>KZ651348.1:87973-120744 GCA_001010745.2 Gerris buenoi
AAGATCCGTTCCTTTTTCTTATTATTTTCTTTTTTTCTTTACAGCATAGTCAAGGGCGACTACATAGAAAGGGAAAAAACGGCTCTTAAGAAATTCCTATCACGAATTGACTACATTCAACCCCCCCTCCCCTTCAAATAACCCGTAAGGAAATTCATCTTGCGCATTCGGAATTGCTGGTGAAAAGAACCTCAACCTCTTTCCACAATCCTTCAAGCCAGCAATTCACTCATTCGATATGAATAATTTAACACTCATGAATAATATTAAAAACATGAAGGAAATTTATATTATAAAAAAAGAAATCAAGGTGGAAAAGTGGAGAGAAAGCAAATTACTTAATACAATGTAAAATAACACTGTTTATATTTTGTAAATCGGTTTTTTAGGCTTAGATAAATTTTATATATATTTTAATTTCTTATCTTGTATGGAGAGGATATCTTTATTTTATTTAAGTTATTTTTATTTTTTGTAATTTATTGTAAGCTATTTACTACAGTTCATAGTGCAATTCCGCTATACTAACACCTTTATTCAACCCCCTAGCCTTCCTCTACCATTTAATCAGGACAGTCTTGATAGTAGTCTCTAAAGCCCCGTTTACAGGTGATAGTTCTCCCACGATAGAACTATCATGTTAGTCTACGTAATAGAATATAGAACTATCGAGGAGGTGTCTATACGTCTTGAGTTAATATGTCAAAATTTGTCTTGTAGTCAAAGTTACATCTATATCCTACATTTCTGACTTGGATACAGAAATAAAGCATTAAATATATTATAATATTATATTATAATATACCACAATATCGCTACCTTCAAAATCCTCACCTCACCATGATCACATCTCATCTTTATCTGTATCCAACTATGTGTCATCATCTTGGACAAACATCTTCATGCTACAAAATTTTACTCATCTGTCAGATGTATTCATCATCCTACAATTTTTTAATCATCCGTTATCATATAGCATCATCCTTCAAAGTCACCTCACATGTCAAGTAAGATTTACAGTACAATTCCTATGGAAATTCCACGATCACCATTATCAGGTACTGATATCACCATTTACATTCATCTTACCGACCGACCATTGCTATAGCTATAGCACCACTATATACCCCAATTTCCTTTCCTCCCTAATGTTACTTATACTTCATCCCCCTTAAATCTTTAACCCCTAACAAACCACTATTATTTTAATTAACCATTTTGCCCCCTTTTACCTTATTCTCAGCCTTTGTAGATTTCAATTATTATTACGATTTCATTTCATAAAAAGTTCTATTTTGTCTATTATTGCTTCAGAGCTTACCGAAGGTAACGAAAGCATTGTATTCACTTTTGAGAACGAAATACTTTTATGCCTCCGATTTTAAAAATTCCAAGACAGAAATCATTTTTGGTCTCGTGTCTGTCTGTCGGTCTGTGTGTCCGCGAATTATGAAACGTCCGACGAAAACTTGAGTAAATGTCAACTGATTTAGATGAAATTTGGTAGACATGTTCATTTTACCAATGCTCAGGACGAGTTTGTTGGACAACATTATCCGTCTAAGCGTTCACGCGCAACGCTCGCGTAAACGTGAACTTCAAATTTTAATTTTGAGTTTTAGGTCGGGGGAAAAAATCAAAATTCATCTATTTAATAAGACAAACATTTTTTTAAAATACAATTTTTTAGTAAAACCAACAGCGGCACAGCTATGAAGTGTTAAAGATCGCTAAAACTATTATTAGTTTTTACAAAATAAATAATACAACAAAAAAGTAATATAACAATAATGTTAATGTAAATAAAACAATAAAGTAAATGATAGGAGGCGAGGAAGCTATGTGCCACACTAATTAGCAGTCTATCTTTATTATTTTTTAATTACTTTAATAATCTTTATTAAATTATAGTCATCGATAAATTCTCTAGTTGCAATGCCTTTCTGTGAAATATCAAGAGTTTTATATGAATTTTATTTTGCATCGTTTCATTAATTAAACATGTATGAATTTGTTTATTACCTCTTCCATAAAGTCCAAAAGTTTGCCAAGTATCGTTTAAACCAGCCCCCATTTTTTATCTCAGGGGACAATTTTTTAGGGTTTCGTTGGTAAAACCAAAAAAAAAGAAACCCTTATAGTTTTGTTCCTGTGTCTGTCTGTCACTCTGTACGGTTGCAATAACTTTTGAATCAAAAGAGATAAAAGCGTGAAACTTACCAGTATTAAAGATCGTTTTGACGCGCACACAGGGAAAATATAGAGAACTCAAAATAATCAGCTGTTCAAATTCAAAATGGCGGATAATTCACATCCCGAGAAAAAAAATATTTTTTTAAATTTTAAGTGGGGTATCAAATGAAAGGTATTAAAGTGTAGATTACAAATATATATACCACTTAGGGTTAGTGTTTAGTTTTCGGCGCCATTTTGTCAAAAAACATCGAAATTTTTCGTGTCCCCCCCCCCCAAAATCGTACTTCCGCTGTTACTAAAAATATAGAAAAATATGCAAAATGTGCGGTCTGCTGGGCCATAGAAAAAATAAGATTAGCAATTCGATCTGATGTACTGGAAATCCAAGATGGCGGATAATTCAGGTAACTCGAAAAAAAATATTTTTTTAAAATTTTTAGTAGGGTATCAAATAAAAGGTATTAAAGTGTAGATTACAAATATATATACCACTTATGGTTAGTGTTTAGTTTTCGGCGCCATTTTGTCAAAAAACATCCAAATTTTTCGCCCCCCCCTCCCCCCTCCTCCCCCTTACTAATTTTGTTTCACAATACCAACGAAACCCTTTTTACGTGAGAATTCACGCCTTACCAATTTATTTATCTCGGGGTCAGTATTTAAATAGTCCTCTCTGCCTTAACAATGGTTTTATACAAATAATACTTAAATAGTATTTTTATTTATTAAATTAGACATGTGTAATTATCACAAAATCTCGGACAAAACTACACATTTTGTAAATAATAATTTAATTTGTAGATAACCGTGTATATTATGTATCGAACCACCTTAGTATCAATACGACTTGCCGCCTTTATTAAATAAATTGAAAGCTTTAAGAGTTAGATCGACATAAAATATAGAATATTTTCGTTCTTCAGAACGATCGACCGACTTCGGTAAGTTCTAAAGCAAAACAAAATCAATATTTGCATTGAAAGACCTAATAGAGCTGGTTATTTTCCAACTACATATTATGCACTCGGCTGTACAAACAAAACATTTTCAAAATGTTAAAATATAATGAGAGTCAGTAACGAACAAGATCCTTTTTCGGGCATGATTCCACAAAAGTAGATTTTAAATCTAGTGAAAACAGAAGATTAAAATGTACAAATGTTTGTTTTTCTTTGAGGGTTTACCATCCAGAGTGTTTTGAGGGGAGAAGAGAAGGTTTCCGGGTTTTTTTGTGGGTTTAGATTTTCCACCTCGTGGATTTCAGTGCGAAGAACAAATAAAGAGTAAGAGAAGCTTTAGTGGAAGAGTTTAAGAGATATCTGAAGGCTTGAAAAGACCCTCGTAGCTTAGAGAGGTTTAGCCATCCAGCGATACTATCTCTAACAGATACCCATCTACTGTTATCCTTCCCTCTACTTATTCTTCCCATACAAATGGATATTTACTCTAGACAGCTAGACTTGATTTTAGACTAAATAAAAGTCCTCTCGGCTTCAGGAGAGAACGCAAGAGTAATGTAACTGTCGAACACAAAACAACTCTTGACAGTTAACAGACAGTAAAATCCAAGTTTCTAAACAATGTATACAAAGCCTTTAAAATGTAGTGTTTTCAACCATTCTTCACAGATTTGAAAATCTGTTTTACACTAATACACTTTTGTATATACCACATTTCCATTAAAGCCATTGTTTCGTTGTCTAATAGGTGTATTTAATTTTCCCTTCGTTTTTTCTTAACATGTCAATTTTTTTTATCTACTCGCGGCAGCAAAATTAAACATTACTTAACTGTTTTTAGGTTGGAAAGTACGATTTCGCTGATTTGTCATTCAAATATTACAAACAGGCAGGAAAGTAGTTAAAACAGTCAGGAAAATACTTTCTCTGCCTAGGCAGACAAATATTTGTCTGCCTAGGCAGAGAAAGTAACAGTGTTTACCACTGCGTGTCATAACCTTTTATTTTGGCAAGAACAGTTAATACTATTATCTCTATCTTATAACATCATATATTATAGTTTAATATGCAATATTTAATAAATAAACGTTTTAATTATAAAATAAATTGTTTATATTTGTTTATTATGTTAAATAAGTTCAATGATTAGTAGATCTTTAATTAAAAAAATAGTGGAGTGAATGGCTATACTGCAGCGTCATGTAAACATTGAACATCCATATTATTTTTATTATTGAAGTCATTCTAGATTAGACTAGCTACTTTCCTTGATTTATCCTAGTTACTTCTTTTCTTTTAAGCAATAGAAGATATCTTTAATTCTTGTTGCAATTTTTTAGTATAAATATATTATATTGCGTGCATTATTCATTCAAAATTTATATGTGCTATAAACGTGTGTCTTGTATTTTGTTGTTATAGATTCAGTTTGGTTTTTACTTATTGTTATTTTTCCCAAGTTTCTTATTTGAACATTAATTTTAGTTAATAAATTTATTATCTTTATTAATATGACATATAGTCATTAACTATTAACTATGTTATATTAATAAAGATAACACTTTAGCAGTTCATTTATCTTCCGCAAGTAGATAAAATATTGTATGCAACAAGGCAGCAAAGGAAACATTTCTGCCTCGTTTATTCATTGCCTGCCTCGGCTTCGCCTCGGCAGTCAAATAGGTAAATTACCTGCCTCGGCTTCGCCTCGGCAGTTGTCCTCGCCTTCGGCTCGGAGGCTAACCTAATCACTCGTCAGTAAAATTCCATTTTGCTGCCTAGTTACATAAATAACTTCTTTTTTTTTTAAATTAAAAGTACCAATTTTATAAAATATAAAAAAGCGAAGACGGTTGTAATTAATCTGGAACTTTCCGCGGGCTATTTTTGACAAACCTTCAAAATTTCATAAAAATCAGATGAGTACTTTTGAAGAAATGGGTGTATGTAAATAGATGTGTTTGTGAGCATGTGGAAGAGAAAAAATGGGCGCAGAAGGTTGAAACTTTACATGACCAATAATCGGCAAATTTTGACCTACCATCCAAATTTCAATAAAATCAGAATATTAGTTTTGAAGATATGTTGGTTCCCAACAATTGAGCGACAGACCGACTGACAAGGAAAGAAAAATGTCCCCTGATATCTAAAACGGATTTCATTTTTGGAATTTTTGAAATCGGAGGCATAAAATATTTTTGTTCTTTTGAACGATCACATAGCATTCATTACCTTCGGTAAGCTTGGAAGTAAAAAAAAAAAATACTTTATTATATTACTTCATTGTTATATTTTTTACTGTCTAAAAATTATTTATAGTTTTAGCGATCTTATAGCGGTGTCACTGTTGGTTTTACTAAAAAAAAAGTATTTAAAAAAATGTTTGTCTCATTGAATAGATAAAGTTTGATTTTTTTCCTGGCTTAAAATTCAAATTTTAAATTTGAAGTTCACGTTTACGTGAGCGTTACGCGTGAATGCTTGGACGAATAACGTTGTCCAACGAACTCGTCCTGGGCATTGGTAAAATGAACATGTCTACCAAATTTCATTGAATTCGGTCAAGAATTACACTCAAGTTATCGTCGGACGTTTCAAATTTCGCAGACACACAGACCGACAGACAGACAGACAGACAGATACGAGACCAAAAATGATCCCTGATGTCTGAAACGGAATTCTGTCTTGGAATTTTTAAAATCGGAGGGATAAAACTTTTTCGTTCTCAAAAGTGAATTTGGTTTCCGTGAATTTGGTTTGGTTTCAATTTGGTTTCCGTTCACATCATTCCACTATCCAACAATGCCATCGCATTGTCGATGTCATTGCATCCTCCCTTGAGAATAAAAAGTACTGTTCAGCAGTCTTCTTAGATGAGTCACAAGCTTTTGACAGAGTGTGGCATTCTGGCTTACTTTGGAAGCTCAAGGGCATCCTTCCATTCACCTACTACCTTATCCTCAAGTCCTATCTCACTGACAGATTTTTTCGTGTAAGTCTTGGATCCTCCTATTCCGTTATATGCCGTGAGTGCTGGAGTACCTCAGGGCAGTATCCTAGGACCTCTTCTCTATTCCCTTTATACTCATGATATTCCCCAGCATCCCTTAACATTCCTAGCCACCTTCGCAGATGATAAGGCAATCCTTTCAGTCCAAGAGAACCACCTCCTTGCCTCTGATAATACCCAAAGTCATTTATTACTTCTCGAACCTTGGTTAAGGAAATGGAGGATAAAAATAAACGAACAGAAAAGTGTGCACGTCACCTTTGCTCTTCGTCATAACACCTGTCCTCCAGTCACCCTTAATCAANTATATTATAATTTTATTTGGGAACTTAAATTTATGGACTTTATAATTTTAGAATATTTCAGTGAATTTTGAACTCTTAACTAAATTTCTTAATTATGATTTAATGTAATTTGGATCATTAAGTACTATATTATTTTTAAAATTAAAATACATTGTTTTCAAATTAATACCAAGAAAGTATTTGAATTAAATTTAATAAATTTATTACTTATTCAAATTGGGAATTTCCTACATAATTTAATGAGGTTACCTTGATATTATTTTGTTTATATTTTATTTAATATGTTTAAAATATAAGTAATCATTTGGCAATTTAATTGTATTATTTTTTTTGTTCTACTTCCAAGCTTTATTTTGTAAGAGGACTCAGAGAGTATTTATTGATTTTTTTATTTTATTATAATTAAATTTGTAAGTTTGACCCCTGGTCTGATATACCCAAACCTATGGCCCCCTCCACTAGCTAGCAGGCAACTTCTATAATTCAGCCCTTTGACATTTATTTTATTTTTAATTATTTATCAGAATTGGGTAGCAAGACTGCCAATTAGTGTGGCACATAGCTTCCTCGCATCCTATCATGTAATTTATTGTTATATTAACAATAACGTTATATTACTTTGTTGTTATATTGTATATTGTGTAATAACTATTAACAGTTTTAGCGATCTTTGACACTTCATAGGGGTTTTATTAAAAAATTGTGTTTGAAAAAAATGTTTGTCTCATTGAATAGATGAAGTATGATTTTTTTTCCCGACCTAAAATTCCAATTTTAAATTTGAAGTTCACGTTTACGCGCTCGCGTAAACGTAAGCTTCAAATGTAAAATTGCAATTTTAGGACGGGAATAAATATCTTCAACTATTTAATGAGACAAACAATTTATGTAATCGTAGTTAAAAGTTAACTGATTTAGATTAAATTTAGTTGCAAGTTCATTTTACCAATGCCCAGAAAGAGTTAGTTGGAAAACGTTATATACCTAAGTGCAAGGCTCGCGTAAACGTAAGCTTTAATTAAAATATTGGAATTTCAGGACGGGAAAGAATACTAACTTCCTCTATTCAATGAGACATACAACTTTTTTAAATAATTTGTTTTAGTAAAACCAACAACGACACCACTATGAAGTGTTGAAAATCGTCTAAATTTATTAAAACGGACCTAAACGTTTAAAATAAAGAAAAAAACGTTTTTACCGATATCTTACGTTGTAACGTAACGATTTCAATAAAACTTCATACACATCGTCTCAAGTACAATAGTTTAAAGTGATTAATTATTTAAGTGATTAATTTATAATATTTTAAATTGAGTAGCCCGTGCGTGAGGATTAGAGAACACTCCTGATTCCTCATTGTGCTACAACCATCCTCTTTAACTATCAATAATAATGATTAACTTTTTTTCTCAATATCCAATACTTATTTATTGAGAGACGCTCGCTTTAATGATAAACAAATTATTTTATTTTTATTTTTCCTTAACCCCACTATGTAGAAATAGTTAGTTACTTATAATTTAGTCTCTTTTCTAACTCCACCATGTTTAAGTAGTTAGTATCTTATACTTAGCAGTATAATTTTATGAGGAACTTATTGTTATTAACTTATTAAAACTTTATCTTATTAAAACCACAAGTATTTTTTTTTTCTTTCGGGAACGAGTAAAACTATATTTTACCATACGAAGTCGCTATTCCAGAAGTTATTTAATGAATCGTAGAAATCGCGGTCCGCAAGTATAGATCCTGGGGCCACAACTATAGATAAAGGAAAACGCTAAAACCACACAAAAACTGTATCAAGCTAAAAATTAACTGGTTTAAGAGAATGACACATACCTATTTTATAAATGAAATGTTTTTAACGGGAATGTGTCATTCTTTAAAACCAGCTAATTTTAAGCCCGACATAGAACCCGTAATGTTCGGTTTTAACATTTTACCCTTTTCTTTTATACTTTGTGGTCTCAGGATTTTTAGTTGTGTTCTCAGGTTCTATAGTTGCTGTCTTGGATTCTATAGTTACTGTTTTAGATTCTATAGTTGTTGTCTCAAGTTTTATAGTTACTGTCTCAGATTCTATAGTTGTGGCCTCAAGATCTATACTATAACTGTTTATTGGAGTGGTCTCGGACCAAAATTTTAAAACTGTGTAGCCTCTATAAAATGTTTAAACAAATCTTTATAAGAATACATATATGCGTAACGTATAAAATATGTAAACCGTACGTATATAATAAGTTACGTAAGAAACAAACTTCAATTCATGTCATCAATGAGAGAAAATAATAAGTTCCATAAAGTAAATTAAAAAAAAAAAAAAAAAAAAATACGTGTTTAATTATAATCCTACAATGGTTTTACTTACTTAATTAAAATAAATATTAAATCAGACAAAAATATAAATGTTTCATTTTAATCACGTATTGAGAAAAAAATAAATATACTTATTTTATTTTCTACAGAAAGGAAAAAAAATCAGAATTTAGATTAAAATTATAAATACTCGTATATTAAGTATGCAAAGCACAAACAGTGGAGTCGTGTTGTGTATAATTAATTTTGCTATGAAGAGAGTAAAACAGAATTTTTAAGTGATATATCTTGGTAATAGTCGACACTTGGATGAATTAATCCATGGTAGTTTAGTTTATTTATTTTTTCTAGGTTGATATTTAATATGTATTAGAGTTTATACGCTTTGTTGAGTAAAATAGTGGGAGCACAAGCTTATAATAGTACATTACGCGTCGAGTGCGAAAAGTAGCATTTTGCATGCGAGTGTGGAGTTTGCACCCGAGTGACAGCGAGGGTAGTAAAACTACATGAGCAAAGCAAACACACATCGCGCACCGTACTTTATCTACGATAGTTGAATTTTAATAATAAATACAAAAAAAAAATTAATAAACTCCCTGTATGTAAGTTCGTATTTCTCTTTTGATAAAGATGGCATTAATTCATTAGTTGTATTTTGTNACAATAACTTGAGTAAAAGATCACCGAGTTAGTTGAAATTTTGTGCACATGTTCATTTTACCAGTGCCCAGGCTGAGTTCGTTGGAAAACGTTATCCGCCCAAGCGTTCATGCGCAACGTTTGCGCAAACGTAAGCTTCAAAAAGACGGGAAAAAATGTTATTATGGAACCCTGTTACTTGACTTGTTTTGTTTATTTTTGTTATAATGTCAAAAATGTCAGTTTTGTAAACATCGAAAATAAGTAGTAGTTAGCAATATGTGTTGCAAGGGTGTTCCGCGACACCACATGTATTTCACTATAAACTGGATATAAACAGTTACTTTAATTAAACAAATAGCAAATTAGTTTTGTTAAATGCTAATCGTGCGTTAAGGTAAAGAATTATGAATGCGAATGAGGTATAAATACAACTACTTAAAGAATCACTTAACTATGCATCTAAACAGAGATAAAATGTTTATATTTCGTATCAATCGTAGATAAAATCATTTCAATGTACATATATATGTTGGTGAAAAAGTTGATTGTTTATAATCCCGAGTACAAAACTAGTCTGCAGACCAAAAATCAAGTCGATTTTAGTCTGTCATTTGTTACGTTAGTAAGTCACTTTTTTGCATATTCAATATCCTAGACTATTGGAACAAACTTGTAAATTTATTAGTAAAAATCGTTGATTTAATTTTGGATTAAATAAAACACGATAGTTTAAAACAGCGGAAATTTTTGTCTGGCATTCAATAAATCGTAGGTACACGAGTGTTTTTCTATATCCCAATTATTCTTCTGGATTTATTTTACGCGTTATAACGGGATGACATGCTAAATTTATGATAAAAGTGAAACATAATAACTACACAATAATATAACTTAAACAATAAAACAACGGGAATAAAGACTAATAAAACAAAAAGTAAAACAACGAAATAGAATTATTATTTTAGTAAAATTTTAACCTCAAAGAGACTGAATGGCATATAAATTATAATGATGCTTATTATATTGTTCATCAAAATCTATCCGATACATTTCGTATTAAACTCTCTCATATATATATATTTCTTCGTTCAATGATGTCCATTTGTTAGTTGTTTAGGGTTATCACGGTTGCATTTATTTATTATTTAACATTTCATCAAACTTTACGATTAAAAAATTCCTTTCTGATAACTAAATTTATTTTCTATCAATATCTCAAAATCTATTTTGTATCTATGTTGGTTCGCAGATCCACGGAACCAAAAATATAGAAATTGAGCAAAATACAGACAGACCGTCAGACAAACACGGAACCCAAAAAATACGTGTGGTGTCGCGGGACACCCGGTAGGAACGAAGTTCCTTACACTTTTCATTAAATATAAATTATAAAATCACACTGCTAAGTACGTATACGTTGCTAACTACTTACAGGCGGAGTTAGAAAAGAGACAAAATTAAAAGTAACTAACTGTTTGTACCTAGCGGAGTTAAGGCAAAATTAAAGAAAAAAAAAAGTCTTATTTGTATCATTAAAGCAAAAATAATAAATATGTATTGAACATAAGAAAAAATTAAGTTTAAGAATATGATTGTCAAAGAATGTAAGATTGAAATAAGTGACATTTGACATATATAACAAAAATAAACAAAACAAGTCAGGTAACTTCCTTAATAACACTTCTTCCCGTCTTAACATTTTTGAAGCTTACGTTTACGCGAGCGTTGCGCGTGAACGCTTGGGCGGATAACATTTTCCAACGAACTTAGCCTGGGCATTGGTAAAATGAACATGTGTACCAAATTCCAACTAACTCGGTGAACTTTTACTCAAGTTATTGTCATCGAAAGATTTCGTGACGAAGTTTACGTGACGGTGATTTGGTGACGGTGATTTTGGTCGTTTTTTTCGGATTCAGTCCCGGGATCCAGAACGAGCCAGAACTTCGTTCTAAAATTTTCCCTGATGTCAGAAACGAATTTCTGTCTTGGAATTTTTGTATTCAGAAATATAAAATATGTTCGTTACCTTGGGTAAGCTTGGGAAAAAATAAATAAATCATACAACAATAGTAAAAGCAAAACATTAGTTAAGTATACGTGATAAGATACGAAGAAGGTATGTGAAACACTAATTGACAGACTAATTTTAAACCAAAATCTTAACACAGACTAAATTTAAACCAAAATCTTAACACAGACTAATTTTAAACCAAAATCTTAATACAGACTAATTTTAAACCAAAATCTTAATACAGACTAATTTTATACCAAAATTTAATTTTTTTTTTCCTGAGGTGATCACCGATATGTTTGAAATTTCTAATGTAGCACTTGAGAACTTATTACCAAGCATCAAAAACTGATTAAATAAATTATGAAAGAAAAGACGTTATATTTCAGGAAAGGAAGTTTGCACTGAAGCGGAAAATTAATAAGGCCTAAAATAAGAGAAAAGCAGGAAGTAGAGAAAAACAAATCTGGAATCGAGAAAACATCCCAAAAGAGTCCGATGTTATCATTGATTATATTTTTTTGGTATATTTGCTTTATCTTCTAGAAAAGAAACAAAAATACGAAGAACACAAGGCTTAGAGTTTATGGTCGAATCGTTTGGGCAAAACAAAAATAGTATATTGACTACATGAAGTAAAGTAAGCCTAAATAAAAAAATAAAATAGTGTATTGGATTTAAAAAAATAGGACAAGAAAGACATTTCTAGTACATTATGTAATGCTATCATCATTGATTACTAAAAAAAAAAGGAAGATGATACAAACTTGCTCTAAAAATATTGATGATGATGGTAGAAAAAGACTTGGTACGGTTTCTCTACTGCATCAAACATAAAAAGTAATGAGACAAAAATCAGTTTCCCCCATATACGAGTATGTATACAAAGTTTAACTTTAATCAACGATATGCGACAAAAAAAACCCTTATATTGGTTCCCTGGTTTGGTCTGTAATCATATTGATGGGGAAAAATATCAATTGGTACTTCTTTAGATTGTTACTCTCCCTCATGTTTTTTTTTATAGAATATAAATAAATATTAAGATAACGGGATTTTTAGTCCAATATACTTTGGGACAAAGGAATATTACACTTCTGTTTTTCTAAGGGCAGTAAAAGTCTAAAGAAGAACATTCCGTACACTTTCTTTAGTTCCTGTACTTTTCCCCTCTGTGTTTTTTTAGGGGAGTAGCAATTTAAAAAAGTGCCCTTCAAAATGTTTAAAGTATGTTGCCTTTACTATAGTATTGAAGTTGTATTATTTTGTCGATTAAGGAACACGCAGTGTACTAATTAATGTGTATTCCCAATTTTCAGAAATGATAGAGGGCACTTCAAAACTAAATAATCTTATTTATTTAATAAACTAGTCTCCGGAAATTTTTCGGTGTCAAGATAAACTAGAAATCTTTAAAAACAATCTCAATTACAGAAGGAAAGAATAGTTACTTAATAAAATTGAAGCAGATAAGACAAGGGACATTTTATTAGAAATACTTCAACTTACAATTGAGGCGTTCACTGCCACAATAGACCAAGCACCTTAAGAAGTACCTTACTACCTTAGTAGTAAATCATTCTTTAGGTGCTTGGGAACTTGTGGCCCTTCAATAACTAACAAAACTCACATTGGCTTATGTACAAATGCAGAGACATCAAGCGAAAATATTTTTAATTAGTCTTTGGTTATTGGTACTCTGAAAATAAAAGTAATTTATTACTAAAATATGAGTATAACTAATTTTTTAAAAAATGGCACTTGGTCCATTGTGGCAGTGAACGCCTCAATTTATGAAAATTGTTCGATCCGCCATTTTCAATACACAAGATGTAAAGATGTGTTATCGACTGCAAAATTCTTTAAAAAAATAGTTGCGGACGTTCACGAATATCATCTAACGCTTGAATAATTCGAGCCACTAACTCTTCTTCCATATTAACCAGTGACTTAATATGACCCCAAATACAAAAATCCACTGGAGTCATATCTGGTAAATGTAAAGGCCAATAAATTGTGTCTGCTAATTCAATATTTGTAAAATGGTTCATTTTACTACGTTTTTATTAACTTGGTTTCTTGTTTGTTTGTTTGTTTGTTTGTACGGTACAAATCTTGCAATCGAATTTTAACTAACATCCCGAGTAGCTAGACATTTGAAACTTTCAGAACAGCTCAGAACACGATGACAAAGCATTATTTTAATACTTTTAGTAATTTTTCAGCAGAATTTAATTCGTTTTCAGTAAATTTGCAGAATGGAAAGTTAGTTCGGAAAAAATCCGCAAGTTATTTTATTTCTTTTTTCATATCCCATAACATTTACAATCTTCATTTTGACAGGTTTCAAATTTATGATTTTTATAAATAAGAGATAAACATTAAATGACAGCAAAACAGGAAATATATCGATTACATTATTTCAAATATATCGATGGCACGGTTTAAGGAAATTTAAAAACGTAGTATATAAAAAGTTATTTTTATCTTGCAATTATTTTCAATCAAATACTAATAAAGACAAATTTGTGACATTTACATGATAACTAAGAAAATATTTGTAGTTTTCCAAAGGTTGTTATTATTTAACATTCACTTTCCCAGAAAAAGTACTGAATACCGCTTGAAAGTCCTGGGGTTACAGTGGATTAATTTCATTTCTTCTCGATTCTCGATACTGAATAATTTCCAGAGATTAGTCCAATACTAAACATTTTTATTTTTTTAAGTGTCCTCTGTCAATCCTGAAAATTTGGAATACTGATTCTGTGACACCCTGTATATATGTATGTCTTTCGTGTTTGAAATTGCGAGCTATTAAGTGTTTATACACCATTAGTAGCCAACCATAAAGCAAGTTACTACTTGGAGAATTTATTATATTCTGTTCCAAGGTAAAAACGTAACGGGTTGAATCTTTTGTACCCTTGTATATTTTACGCTAATATACATATAGTAGGTCCATAAAAATGCAGAACCCTTGCTTTTTTATACTTGTAGAAAAAGAAAATTGCGGTTTAAATGAGGGTGTTCCACCTACTAACAAGGGTTAGCTATAAAATGGATTAGAAGACTTCGGATGACCGACTCCTTATAGGGATCCGGAGCTAGGGTCTAGGGTCAAGGGTCACTTAACTTTAAAATTGCAAATTGGACTTAAGTTTACATATCTTTTAAAAAGAAACAGTGTTCCTACATGCTAAAAGGTAATCATCTGTGTTCCCTTCCTTATAGGTTAAGGGTCAACATTTTCCTCACTGAAAAAATTTTCCATTGCATTTTTTTTTTTTTTTTTTTTTAAAAAATCAAATACAAAATATTATTTAGGAAAATTATTTTTGGTAAAATCGAGCAAAACATTCTCATAGTCCAGGAGATAACGTACAAAAAAGTGTTTGACTAAGTAACTAAGTAAATGTTTAGATGGTTGGCTAAGTTCAAGTAAAACATAGCTTAGCAATAATAGGCATATGATACAACAAAACGGTGGAGAGCGGCCATGTCTCTCCCATTATGGTGGACAATGTGATTTTCATGATCCTGAGGACGGAATTAGTTAGTAGATCAAAAATCAAGTTGATGGTAGTTTGACACTTGATACTCGACCACTTTGATTTGGAGTAATATTTGAATAACTAACCTATCAAGTTACCTATCAACTAACCGCAGACGAACTTAGCCAACTACATTTTCTTAAAAAGGCACCAAAAGATTAATTTGTACACAAAATTTTGGCTTGATCAGACACTTATTTAATGAATTTAGTCAGATACTTATTTAATGAGCTTAGTCAGACACTTATTTAATGAGATTAGTCAGACACTTATTTAATGAGCTTAGTCAGACACTTATTTAATGAATTTAGTCAAACACTTATTTATTGAATTTAGCCAGACACTTTATTTAATGAATTTAGTCAGACACTTATTTAATGAATGTAAATTCCATAAAATCTAAAATTTAAAGGCCGAATTGACCGTTTGGCACTTCGTTTGTCCGTCAGTAAATCAGTCACATCCAAACGCATCAGTCGATTTTCATGCATTACATCCTTGACTCCCAAAAAGTGTCAAAAAAAAAAAAAAAAAAGTTTGTCTGTCACCTGTAGTCTGTAGACTGTGCAGACGCGTAGAGCCAGAACTACTGAGCCGATTTTCATGAAATTTATCATACAGGTTCAGAAAAATCTTACCCCTTCCCGAGGAAGACAAAAAAAAAAACATTTTAGCTCTAAATTTGGGGGAAAACGACCCCAAAAATCCTAAAATTAAAAAATACCGTTAAATTGACGTTTCTATTTATGATTTATTATTTACTAACATTTCTGACGATTATGATTAAAAAATTCTAATATGTGAATGTAACAGTTACTACATTACCTTAAATTTTCAAAACCGTTTTATTTAAAAACTAAAAACGAAAAAGCTTTCTGCCTCTATAAGGCAATCTTCAATGCCGAAAATGGAGCGTAAACTAACTAAAAGAGCTCATAGGGTAGGGTGTCATGCAAAGCTAGACACTGGCATAAGACACCTGGAGTCATTTATTTGACAATGTGAAGTTAAATTCAGTATTATTATCTTAAAAACATCGTATCATCCATTTAGTGTATACGAAAGGGTTTTGTTCGAATTATTTTAAACTATTTTTTAAGAAAGTAACCTGTTTATACGGCATTAACATAAAATGGTATAAAAGAACCAGGAGAACATTTAGTTTCCTAGAAAATAGCACTTAAATAAACAGACCATAATTTAATTTGGAGGGTAACGTTTGCCAAGAAAATTTACCGTGGTAAAAAGTGTGTTTTTCTTTTTTGATACATTGAAATATTTAGCAAGTGATTTACAGTTTCCTACAGTTGAAATAATTAAAATAAATTACACTAAGAACTAATTTTGAAATAACATTAACCCTTTTAAACAAAAACTGCACTGTCAGAGTAAATAGAAAGCTTCCTATTCAAAGTATTGGTACAAAGTCCAAAAACTTAGGTCCTTCTATTTGCTAAGTTCAGGGTAAGAAAAAAGTTGAAGGATTTGTTTTGATTGGCTAAAAGCCATAGAGTTTTCCCCAAAACTTAAGTATTGACCTAGTAAATAGAAAACTGGATAAACAAAAAACTTTAACTGAAATGGCTTTATAAAAGCAAAGATTTGGTGAGAAAATAGATAAACGAAGGAAATAGAAGAATCAAACTAATTTTTGCTTGTGAGCTTACCGAAGGTAATTGAAACTATGTGAACGTTCTGAAGAACGAAAATATTTTATGTCTCCAATCACAAATATTCCAAGATAGAATTCCGTTTCAGACATATCAGGAAAAATGTTTGATTCCGTGTCTAACTGTCGGTCTGTCACTCAATTTTTGTAAACAAACATATCTTAAAAACTATTTGACCGATTTTCATGAAATTTGTATGATAGGTCATAATTAGCTCATTGTTAGTCTATAAGTTTCATCTTTCTAACTTTAGAACTTAAGTGAAATTTTGATGGTTTGTCGAAAGTAACCCGCACGGAGCACCAGATAAATTTCAACCGTCTACGCTCTTTAACTTTTCCTTAATTAATACATTAATTCATGTGAAATAATAATAATAAAAAACTTTTTATATAGTACGTTTTTAAATTTTCTGTCATAAATCATAAATTTAAAACCCGTCAAAATGAAGATAGTAACTATGAGATATGTCACAACAAATAAAATAACTTGTATTTTTTCTGCGTATTTTTTCTGAACTACAGTCTATAAGATTAGAGTTGGCACAATCGAAGGCGGGAAACAACAAACGTGGAGGTAGTTTTGGGGTTATAAAAAGGGAAAATCGGTGTTGCCATGTTATATTTTTTTGTGGAACAGGGGTAGAGTAGAGCATTTTTTTCTGAAGTTGCATTCAACATGGGGGACCAGTAAAATCGTTTCCCTCAAAATTTTCCCACCTTTTGATTGTGCCAACTCTAATCTTATAGACTGTAACTTTTCATAAAGCAAAATTTGCTGAAAACTAATTAAATTCTGCGAGAGGTGGCTAAAAGTACGAGTAATAAAATATTGCGTTGTAATCGTGTTAAAAGTTTCAAATGTTTAGCTACTCGGGAAGTTAGTTAAAAATCGAATTGCAAGATTTGTATTGTACTGGACAATACAATTGTATTGTGCTGGACAAACAAACAAACAACAAAAACGTAGTAAAATCAATAAAATATTGAAATAATTAAAAAAAACGAGGGAAACAATTAATGGCTTTTTTAATTGCAATTACAGAAAGAACCTTAAAATTGTAATTACAATTTCAAGGAATGTAGTAATTGGAGTAATGGTAAATTTTAATAAAATATTCAATAATTAATTAAATGTAATAAGGAAATCTTCGAAAAAATTAAAAAAAAACTAGACTTATGTACATTATATAAGAAGAGTAACAGTTTTATCAGACAGTTTTTTGACTTTTTTATAATAAAATTTTCATGGGTTAACAAATCAACTGAATTATTTGATTTTTAAGTCACTCGGAGAGGATGATAAGAAACAAACAGAAACATTAGTAAATTAGTTAAGTAAAGTTAATTTTAGAACTTGTGTTTTTACTCTACTCAGTTTGTATTTGTTAATCAAGTTAAACTAACTTAGTTCTGTGTATGAGTTGTTTTTTCTCAACACAAGTTAAATACTTTGTTAAAGTCTGGTTCTAAGTGCATCTGATACAGACACGAGGGCTTTACTTAATCATTTTTTATTTCTTACTTATTTTCCTTCTTTAACTAAGAAGCACATATTCTCATAATTAACTTTTAGTAACAAATGTTTCTCTTTTTTTTCATTTTGTTTTATTTATTTAATTTATGTTTTCAGGTTGAAAAGGAGTAATAAAAGTTTCAAATCTTCACTAATTTTACCCGGCATAGTGCACATGCTAATAAGTGAACTAGTACTAGGTAAGAAGTTATTTCTTAGATTTCTTGAGTAACTATTTCAGAAGACTCGCTGGGCAATTCTCAGTTCATTTTATTAAAAAAAAGTTCCTATCGACATAGGTCCGGAAATGCATTGCCTCCTAGATACAATATTGCCACTACCTTTTCTATACATATATTATAAAAAACAAAAAACAATTATTCTCAAAGATTCGCCCTCTGAAGAATTACTTGGAGCGAGTTTAGTCTCACTATCAGACTTAAATATAACCTAGTTTTCTTTGGGTCTTAAACCACAGTAAGAAACAGTCGTCGTTGCCAGACAACCAAAAAAAAAAAGCAAAAAAAAAAAGCAAAAAACAAATATTTGACAATTAGTATACACATTTTAATACCGAAAATTACAAAAACTAATCAAAAGTGACCAATAGATAAGATGCAAGAATCCTTCATTGAAAGGCTAACTCTCTCAAAATATACACCAGTTTCTAATTGAGTTACATCCAGCAATGATTCGAGTTCCTTGAAATGGGTTTTTATTTTTTTATCTTGAAAACGAAGCAAGATTCAATGAAAATGCAAGATACCAAAAAGGTACACTTTCAGTTATTTTATCGAAAAAAAATGAAATTTGAAAAAAAATTCAGTGGCGAACACACTGTATCTCGAAAACATTGGAACTTATGAACTTTTTTTCATAAAATGTGATAAGAAATCAGCCCTTTAAACATTTCCGCGTCTTTCTTAAACCACCCTTTGTATGTAATTGAAAATAGGCAGCGTTATTTAAAGTGATAAGGGACTAATTTACAGCTAACAAGATTTAAGTAATTAAGTCCAGTCAGTTTAAGTTTTCAGCATTTTAAATGGTATTTTAGGGGTTCGGCACAAAACAAACGCAATTTATTAAAATCGTACGTCATACCTTAACAACCTTATTTTTACCTTTGCAAAATATTAAAACACTATGAGCACGAATATTTTTAAAATACGTCCAAACTTAAAATGTTACTCGTCGATACAGAAGTTACCACCGTTAAAGGTCCAAAGTTATTGGTCGTATTTACGCCTTCTGCAGAGCACTTTATTATCCAAATGGTTCGTTGCATATAAAAAATGAACATAGTTTTTCCTGTGTGAAATTTTCTAATCTTCAATTTTGATCTGATCTTTGATACGTCTCCAAGCCAAAAAAAATAAAAAATATATACACATAAACCGTGAAAAAAACCTACACTACGCAAGTTATATTAAGCTAGGTTTTTGCTAAAACGTTCGTTATGCATCTCTTAAATTATGTTTTATATTATGCTTCGTTTTCTAGATAAAACATAAAAACATGCACTTTAATGTATAACATGTTTAATGTTATGAATAAAATTAAACTTTAATGTTCATGAATAACAATAAAAAAGAAAATTATACAACAATATAAATAAAAATTGTAGTGTTTTAAGTATGTATTTCACTTCAGATACTTCTTATACCAGAATTTGTTAGTACTTTTCCCCCATAAATTCTTTTATAAATAACATTTTCATGATTTTTGAAAAGTGTGATTTCTTTATATCATTTGATCGAGAAAATTTTCTATCCAAGAATCGTTTTACATTTTTTTTTTTTTTTTTTTCACTTATTTGTAAGGTGGAAATGGAAAAAATGAGAAGCGAAGTAGGTGAAATCAGGGGGAAATATCGAAGCAGTTTTCTTTCCTCAATCCATTCCTCTTTTCGCCTGACATATATAGATATACACACACATACATACACAAATATATATATATGCTTGGTAGGAAGAAAGATATAAGGCATGATATATGGGAAGCTACCCATTGAACCAGGTAAAATCTCTTTATTTACCATCAAACGCAAATAGCTTTTTGCATTTCCTTACCTTAACTATNAATAGTTGTTGTTTGTTGAATATCAGTAAGTACCATCTAAGTTGTTTTATTTACTAATGGAAGATACCATGGAAAATCAATAATTATTAAAGTGATTTTTATCGATTTATCACATTATAAAAATTATTTAATTGTTAAATAGCAACAATTTTTTTAATTGTTAAATAGCAACAATTTTTTTAATTGTTAAATAGCAACAATTTTTGGATCAGTATCTTCAGCGGATAATCATAATCATACAGTTTATCATTCAGTTTGGCCTGATTAAATTATTCTTTATTATACCAGTAATGTAATACTGTGATTTTGCTCACTGCAATATGGTATACAATTTGTGTTTGTGAGAGACACCAAGGGATGTGCCACGCAAGCGTGACACCTTATTTCAGTGTGCGAAATCACGGTATTATATTGCTGATGTGTTTTACCAGACAAGCATTCTCGCTATTTTTTTATTAATGCTCTTATTAAATACTGCCAATTATATCGCGCACCCACTTCTGCCACGTGACAACTCAAAAAAATATGTTTATCGAGTTATCCCCAGTAGATCAATGGTGCGGAACGAATGCTCCAATTATAGGTAGTATCGTGATTTTTTCGAGTACCAATATTCGCCGCATGACAACAGCTACTTCTGAGAATGTAGAGGGGACAAATCTAGGCAGTAAAGTGACAAATGGACAGGTCTCAAAACGCCTTTGAATATCTAATAAGTAATGTAAGTCGGTATAGTGATTTTTATTTTAATTGTAATTTTGCTACACATTTATTTCATTACTATACTATATTTTACATTACTT
This sequence comes from Gerris buenoi, assembly GCA_001010745.2. Lineage (NCBI taxonomy): Eukaryota > Metazoa > Arthropoda > Insecta > Hemiptera > Gerridae > Gerris > Gerris buenoi. The sequence goes on from KZ651348.1 coordinate 109,049, forward strand.
TTTGTCTGGATTTCCAGTTGCAACAATTTTTACTTATAATACCCTTGTCAATCAATAATTATCAATTATTATAAGTTATATCTTTGCTTTTTTACTGTCTCATATGGAGAAAGTATTGCGAAGGCGAGAAAATTAGATTTTATTTGATTTACACATTTTGAGGATTTTCCCAAAACACGATTTTTCCCCTTGAGTACCAAAAAATTTTTTTTAGTATAGATAACAATATATTAATATTTTCTCGGATATGGGACCGAGATTATAGCAGAAACCGATTTTTTTAATTGTAACAGCAGTTATTCCTTACTAATGCCTTCCTAATATCATTTTAAAATGTTTAAATACTTTAAATCACGATCTTAAGTTGCAATATTTACTAATGATTTCCTAATATCATATTAAAATTTTTAAATACTTTAAATCACGATCTTAAGTTGCAATATTTACTAATGATATCCTAATATAATATTAAANCAATCTATTTCTGTCAAATTTCTTTTATTTTATTTTTTTATATTATTTTTGGTTAGATCCTGAACTGGGTAAAAATGTATATAGTTCAGTGAAGACAGCGTTTCATCAAAATTAAGGATTGGAGATCCTAATTACCAGACTTCAACATCAACATCGAATATCTTCAACATGGAAGACAACAATAGTATGGATGACGCAAAACAGAGACAAAAATAAGATATATAGTGTGTCTTCGAAATTTCAACTAGGCTTAGAAGTCGAAAGCTTGCCTACACTTCAAGATCCAACTACAAATATATCAATTTTATTTTATTTTCTCCGATTACTTAGCTTAATGAAGATATCAGAGGATATTTGATTGTTCCGAAGAACAAAAAAAAAAAATAAAAAAAATAAAAAAAAATAAAATAAAAAAAAATACTTAAATACTTAAAATCAGGATCTTAAGTTGCAATATTTACTAATGGAAGATACCATGGAAAATCAATAATTATTAAAGTGATTTTTATCGATTTATCACATTATAAAAATTATTTAATTGTTAAATAGCAACAATTTTTTTAATTGTTAAATAGCAACAATTTTTTTAATTGTTAAATAGCAACAATTTTTGGATCAGTATCTTCAGCGGATAATCATAATCATACAGTTTATCATTCAGTTTGGCCTGATTAAATTATTCTTTATTATACCAGTAATGTAATACTGTGATTTTGCTCACTGCAATATGGTATACAATTTGTGTTTGTGAGAGACACCAAGGGATGTGCCACGCAAGCGTGACACCTTATTTCAGTGTGCGAAATCACGGTATTATATTGCTGATGTGTTTTACCAGACAAGCAAAAATGGTGGTATGAGAGCAAGCTCGTCTCTGATTAGCCCTATGTCTTATCTTCTTGAGCTGGTGTAGGTCCATAGTTGGGTAGGCATCATCGTGCCCCTGATGAGTCAGACGAAACGATGTAGGATATGGCGTAATGCCGAGCCAACATCTTATTGACTTACTGTCAGATGTTGGAACAGTTCCTATGTGTCACAACCCTTGGTGTCTCTCACTAATACAAATTTTTCTTTATAAATTTTAACTTTCCTTAAAATGACTATAAAGCCATTAAAAACTTTATACTCTCAAAAATTGTTTTTCCATAGGTGTGTAGTAATCCGAATAGTATGGAGTGTGGAAAAACTAATATATGATAGATGAGTGAGCCGTTTAAATTACCAATCCAATAGCGGATTCAGAGGATTTACGTAAAAAAAAAAACCGACAATATCCAAATTATATTTTAAAAAATATTTATAATTAAAATTACGATTAAGATTCAGTTTATAATTTAATTAAATTTTTAAACTAAACTTCACTTGATAAATTTTCTTGTAGTTGCCTCTTGTAGAACCCATGAATTTAATAGAGTATAATAATTTAATCCCTAACTAATACAATTTTAATTAACTAATTTGTCTCTGTCGTAGATCCGTTTTAATAAACCCATCGGTATTTAAACATTTTGCTTCAAACCCTTAGATAGGAATTTATCCTCGCTTAATAACACGCTGCGCTGTTAGTAATGGAATTCGTAGAATGTAACATCGACAGGTCCAGTTAACTCCTCTATCTCAACTAAGGTCTTTCACAGAATTTATCCACTTACTTTCGTATAATATTTTTTATTCAATAAAATCCAAATACCTCTCAACAATGACTTATCACGATATCTCTGAAACCCTGCCCATCTGTTCTTGGACCAGACTTTTTTTAGGTATAAAAAAATTAAAATAACAAAAAATGGCCACCACACAAAGGGCTACAGAAACAGAAGCACATAGCGCTGCATCCCTTTCTTTTCCTAATATTGGAGAGAAAAGGTCACTGTTGCCAATACTGACTTGGCTTGCCAACAGAGCTGAGGTGGCTAAGGGCTTAACTATAGAAGAACTTGGAAGACACTTATCTTTTTTAAGCAATTGATGATTGCTCAAGATAGTTTGTGCAACTAGTAGAAGCTATCATTGTTCATAGTTGTAGAAGAGATATTTGATCACTTCAATAAATATGACATTCATTACATTAATAAAAGATGTAAATCAAATAAATAGTAGAAGGCCAAGGCCGGACCCGATGATTCCCAATTGAGATCCGACTGAGAAGCGCGGTAGGGCAAGGATGGTGTATTATAGTCCTTAGCGGTAGGGGTATGCCGAAAGAAGGCAGAGAGTAGATAGCACACCTTCTATAGTTTCCTAACTCCCTGATAACTAATAAATCTTTTTGACTTTATTCGGCCCTAGGAAGCGCGGTAGAGGCCCTACACCGGAAGACAGACTGTGCACACCTCCTATATCCTTCTAACTCCTTGATACACCGGGTAACGATTTCTAGAAACACTTTTCGAGTTATGTACCACTCCCAAAACATTAAAAAAAGTCAATTACAAAATTGACTTTTTTTATACCATAACAATGGTTGCTCTTGATAAAATATATACTGCGTATAAGAGAAAATATAAAGTGAATGATCTCTTTGTAAAAAACTTTACATGGTACGAAGTTTTTGTAACCTTTCTATTCTCGCATAAACTTTTATTTTTCCTTTTTGATTTTCAAACATGGCTTCTTACTAAAGAGATATCAGGCTTTGTTGTCCAACTTTTCGCATTTACAATCTTACCAAATCTAATGCATTACATTTCCAGTCGTTTCAAATACATTTCTGTTCTATACAGTTAAGTTTTCCAATAGTTGTTGTTTGTTGAATATCAGTAAGTACCATCTAAGTTGTTTTATAAGATGGGGTTGAATATCGAGCATACAGATGACGTTTTTGAACACGGCTCACGAGTAAAGCTTTAAAGTTGCTAAACAACTTGGCAATGTTGCCTTTCCTAGGCCCTTGAGTGCTTTGTATTATGGAAAGTAACTTTAATGCAATTTCTCCTCATAGTTGCCGTTGGGGAAAGGAAATGGGCTGAGAGTCACTTTACAAGTTAAATTTCCAACTTTCTTCTTTATACGTTGTGGTTAAACTTTAAACTGACCTTTAAACATTCACCTTTCAACAGTTTTTTAATATAAAATACTAGATCCAAAAGGAATATCCATCATAAGCAAAATAAATTGTTGAACCAAATTCAACTTTTATTGAATAGTTTCTTCACATTAATCTCCTTACAGGGTGGTCCAAAAGTCTCTCCCCCCCCCCCCCCCCCTCTTAACTTTTGAACGATTTAAGATAAATTAATGAAACTTGGGGGATCTCTACCATGCAAAGGGAAGTTTGTATTCATGCTATCACCCACTAGCCAGCCACTTTGCCCCCAGGCCACCTAACTTCAAAATTTCAAATTGGAATGTATATCTTTGATAGCATATTTGGATTCTACGGTGAAAAATAACTAGTGATGCGGTGCATAAAGAACTCGCGTAGAAATGTGCTTTTATATCAGCCGGAATTAAGTTCTCAATAATGATATCAGGACAATATTCTAGTGAATACCAGGCATTCTTATTCAACCTGAAGAAAGCATTAAAATTATTTTGTCTATATTTTTATTTAATAATATTATCGCGAGCTCGCTACGCTCGCCTGTTGATTCGGCATTTGCAGTAAATATTTATTAAATAAGATTATTGTAGGCTCGCTACGCTCGCCTGTTTATAAGGTATTTGTACATAATCATTGTTTAATATAATTAATGCAGGCTCGCTGCGCTCACCTGTTTTTACAATATTTATACCTATATAATCGGCAGTATTTATATGGCTCGCTGCGCTCGCCTATTTGATTCGGCAAGTCAATATTTACTGTATGCTCGCTACGCTCGCCTGTTTATACAGTATTTGTACGTAATCATTATTCAATCTAATTAATGTAGGCTCGCTACGCTCGCCTGTTTATACGGTATTTGTACGTAATCATTATTCAATCTAATTAATGTAGGCTCGCTACGCTCGCCTGTTTTTACAGAATTTATATATAATCGGCAGTATTTATATATGGCTCGCTGCGCTCGCTTATTTGATTCGGTATATGTCGTTAATATTTATTAAATGGTTATTGTAGGCTCGCTACGCTTGCCTGTTTGTACGTAATCATTATTCAATGTAATTAATGTAGGCTCGCTACGCTCGCCTGTTTTTACAGTATTTATATATAATCGGCAGTATTTATATATGGCTCGCTGCGCTCGCTTATTTGATTCGGTATATGTCGTTAATATTTATTAAATGGTTATTGTAGGCTCGCTACGCTTGCCTGTTTGTACGTAATCATTATTCAATGTAATTAATGTAGGCTCGCTGCGCTCGCCTGTTTTTACAGTATTTATATATAATCGGCAGTATTTATATATGGCTCGCTGCGCTCGCCTATTTGATTCGGCAATTGTAGTCAATATTTTTTAAATGGTTATTGGTTATTTTTGGCTCGCTACGCTCGCCTGTTTATACAGTATTTGCACGTAATCAATATTTAATACAATAAATGCAAGGCTCGCTACGCTCGCCTGTTTGATTTAGTGTTTGCAGTAAATATTTATTAAATAAGATTATTGTAGGCTCGCTACGCTCGCCTGTTTATACGGTATTTGTACACAATCATTGTTCAATATAGTTAATGCATGCTTGCTACGCTCGCCTGTTTATACAGTATTTATGGACAAACATTATTTAATAAAATTAAAGAAGGCTCGCTACGCTCGCCTGTTTATACAGTATTTGAACGAAATCTTAAGTTATGAATGTTTGATTCAGCATTTGTAGTAAATATTTATTAAATAAAGTTTTTTTATAATTTCGTTATATTGGCCACCATCTTGACAATAATATATGTAAAATTTTAATAGTTAGGTATTCCTATCCTACTCTTTAAGACCTTTAAATTGACGTATATCATGTCATACTAACTAAAAACTTTTTGTTTTCCACCTTATTGGCCGCCATCTTGAAAAAATGAATTATGAAATTTTAAAAATTATTGACTCTTATCTATCTTTTATATACATTTAGATTAATGTAGGTATAAAATGCCATGAAGATTTTTTTTAATAGTCCACCATATTGGCCGCCATCTTGAAAATATTATGTGGAAACTTTTTAATACTTAGATATTCCTTTCCTACACTTTAAGACCTTTAAATTGATGTATAACATGTCATACTGATTACAACCTTTTTGTTTAGTCGTCCACCATATTGGCCGCCATCTTGAAAAAATGAAGTGTGAAATTTTAGTAATTACATATTATTTTTCTCCTCTTAAAGGCCTTTAAAATAATGTATAACACATTATGCTCACTAAAACTATTTTTTTTAGTCGTCTGCCATATTGGCCGCCATCTTGAAAATATTTAGTGTGAAATTTCCAAAAACTATACAGTTGTCACAAATGGTGAGGTGCATCTTTGTGCCAAAATTCGTTGAAATTGGTCAATTTTTACTCCGGTTATCGTTGGACAAACAAACAAACACACAAACAAACACACAAACTTTTTAAATCCCAAGTCTCTGAAATAAAGAATTCACTGTGCTCGTTCAATAAACTTTTACTTGATAATGAATGGAACATTGGGGGATCTGTACCATATAAAGGAAAGTTTGTATTCAACCACTGAAATCTACCATTTTTGTACTTTTGCCCCCCTATATAGGGGGCAAAATATTGGTGATAGAAAAAAAAGTTTGAAGAAAAATATTTTTATTTTTTGCCGTAGAATCTAAATCTGCTATCAAAAATATATACTTCAGGTCAAAATTTTGAAGTGAGGTGGCCTGGGGGCAAAATGAGTGGTTGCCCCTGGTGGGAGATTGCATGAAAACAAACTTCCCTTTAAATTGTAGAGATCCCCCAAGTTTCATTAATTTATCTCCAACCGTTTAGATTCTACAACGTATTATCGGAAGGTTTATTTTGCTATCTTTGCCCCCCTGTAGGGGGCAAAGTATTGGTGATAGAAAAAATAGTTTCAATTAAAAGTTTATTATTTTTCACCGTAGAATCCAAATATGCTGTCAAAAATATACATTCCAATTTAAAATTTTGAAGTTAGGTGGCCTGGGGGCAAAGTGGGTGGTTGCCCCTAGTAGGTGATAGCATGAAAACAAACTTCCCTTAGCATGGTAGAGATCCCCCAAGTTTCATTACTTTATCTCAAACCGTTATAAATTTAAGAGGGGGGGGGAGACTTTTGGACCACCCTGTATAATAAAGAATGTATCTTTGCACAAAAAGTGACTTCTTACATTGTGGACTTTAAGTCAGATTTATACCAATGTGTTAAATCTTAACTCTTGTTTTAAATATCAGTCTCTTTGTTAAAATAAGTTTTTCTTTAACAACGAAGTTAATTTGTGGAAAGATATCCATTAAAGCTGTTATATTATTGAATTTTGTACATTACAATAACTTATCAGCTCTTCTTTAGATTGTTGCCCTGTGTTTTTTTGTTTTTGTTTTTTTTAGAAAATAAATTGACTAACAAAATAACTATTAAGAAAAAGGGATGTTTAGTCCAATGTACTTTAGAACAAAGGAATATCACACTTCTATTTTTATAAGGGGAGTAACAGTCTAAAGAATAACATTCCGTATACCTTCTTTAGATTGTTACCCCCCGTGTTTTTTTTATTTATTTTATAAGGGGAGTAACAATCTGAAGAAGTGCCAACTTATCTTCTATTACTAACGTTAGGACAACTTGACGCGATCTTTTTACTAAGAGCTAGCCGAGCTAAAATAGTTCCTTATAATGTAAACTAGGAAATAGATAATAATTATCTAATCAAATTGATTTTGAGGGAATGAGACATTTTTATATTTGATCGAACATTTTTTAAATTTATGTAAAGGTTTCCATTATGTATAGAATTAGATATACCTGTTGAAGTCTACCAGAACTTTTGGAAAAAAAAAATTTTATTCGTAAAAAAATATTTAAAAAAAAAATTTTTTTTTTTTTTTTTTTTTTTTTTTTAAACTAATAGCACAATATTTATATTTTAGTTATTATTATACACTTCAATTTTAATATAAAGTGAAGTTAAGATTTTTAGACTCTTAAGTTAAGAATTATTTTAATTTTTCATTTGATAGCTGAGAAAAAATAGCTCAAGGAAATTTCCTGGGATTTTCATAAGAAAAAGTATCTTTAGGATTAGAGAGGATCTTGACAAGAGGATTAGGATGATTTGTTATCTTGAAAATAAAGGATTTAGAGGAAGATGGTGCCAAGTTTGTGAAACTAATGGAAAGTTAAGAGCATTACTAATTACACTGATGTCGCATGAGATTTTTGATGTCTGAATGATTTTTCCAAGAATTATTAAGGACGAACCGCTTCACTTATTCTCATTCTCAGTTTTACTTTGGCACCTGTGAAAAGACTTTAATTTCTAATGTTTTACTATTAAAGCTTTGAAGGCGGTTCCCAATGACTAGAGTTGGAAATAATACCGAGGGTCTTTTCTCGTTCACTTGGCTTTCAACCAACTCGAATACTGTTTTTGGAAATTCTATAGAAAAACAAAAACGTACCTAAATGTGACCATTAAATTTTATCACCTACACATCATACTTATGCATAAGCTCACCTGTTTTGATCATTTTGCTTCCGAGTTTAGCAAAGTTAACAAAAGCATTATCATAAGTTTAATAAACTAAATATTTATATTCCTCCAAATTTAAAAATTCAGAGAACAATTTTGTTTTCGTGTCTCTCTGTCGCTCTTTTGTTTAAAAGTTTTGCGAACCACTATAACTTGTTCGATGTGTTTTTCACTTGGAAAACACATCGAAATTGATTGAAGGTCATAATTATTCCATTGTTGGTCCCATATTAATTTTAATCTTTCTCTTCTGTATGTGCACTTCGTCCGTCCGTCTGTCGCATCTAAATCAACCCCCCTCCGTCCCCGACCATATTCTAGCCAGAGATTTGAAATTTGGTATGCAAGTTAAATTGTTTTGCCTAAAAACAGGAAACATGTTGCGAACTTGACAACTAAAAATGTCTTCGATTAGCGAGCATTTGCACTGATCGCTTTTTTATAAAAATATTTGTTTTTGACCTAAAATTTTAATTGTTTTAATTTTTGAGTTGGTTATAATATTAAAAGTATGTCACGTGTAAAAAATGGCGGCCTTTTTACCTCCAAAAGAACCAAATATGTGCATACCTATGTGCATACCACAGTGTATAATGCATACCACAGTGTATAATGCATACCACAGTGTATAATGCACACCTGGCTCCTTCAGAGTGCAACTTTTTATACATATTAACAAAAGAAAAAAAAATGTAGGAAATTTAGTGACCAAAGCAACCTTTTAGGAACTTGCTGGCAAGTACTTGAAGCGATTTTATAATAAAGATTTTTATGGTTATTTACGAGTAAAATTAGTCCACAGATGGTTTCCATTTTTTTAACCGTCTGAAAAACACTTACCTAATATTGAATCAAATATTACCCCACTTGTAATGAAAACATGTCCAATAACCACATATTCAATTCCCATGTGACCATTCGTCCTAATTTGCTGGCAATTTTTCCTACTTATATAAAGTTTCATTATTATCGATTATTCAAATTTATTATTCAGCAGAGATTTTTAATGCTTGCTATAATCATTAAAGTATTTTTCATCTAGTATTTTCGTTAACAAACTTCANTTTATTTTTTTAATAAATCTTGGTTTCTCAGTTAAGATATTCGTATCGTTGAGTATGTAACGTTAAATTACCTTTTTACTTGAATTTATAATCACACTTGGAGTTGTTAAGAACCTTCGCCTGGTTAAATTGTCTATGCAAGATTACGCTCCAAGAGCTAGATACTATAGTTGGTTCAGAATGGTATAAGTTGATAATTAATTTCATGATATCGCAAACAAAACTTTTAAGCATAAAGAGCACTTAGGAAGTTAAAAACATTTTATGGGCTTCTTGATAGTAAGGAATTACACTCTATATGTAGAGAATTATGGTATTAAGTCTTTTGAAGATAAAGACAAACTTACTGGGAGTGTGTTTCCGGAGTGTATATCCATAACCCTCAGTATATATGACCTCATATTCTCTAGCTCTAGCACCATCGTGGCTTTCATGGTATTTTCCTATAAGGAATGTGAGTGTTTGTGATGAAGTATTTTTTTAAAGATGCATCTTCTAATGGATTTTTTCACCAAAGACCCCATTTTGGTTTCGTACCTGTCAGTAGTGTCTATTAAGGCTTTAATCGATTTTTTTTGAGAAGGCCACGATATTACAGAAGTATTTTACAGGCCACAGAGATTTTTTTCGGTGTGTATACGTAATTGTCAATTGTGTGAGTATAAATAAACTTTAAATTTCCTGAAACAATTATCTACTCTTAGTAAAAATAACCTGAATTTTATTCATTTTTTTGGGTCCGAAAAACCGAGGACCCTATTAATTTCCTGCGTTTATCTGTCTGCTAGTATAGCTTTAGATCTCCGAAAGTCCCCAACATAGTAAAAAGTACCATCAGTAAAAGTACCTCAACATACGGAAAAAGTACCCAATATGACAACTTTGCAGTCATGTCATATCTAATAACTCAAGCACAGGGGAAAAAATCGGTCCGGGACAACTCAGACAAACTTTCTAATATACTAGTTCATAATTACCTAGATGAGTTCATAATTACCTGAATTCATAATTGGGCTAAGGCTCAGTATTATACATTTTGGTGTTTTCGTAGGTATATTTAATCATTGAATATTTAATAAAAAAATGTATCATAAAAATAATTTCTCCTCGGCGGCCTCTCTTCGTCAGTGTTTAAAGCTATTTTCTCAGGAACTAGATTTTTCCCGGGAAAACTGCTTATAATGTTAGATTAGAGTTTCTAATAATCCGATCATGGAAAGGAGGAGGAAGCGATTTCCCTTTCAAATTAAACACAATTAGGACAGGACAGTGTAGATAGATGGCTTCTGAGCAGCTGCGTCCATTCAAATTCAGGGAACCCTATTCATTTATTTTTTCTTGTTCAGACAGAGATTTTTTTCGGTGTGTATACGTAATTGTCAATTGTATTATAATTAACTGATGTAAGCGAACCCACCTGAAAGGAATAGTCGCTGAAAAAAAATTATGTAGTTGTGTTAATCTGTCATGTATTAGTTTAGTTTTATTATTTGTTATTTTATTGGTGTTAATTAATGTTTAAGGTTTAGACATATTGATATAATAAAGTGAGATTGTCAAATGATGGTGTAATCTAGAAAGTAAAAAGAAAAAAAAAATATTATGATCGGAATACTAGGAAGTTAAAAGAGGTTGAGCCAGGGAATTGAGTTATATTTAAATCCCCAAACAATAAAGGATGGGAAAGAGAAAGTGTTATAGAAAAACATACTGCTCCTAGATCTTTTCTAGTAAAGAATGAGGATGGGGTAGTATACCGTAGAACTAGAGAACACCTACACATAACTCCTTCCTAATAATTAATTCCTTAATTCCTATGATAAGAATAATGTGGCAAGTAGTAGTAATAAAACAAGCTCACAGTCTCAGCATCGGTCCCCTTATGAGTTAGAGATCGATCTAAGATCAAGCCACCAGAACGCTATTCAAGATAATTTATTAATGTACCTTGATAGCATAGCTAGGGCGGTAGAGGTCATGTATTAGTTTAATTTTATTATTTGTTATTATATTGGTGTTAATTAATGTTTAAGGTTTTGACATATTGACATAATAAAGTGAGATTGTCAGATGATGATGTGATCTAGAAAGTAATGTGTTCTTTAATATTTATATGCTTTAATAGATATTATATAATCAATAAAGATAGAAAAAAAAATGTTGGACAAACCTTTATACATTATAGAAACACTAACAGTCACAAATTTATATTCATAATTATACGTTCTTTTTTTAAATTTTTACTTCCTCATATAAAGAGAAAGTATTGTAATGGCACCTACATTCGGATTTGAGATTTTCATGGCTTTACAGTTCCCTTACAGGCCCCATGGTTTAAAGAACCCTTGAGTCCAAAAAATTGGTTTTTAAAAAATGTCTGTCTGTCGCCTGTCGTCTGTCTGAGCAGACACCTGGAGATTAAACAATTGGGCCGATTTTGGACCGATTTGGAACGAAATTTGGCACACATGTTCCAGAAAAAACCATACACCGAGGTAATATCTAGAAATAAATTTTAGCTTCAACTTTAGGGGACCCCCCCCCCCCCAAAAAAAAA
>KZ651348.1:121088-133466 GCA_001010745.2 Gerris buenoi
ATTTTTTTTTTTTTTTTTTTTTTTTTTTTTTTGAAAAGCAAATATTACAAATACATTATGTAATATTTTTTATGTGAATAAACAATTAAATATTGGAATATCTTCAAGTGATAAAATAGCTTTAGGGCTATTTAATTGGGACAATTTTCTACATGTAACATTCTATGAAATCTAGAATGGATACGAACTAGATTCTGCTTAATACTAGATTTTTTTTTTTTTTAATAAATCTTGGTTTCTCAGTTAAGATATTCGTATCGTTGAGTATGTAACGTTAAATTACCTTTTTACTTGAATTTATAATCACACTTGGAGTTGTTAAGAACCTTCGCCTGGTTAAATTGTCTATGCAAGATTACGCTCCAAGAGCTAGATACTATAGTTGGTTCAGAATGGTATAAGTTGATAATTAATTTCATGATATCGCAAACAAAACTTTTAAGCATAAAGAGCACTTAGGAAGTTAAAAACATTTTATGGGCTTCTTGATAGTAAGGAATTACACTCTATATGTAGAGAATTATGGTATTAAGTCTTTTGAAGATAAAGACAAACTTACTGGGAGTGTGTTTCCGGAGTGTATATCCATAACCCTCAGTATATATGACCTCATATTCTCTAGCTCTAGCACCATCGTGGCTTTCATGGTATTTTCCTATAAGGAATGTGAGTGTTTGTGATGAAGTATTTTTTTAAAGATGCATCTTCTAATGGATTTTTTCACCAAAGACCCCATTTTGGTTTCGTACCTGTCAGTAGTGTCTATTAAGGCTTTAATCGATTTTTTTTGAGAAGGCCACGATATTACAGAAGTATTTTACAGGCCACAGAGATTTTTTTCGGTGTGTATACGTAATTGTCAATTGTGTGAGTATAAATAAACTTTAAATTTCCTGAAACAATTATCTACTCTTAGTAAAAATAACCTGAATTTTATTCATTTTTTTGGGTCCGAAAAACCGAGGACCCTATTAATTTCCTGCGTTTATCTGTCTGCTAGTATAGCTTTAGATCTCCGAAAGTCCCCAACATAGTAAAAAGTACCATCAGTAAAAGTACCTCAACATACGGAAAAAGTACCCAATATGACAACTTTGCAGTCATGTCATATCTAATAACTCAAGCACAGGGGAAAAAATCGGTCCGGGACAACTCAGACAAACTTTCTAATATACTAGTTCATAATTACCTAGATGAGTTCATAATTACCTGAATTCATAATTGGGCTAAGGCTCAGTATTATACATTTTGGTGTTTTCGTAGGTATATTTAATCATTGAATATTTAATAAAAAAATGTATCATAAAAATAATTTCTCCTCGGCGGCCTCTCTTCGTCAGTGTTTAAAGCTATTTTCTCAGGAACTAGATTTTTCCCGGGAAAACTGCTTATATTGTTAGATTAGAGTTTCTAATAATCCGATCATGGAAAGGAGGAGGAAGCGATTTCCCTTTCAAATTAAACACAATTAGGACAGGACAGTGTAGATAGATGGATTCTGAGCAGCTGCGTCCATTCAAATTCAGGGAACCCTATTCATTTATTTTTTCTTGTTCAGTTCTAAGTCAGATCTTAAACGGAAATCATCGCGTAACATTTTTATATTGAGTAAACGAAAACATACCGAACATCCATAAGCTATGAAGTAGTAATAGTAGTAAGGTTTTTGTAGTAGTAAGGTTGTTGGTAAGCATTTTGTGGAGAGGCTTCCGTTTTTGTTATTAAATTAAAAAGTAGTAAGGTCCTTGTACTAGTACTAGACGGGTAGGACGAACCACTTGTTCGAACCTAGCAATTAGGCCATATTTTAGGCCCATTAGCCACTAGTCCCGTAGTAGAGAGTTCCAGCCACTTTACACATCATACCTCTTAACATTGAACCATTGAAGCGAGTATGATATGACCATTACTGAGCCATATAAATCATTGCATCATGGCTAGGGATCGAACCCATGACCTCGAAACACCTTTGATTCATTGATAGCCGAACAGACGTGGTATGTAATTTAATTCATTCGGCCACGCAGGCTCTACCATAAGCTATGAAAATAGATGCGTTGTTGCATAAAAATAAAGTTGTATCATTGAAAACAACTGCACAGGAGTTAAGTGGATAATAATGGGGGATTGGAAACAGATAAGAATACAATTATTTGAAAACATAATAAAAATAAAATATGAATGTAAGTATAATTTTTCAATAAATAGTTAAAAAGTGGAATTCCAAATTCACATTTTTCGTAAATTTCCAATAATCCGGGTTTATTGTTATTCCAAGTTAGTGCCGGTCCCATCCAATTCGGATTATCAAAACTACTGCATATTAAATTTTAAAAATCCATTAAAAACTAAGTCCGTAATGTAATATCAATATTTTAATATTATTCTATGTTAAATTTTTCAATCCTCAAATATAACGGGTTTAAGGGTATCGTATATAAGGTTTTTATCCAAAATTTTCATTCTTTGAAACTATACTGAGGTTATAAATACACGAAATGACTTTTGTGAGGTTTCCATGTTGAATATAACGTAATAATCAAATTTAAAGTATATGTTATTTCTGTAGATTAGTTTTACACTGCATGAATTAGCACCCTTCTCCCTATCTAACAAGATAAACTCGTTTCAACTTCCCCTTTGGCATACTTTCCTCTTTAAAAACTGACATTAATCATGTCTAGTAAAATTGTAAAGCCGGAATGCAATTTATTATTACAGCTCGAGAGGAAATGAAACCAAAATCAAGAAATTTATAAAATGAAATTTATATTCTCGGATAAAATTTTACAGTTATGGTAAATGTTAACAATTACTGTTTATCTCAATTGCTTCCGAGCTTACAGAAGGTAACGGAAACGTTGAAACTATTCCAAAGAACGAAATGTTTTTATGTCAGCAAATCCAGAAATTCCTGCACAGAAATCCGTTTTAGTTACAAAGGAATATTTTTGGTATTGTTTATGTCTGTGGTTTAACATTTTTGAGATCCGCCATATCATAAAAAAATCAATAACTATCCAATGTTGATGAAATTTGAAAAGATTGAATGTCACGTTGATGAAATTTGAAAAGATTGAATGTCACGTTGATGACATTTGAAAAGATTGAATGTCACGTTGATGAAATTTGAAAAGATTGAATGTCACGTTGATGAAATTTGAAAAGATTGAATGTCACGTTGATGAAATTTGAAAAGATTGAATGTCACGTTGATTTTAATAACACGGGCTAACATTTTAAGGCTCGAAACGTTTCTATTAATGAAATGGTAGTTTTTTTATTATAATGTACTCCTTACCAGCCATCTCTGACCTCTCATGTATTAAACCATAAGGGTTTACTACAATAAATAAAATAAAATATTATTAATTTAATTTGTAGTTTAATAATTATTGTAATAAAGTTTTTTGAAGCTTAGTTTCTAGCTATTGGCAGTCGGACCAGAAATAAATAGTTTGAGTCTTCATTTTAACTTCTTTTAGTTGATTTAACTATTTTTCCATTTAACGTCAAGATGGATTAGTACCACTTAGCTGAATCCAATTGTTTTAAATTTCTTTTATATATTTTTCCATAATAAAGGTTCTTAATTTTCCGCTTATGATGTTATATCAATATAATTTATTTTTAAATCATAAAAAAATAATTGTGGTTGATTTATCTAAAAGTACGTTCATAACAAAAAAAAAAAAAAAAAAAAAAAAAAAATAATTTTTTTTTTTTTTTTTTTTTTTTTTATGGGTTTTAAATAATGATCTCTCTATACTTGATCTATTTACAGCGAATCACTAAGTAAAGAATAATTCATAATTTATAAAACAGTTTCTAAACCCTCTTTTTTAAGGGTAAATATTTAAATCGGGTTAATTCCAAGCCCCTGTATCGACCAAATGCACCCAAAAAAATGAATTAAAATTATTTCCTCTAAAACGATATTATGTATCAATATAATGTCTTTTCCCTCTTAATTTAACCAATAAAAATACTCATATAATATACTTCCCTCATTATTTTCATTAATGATATTATTTAAAAATTCCAATAAACCTTTGTTTCAAACAGAAATACAAAAGCGGTTTATATTACATTGGACGTAATTTATTCCCTTGAATATCATTTAAAAAAGGATTTTAGTCAAATACACAATGTCATGTGATAACGAGCCCTTTCATTTACATACTTTTTCGTCAAACATTTATATTCACGAATACACTGCATACATTTGTATATGCTTGTACATATATTCTTAAATACATTTTTTAGTATGGTTTATAGTATGTGAGTCCATTAACTAAAGAGTATTTAACTTTGGTAGTAGACTGTCGGAACAAATATTGTTTACTGAACACTAAATCTTACAGTTAATTAAAATAAATTAATTTAAATTAAAACAAAACTTAGAAACAATAAAGTGTGGACATTTTCTCACCAACTTAGTACGAGTCCAAAGCGTTTCACGCTGTTTAGTTTCCACCCCCCTCTATCTAACTCTAACTCTATCTAACTCTGCTCTATCTAACTCTATCTCTATCCAACTCTGCTAAACTAATTTATCTGATTATATGTATACTTTCCTTGTAAGCCACATAGAATAGTTTCAAAGCTTAAGAATCCGAACAACTCAAAATTAACTCTTTATCCTTCACATGTATAAGACGATTTACCCATAATTGTTTTTTTTTTTTTTGTTTTTTTTGTTTTTTTTTGTTCTTAAGGAAACAACGGTGCCAACAAAAGAACTTTACCCCAAATAGCAACAACCAACAGAAGATTAGACTAGATTTGTACCCCTAAATAATATATATTTTGATACTAAAGAATGATCTACCTTATACTGTTACAACTGATCATAGAATCCTTAGACGGGAAGATTTCGAACTCATTTCTTTATCTACCTGTGTTAGACTACTACTGCTGGTCGAGCTATTTAGCGTTAAAATTGCAACTAAATCTTTTACACCATTAAACGATTTTGTGCTTCTTAATTCAAAGAAATAAATTGATTTATCAGTTTGCTGATCATAAGTAGTTTTACAATTTTAACCGCCAACAGCTCGACCAGCGCTAGTGGTCTTACACCTCTAGAATACTGAAGTTGGATTCCCCTGGTTAAAACGTATATATAGTACCAAAAATGGGCTAAATATGACTGTGACCTGCCAACCAAATATCATTAAAATGGACGAGTAGTTTTTGAGATATTATGTCGGTGCACAAAAATTGAGCGGCTAACAGACACAGAACCAAAAATGTCTGAAAAGGATTACTGTATATAAATATAATTAGATATGTATATAAATATAATTAGATTATACCCCAAAGAAGGATTAAAGAATGTCCTGCAAATTAATTAAACCTCAAACAGTATTAGTTTTATAAATTACCAAAATAAGAAATTAAAAAACATCCGAAGCAAGAAAAAAAAAAACCACCATCGGTAGAAAGCTTTATAAAGTAATGAAGAATCCACAATACTTAAATCTTAAATCCATACTAAACTAAAGGGGAATAATTGTTCTATAGAGAATTCTTAATTTGGAGATAGATTTCTAGAATTCAACATCTAAGAAATACCTCTAACTACCAATTTAAACGAATCCAAAAGGATAAATCCCAAAGAAATAAATTCAAAGAAACACACATTGAACATTGAAACACATTGAAAACATACAAACAAAGAGAAAATTTTTCAATACATTTGGAAATGGATGTATAAAAAGCAGAAAATCTAGTAAAGGAAGGTAAAAGTAGAAGAAAATGCCTACCAAAAAAAATAAATAAATAAATAAATAAAATGAAATACTCATTTTCACCATTTCATAGAAAATTCGAGCGTGCAGCTTCTTGCGTGTAAATTAGGAATTAAATCAAACATAATATGAAGTGCAAGAAGAAAGAAAGTAATTTTCTTTTCCAGTTTACCTATTAAGAAGTAATATTTTAGCTTCTTCACCCATATTTTTATAATAAATGCAAAAAAAAAATTATAGTATAAAAAAAATTGACTTGGCTTACGACTACTGGAGCAGTAGCGAGAAGCGAGGAGAGCGAGACGTGAGGCAGGTAGCTGAACGGGAGGGCAGGGGTGGGTAGTGGGTAGGCCCTACCAAGCGCGATAGGAGGCTATACTTACCGAGAGCGGGCAGACTCGATTGAAAACCTCCTATATCTTCCTAACTCCCTGTTACTCGTGTAACAATAGTTTTTTTTTGATAACTTTTTTCAAGTTTATGTGCCATAGCCAATAGACATGAAAATTACAGATTACAGAGAGCACACAAGGTCATAGAAAATGGAAATTATTTTAAGAAAAATTCCCTATGAGGATGCTTATTAAACAAATTTAATTGGAATGAATAATATAAATTGTTTCTCCACATAAAATGGCTAATTTTTTTTATTTTAAATTACAGTTCATTTTAAAAGCAGTTTTCAGCCTTCATAAGGCCATCATCAGTTCTAGAGTGTGAAAAAAGTAGAGTTACATTATATAAATGAAAAGTTAATGATTGAGTTCACTCTACTTCATGTCGGATATCAAGATGGTCTTACCTTAATCTCCGACATAAAGTACACTGCACTCAATCATTAGCTTTTCATTTGTATAATTTAACTCTACTTCTTCCACATTCGGGCACTGATGATGACCTTATGAAGGCTGAAAACTGCTTTGTAATTCAAAATAAAACAATTAGCCGGTTTATGTGGAGAGACAATTTATATTATTCATTAAGATAACCTCCATAGACGCTCCCACATCTACAATTTATTTTATTTAGCCCTGAGAGTAACACGTGGGGCCTCCGGAGTCTACAAGCTGCTTCAATCCCCCTCCTATTCGTCCATTTTAATTTTTCAAGGTCAACAACTCTGGTATTCCTCAAAAATGTTGTCGTAAAAACAGTGTAATTCATAAAAATTTCTTTTATGTATATTTTTAAAAATTTAAATTATTTTTGTAAAATGTGTTTTTTTAATTTTTTTAACATGATAATATTTCCTTAACATTGTATTTTTGCATTAAATACTTGTATATTAAGCGAAGAAACCTATCCCCAGCCTCATCTATTTTATAGGTCTTGGAAGCCTAGGGTGTACAAAAGGCGCTAAAATACAACGTGTTACTGTCAGGGTTAGTTCTCGCCAAAGTCTAGCATTTATATCAAATTGATCTGGTTACTGCTAATTTAATTTTTCGAATAATTGCTTTAGGAGAATTTATGAATGTTTTTCTTTGTAATATGATTATATTTACTTTGAAGTATCTAAAACAGTATAGGAGTAAATACATTAAAGTTATAAAGTGCTTTGAAACATAGTACCCCATACCCTATGAATAACTAAATCGGCTATATATGATGGAGTTTTAGATATAATAACTATGTATTGAGTGTTTTGTAGCGGAATATATCCTTTGTCATAACAAAGTATTCAGGCTTTTAGAGATAGTCAGGCTTTACGAGAAAATTCAGTTTGTTCGTGTATTAGACCTTATTGGTCTTTTGAGTTCCTATATCCTCTACTATATTGTTCAGTTATTGGCTTTTCAACAGACAATCCTCTTCGACCAATTTTCTAAAAGGCTTTAGGATCACTTTATCACCAATAAGGAAGGCTTTTGAAGATAACAAATTCACTAGAAGAAACAGATATATTAACCCATTAAATCCTAAGAACACAAAACTATATGTTTTAAGCCATATAATGTTCGATTTAGCAATAATAACGGAAATCGCTTTCTATCTTTGTAATAATTGGTCAGAGGAAAATTAGATCGGAGTATATTAAAATCTAATAAAATCTTTATCAGACATGTATAGTACTTTATCAGACTGTATAGTAGGGACTGGATACCATAGGAGTTGGAACGCTTGGTGCAACCCCAGAGGTCATTACCGTATGACCATATGGGCTTAATTATGGTGTTTAAAATGAGTCATGTGAGGCAATCGTTAATTGCGGACTCACTCTTGGACGCTCGCCGCTGTAATGTGCAATAAGAAACTTCGTTCTAATAATAGATTAATAGATAAATTATTTACAAAAATATGATTTGAAAATCATAATCAATTTAGGGAACTACAATACTACATAGTTGGTTATTAGTTTATACTTCTTTTGTAATTGTTTTGATTTTTAATATAGAAGTCTAGAATGGCAGAGTCTGAAGCCTAAATTAATAACGGCTTTATTTGTTCAGAACTTTAGCTTGCTGTCCGATGTTATTTATTTGATTTAGCAACTGTTAGTTTAATTCGATCAGGTTTATTACTCTTGGCTCAGGAGGCTACCATATAAAATATTTGTTCTTGCCTTTCCTTCCTGTAATATTCCCTAGTTCCGAATTCTCTCCGATTCTATACTCTAAAGATATCCAACCTTTAAATATAACCTTAACCTTTAAATGATTTTAACCTGGACCAGTTATTTGTTCGATTCTATCATCTACCTCATCCCCTGAGACGAAGTTTCCCATCCTAGCTTTAATTAAGAAAACAGCCCTTTCCCTACGTGGATAGTGGAATAATGCAATTAAAATTATATATTTGACTTAACTGAAAGTTCGGTTGTCTTTGGTTAATTTAGATGTATTGTACTTACGACACATTTCTCTATCTTTAGCTAGTTCCGAAAATTAGATTGGCGTCAAATAAACTTTTCTCTCAAGGGTGTTGTTATTTTCATCTTCAATATAGTTTGTTTAATTAATTCTTCAATGAATTAATTAATTGTATATATATTATATATTGTATATAAACAAAGAGAATTTGGTGAAATCGAGATTGATATTAATCTATATACATAAAATCCAAATACCACTCACACACTGACACATCACGATATCTCTGAAACCACTGGACCAATGACTGAATTTTTGTAGGTGTGTTGTTTTTACCTCCTAGGTGCTCGCTAAGAAATATTTTTAAAATCCACCATCTTGATTCTAGATGGCGGTCTTTTATACAAAAAAATTCGACAAGACGTTATCTCCGGAACCAATTGCACTAGAACCTTGAAATTTAGAAGTTAGCTTCCTTTTATGAAATTGGTAACTTTGGATAAATGGTTTACCAGCCAGTGTATAAATATAGTAAACATGCCCTTTATCCTGTGTTCAAACTGTGTTATTATCCTTCTTCAGAAATAAATAAACAAAAATCTGTCTGACAAAATATTCTCATATTGATATTGATAATGAATTTCAATACTTTTTTTCCCCCATTTAATTAATTTGTTACTACATAATGAATTAAGCTTATTTAACTTAATGATTAAGCTTATTTAGGTTATGAATCAGCTTTTATTTAACTTGCAATGTTTGTATGTGTGTATTGTGTATGTTCAATTTTCAGGGCAAATCTTGGAACTGAATTTTATAGCAGTTATCCTCAACAGATTGAATTGAAATTCTGCATTCACGTTTAGTTTGGATGCCAAGCTTTTGGCTTCTTCGGTTCCATGCGTGTGCACAGACGAAAGATGTGTGACGGCATGTTGAACTTTAAAAAAAATAAAAATACTTTATAGGAGAGTCAAGTGACCTCAAAACGTGTAAATCTATTCCAGAAAGCACAACACTTTCTTTTTGTACACTCGAACACGAATATGAGAAAGTAAAAATACACAAATAAATTGTATACCAAAGTCACTGATTGACATAGTTTTTTTAAATAAACAAATAAAAATTGGTTTAAAAAAATCTCACAAAACGATAGTCACCAAATAAAATATAAATACAAAGGAACAAAAAAAGAGAGGAAAATGTTTTAAAAGAATTTGGATTTATTGGCTTTATAGCTACCTGTCAATGTGTTGGAGAAGTGTTAAAACAAAAAAAACAAAAAATTCAAGTGTTTTCAATAGCTAAAATAAAATTTACTTTAACTGACATTTTCATCCATGATTTACTAGAGGAAACAAGAATTTTTTATTTCTTATGCAAAAATTTCTCTTATGCAAAAAACACCTAAAATGCAAAGTCTATCTGCCGTGTGTAGCTGGGAAAAAATTTGAGATTAATAGCCTTTACTTTTTTCTGAGTAAACGAATGTATCTTTACCTCTCTCAGGAAACTAAACCCAAGCTTAAAATTTGTGACAAAGATGTATTCGTTTTGTTATATATAGCTGAAGAGTAGTCTCAGCTAATAAATTATGGATTATGATTTACTGGATTGGTTTTTTAAAGTTTTATTTTAACCCTTTAGTAAGTAATTTTTATTTTTAGCATATTTTTGGAATTTATATTATACTTATTTGTACTTATATTCTCTTTTTTTATTATATTTATAAAATATTACCTTTTTTAGGGTCATTAGGTAAAACCGAGGACTTTTAAGCTTTAATTTCCGATAGAAGCTTTTTATCAATTAAAAAGCGTTATTTTTAACCTTTAAGGCACACCAGCTTATTACATTTTGTTTGGCTATTAATGAGGTTTATCAAATGTTCAGTGTTCAGTTATTAGTGGAATATTGTTTTGGTTTTATCGCGTTTTAATTGGTCACTAATCAAACCATTTATACAGTTAATCGCTAAAACGTGAATAAAATAATGATTATTGAGACAAATATAACAAAACGAAGAGATGAGTGTAAAATGGGAAAATTAACAATAAAATGTTATTTACAAATACCCATTCTTCATTAATTCAAGGTTTTAATCCAAAAATTATATTACCATATAGGCACTCCTTTAGATTGTTACTCCCCTTAAAAAAAAGAAACAAAGGGGAGTAACAATCTAAAGAAGGTGTACGGAATGTTCTTATTACTCCCCATATTATAAAACCTCAAGTGTGATATTCCTTTGTCCTAAAGTACATTGGACTAAACATCCAAGTCATTTATATTCTAAAACAACATAGGGGAGTAACTATCTAAGGAAGTACCATTATATATATATATAAACTTTTTTTTTTTAAATTTTCGTGCTATCTTAGAGATTCATGGTAAATAATAAAGCTACATAACTAGAGAGGAGGTTTCTCGTATGTTCACTAACGACTTGACGCACCATTAAGAGCCCTTACTTAATGCTTTCCTTCCCTATTGGAAAGTGGACATTTTTACCCCAATGTTCTATCTCTTTTTCGGCAAGATTTTTTTTTTTTTTTTGTAAATTGCGGTTTTTATAAAAACCAATTTTATTTAGGTTAGGACAATCGTGAGACTACAGACTTTTAAATGAAAGTCGAAAGACAACAAACTGTCAAATAAATGACAGTCGACTGGCTACACACAGGCAATTTTTTATAAACAATTTTTTTTACTCAAACACCTCAAAAACTTTTAAATTCATCAAAAACTCAAAATAGAATGTTCACTATATAAAAATACTTTCCCCTATAAATAAAAACTAAAAACTAAAATACAATTAAAAAAAAAATGTACGACTGAAACTTTCATCCCTCGAAATTATTTACTATCATCCCCTTTATAGTACAACATATTCATTTACTAGAAACTTGTCATTTTGAGTGGAAAATATTTCTTCAAAAATGTAGTTCAATTCATAACATTGTCATTCAATATTAGCAAAATCGTTTAAATTGTTACCTTAAAATTAAATAAACTAAACATACAAAAACTAATTTTTATTTATATTTTTTTTTAAGAAATAAATAAAGCCAAAAATATAGCTAGGTATTCAGAAGATAACTTCTTTTTTTTATAACATAAACCTTTTTTTATAAAAAGCCAACTTTAAAAAAAAAAGATGTCCTCGCACTACTCGTGCTCACCTCAAAATACCGGCGACGCCCACGCCCCATTCTAAATGATTTGTTATACTAAAATGTAATGTTCAATTTGGAATTTAAAAAATATATAAAATATGGCACATCATTAGATTGTTACTCCCCTTATAAAGACAGAAGTGTGACATGCCTTTGTCCCAAAGTACATTAGACTAAACATCAGTTTGTCTTAATAGTTATTGAGTCAAAGTCATTTATATAGTTGCTTCTTCAAAATCGACTAAACAACTTATCTTTTTTTAAGGTCACATCTGTCACCATTTATTTAAAATTTAAATAAAAAAAATAATAAAAATGTATTTTATTTAAAAGGGAAAATCATTGTAAATCTACAACCCCTAAACATTATGATTTAAATATATCTTTTTTTCTCAGTACATAATATAAATGTTCATTGTTTGTATTTCTTTTCCTCTACTTTTAATATTCTTAAAGGAACGTATTTTGAATAAATCATTTATTTTCACATCATTAAAATTTTAAAAGTTACCTACATCTTTGTAAACCTCTGTTTTAAATTATATTATAATATAATATTTTGTACTATAACAACTTTTTGAAAGAAAAAAAAAAAAAAAAAAAAAAAAAAAAAAAAAAAAAAAAAAAAAAAAAAAAAAA
>KZ651348.1:148099-178468 GCA_001010745.2 Gerris buenoi
ATTTATATATATATTTATTTATATATATAATGAAGTGACAAAGCTGAAACATTCTTTTTTACTTATATAGGTTAGGTTTATCTTAGAAATTTATTACTCTCAGATAATTTTTTATCTTCTTTAAAAGGAAATAACCCCATACCCCTGTTAAACTAAAAAAAAATTGGTAGCACAACTGAATTCCGTAGGAAATAAAAGTTTTTTACTAGAAGGAAATGAATAGGTCTCTTTGCTTTATCTAAGTAAAAATGTTTGGGGGGGCTTTTTCTATAAATAAGGACGGGCTAAGTTTCCTGGATATAGTGACAGGAAATGAGCAATGAGAATCCGTCAGCATTTCGGCTAAAGGGAAAACCTTATGTAATTTATAATGTAAATAAAGAAAAAAAATTGTATCACGTGTTATAATTTCCTTTCGCTATCTTCTGTCTATTAATCGTGTTTTTTACACACACAAAAAAAAAAAAAATCATTAAATTAAATTTGGCGCTTGGTTATAGTTAATAGTTTATAGATAAATGTAATTAGAAAACATACAATACTTAAAAAAGACGAAATGAAAAAGGTTTTGGTATTCAAACCCCATGGAAATGATCTCAAAACTTTTTGAGTTCAAAGTCACAACAAATTTTTGGTTTTGTATTGAAACTGTTTTGTAAATAATTACAAGATAAAAAGAACTTTTTATATACTACTTTTTTAAATTTTCTATTTAACAATATGTAATGTTGATGATATCATTGTTATTGTTATATATTATAATGTTAGTTAAAAAAAATAGTTCCGAATTTATTTACTTCACATAAATGACAACCATCTAGAGAGCTGATCTTAAACGTATATAAAGGACAAATCTTTGTACAAAGGATCACGCCAACACTGAATCTAAACCGTGCCATTGAAATGCCCCCGTGTAGGGACAGTAAGAGAATAAAAATACGTAGAAGTAAAGAAGTACAGATGAAATAGTTATTTACGCAACAAGGGAGAGAAGTATGTTTTCCGGCTCGAGGTTAAGTTTTCTCCTGAGGCAACGCCGAAGGAGAAAACTTCATTAGCTCCCGAGGCCGTAAGGCCGAGGGAGATAAATGTAGTATTAGGTCTCGAGGCTTGCCGAGAGAGATAATCCCGAGAGTAGAAATACTTCAATCCATGTTGCGTATTAAATTTTATCTACGACTAGTGCATCATGGGTAATAGCTATTAAGTTTGTAAATATAAAAGTTTTACCTACAAATTCACGCAATTTAAACACCTTAAACTGATATTTAGTTACTTGATTTATTAAAATAACAATTCTTATACTAAATATATACGTTTTTAATTTAATTACGTTTAGTTTGTTTTTAATTTAAAGACTTTGTATGATAACCTAAAGTAACCTTCCCGAAAAAAAGTAAACAAAACAGCTAAAAAAACAACATAATACTTAAAATTTACCTAAAAAATACCTTTTAAGTTGGTATGACTGTTTTTTTACTCCCAAGGGAGGGAAGTAACACTTCCCTCCCTGTTATTAGCAATGTAAAGTCTACTTACAGTGCAAGTCATAGATAAAAAAAAATTAAACCGATACCAATACCTAGGACACAAGTGTAAACAAACCAGGTTGTCACCCGTCAATTAATTTATTTCTATGTTTACTTTTCCTTTTTCCCTGTCATTCAATGTTCACCAAAAAATCACAAATTTGAAACCAGTCAAAATGAAGATTGTAATATGGGACATGTCAAAACAAATAAAATAACTTGCGGATTTTTTTCTGAACTAACTTTCCATACAGCAAAATTTGCTGAAAACGATTTAAATTCTGCTGAAAGATGGCTAAAAGTATTAAAATAATGCATTGTCATCGTGTTCTGAGCTATTCTAAAAGTTTCAAACGTCTAGCTACTCTGGAAGTTAATTAAAAATTGATTGCAATATTTTTACTGGACAAACAAACAAACAAACAAGAAAGCAAGCTAATATAAACGTAGAAAAATAGTATGGAAACGAGTATAGAATTGAAAACAGAATTGAGACATGCGCAGTAGGAATGATAAGCAGAGACATTATAATCTGACTTAACTATAACTAAAATTGGTTTTTGAAGCATTGACATTTAAATTACTGTTTTCCATTCTGACTTGAACTCTTGAATTATTTCAAAATTAAGAAACTGCCCCTAAATAATACTCTAACTCGTCTTATGTGTATAAATTGTACAAGTGAAGAGAGGTCTAAGGGTTCCCTTCAAAGAGCATAATCTGAATGTTTATCAATTTAAAATGACGAGGGTTCCATAAAGGGAAAAGTAGGTTAAGTTTTCAACTGATAAGCCAGTGTGATAATCAGGGTGGGCCAGTGTTAGATGTCATTACACAACTGTGTTGGGACCAAGATGATCAGCTAGTTTCAGTTGCTAAAGTATCGATCTTCAAGTTCGAGACTTTAACTTCCTGAGGTCAGTTTTCATCAGAAGTTTTGCCGCCTGACACGGACACAACAAAATATCTAATTAGCTTTGATAGGAATTTCCTCGACATCAGAGTGTTTCTAGTATTGTCACCTTTCAATGTCTTTAAAGAATGATTGCGTCGCAGTTATGTAACATCTGATGGATAACTCGCCTCTCTATATAAAGTTATGTACAGTTTGGTTAGTTACTCAAATGTTACTCCAAATCAAAGAGGTGACCTATCAAGTAACAAACTACCATCAACTTGATTTTTGGTCCACTAACTAAGTTAGAACTAAATTATAATGTACTTTCATCAAATCATTACTCTCCTTTCCATATGTTCTATGCCATGAAATGGTTTTTTACAACAAAGGTTTGTTCGCTTACTTATACTTGGAATATTTTGAAGTATTTGGTGTCATTATTAAGCTTAATAACAGTGCAAACTTTTCTTAACTTTGAACGAATTTCTCTCAAAAAGGTTATAATGATATATATGTGTGCTCAATGTTTTTTCAATTTAGGTTATAAAAACTCGATTTATTTATTTTCAAAGAGGTGTCGATAATACTAAATAGACAAAAAGGCAACTAAAACATGAAAATTCTTAATCATTCTAATGATTGGTCATTCATAGTTCCAAAATTAATATTATTGAAGCTATCTGTGTCCGTAGGCTTCCGCGGGTAGATGCGTCAACAGCTTGGGTTTCCGGTGAAATCCGCGTCACGAAGAGGTTGAAATCCGAAGTTTCGCTTCCACTACTAGAAGCATCTTCAGGGGTGTGGTGCATCGAGGTGTTGACTCGAAGCAATCACAAGACGTACTGACGACTCGAGAGAAGAACGGCGTATTTATACTAGTGGATTTACATCACGATGCACCACACCCCTGAAGATGCTTCCAGTAGTGGAAGCGAAACGTCCGATTTCAACCCCTTCGTGACGCGGATTTCACCGGAAACTCAAGCTGTTTATTTTAGCTATAGTAGATATTTTAAGAAGAGGTCCATTAATTTTAACAAACTATTTTTGCTTATAGCTCCTACAACGTTTCATTATTTGGACAATCCTAATTACCTTAGCGGATATTTCGCCAAAGGGCAAAGCTTTTAAATGGACAAAGGGCGCACACTTCAATCTGAAGTGGTGTCCTTTTCCTGCGTAGGGGTCGCCTTGTTAACTACGGCTAAAAGATGTAGGTGTTCAGAGCGAGATACAATAAGCCATTCATAAGATAGTAGGAAGGTCCTGCAAAGGGTCACCAAAGTTCTAGATAGGTTTCTAAGGGAGTCTAGCAATCAAACTTTAGATTGCTTCAGCTTATCGTCAACCTTCCTTATATTCAGTTCAGCTAATAACACGGTTGCTATTTGTAACAGAGATCAGTTAATTTAAAGATGATAAAGAAAAGCATATAAAAGAAAATAGATTGCCAATTTGTGTGGCACATAGCTTCCTCGCATCTTATCACACACTTTATTGATATATTAACATTATTATTATTGTTATATTGTTTATTTTCTAAAAACTATTTATAGTTTTAGCGATCTTTAACACTTCATAGCGGTGTCGCTGTTGGTTTTACTAAAACATTGTAAAAAAAAAAATGTTTCTCTCATTGAATAAATGAAGTTTGATTTTTTTTCCCGGCCTAAAATTCCGAGTTTAAATTTGAAGTTCACGTTTACGTAAGCGTTACGCGTAAACGCTTGGACGGATAACGTTGCCCAACGAACTCGTCCTGGGGATTGGAAAAATGAACATGTCAACCAAATTTCATTAAATTTGGTCAAGAATTACTCAAGTTATCGTCGGACGTTTCAAATTTCGCGGACACACAGACACGAGACCAAAAATTATCCCTGATGTCTGAAACGGATTTCTGTCTTGGGAATTTTGAAATCGAAGGCATAAAACTTTTTCGTTCTCAAAAGTGAACACAATGCTTCCCTTACCTTCGGTAAGCTCGGAAGCAAAATGAACGACTAAAATATCATATTTAACAACTGTTGTTACCTTCAAAATTTAGTGGAGTTATAATAAACGTAGTTATATATTTTAAATAAGTCCGAAGCAATTATATCAGAAGATGATTGGTCAACTGAGAATGATATTTTGACTTCATGAACCCCATTATAGAGTGCAAAGATTCATTAACAATGTGTCCAAAAATTCACAGACTGCAAGCAGCTTTCTTTAAGTCTGGATATTTTCATATTGGCACAAGTTACTAAAATTCAATTTTACTAAAGTAGATTTGTGCTGCATTATTTGCTATTCCTCATTCTCTTTCACCTCTAATAAGTAAAATTTCTTAGCCAATTTTTCAAAAAAAATATTATTTCAGAAATAGGAAATCTATTTTCAACTACATCACAAATAAATTGGTTTACAAAATTTGAAAATACAAAATATGAAAATGTTGATTTCAAACTTTGTAAATCTTCAAACCTATGAAAGATATAAATTGCAGAGGCTACCATTGATCCACGAACGATAAAATTCATAGGAGCTAACCTGCGTAATCCCTTAAAATTTCATCAAAATCGGATGCAAATTGTGGAAGTTATGAGTGTGGCAAGAATTCGTGACCACACAGATAGACAGGCCCAAAACTAAAATTGACCAGAAAAGTCTAAAACGTAAAAGGCCAGTGGAACTTTTGATTTTGGAGGGAAAAAAGTTCACCTCCTAAACATGAACACAATGCTTCCGCTACCTTTGACTAGACTCGGAAGTAATAATTAAAATGCTCTCTCTCTAAAATAGCTATAGAATTATTTTCATAGATTCAAAAATGTGCTATTGATTCATTTTGTTGGTTATTTTAATTCACTTATCCCGAGTCACTTAAATTGAACACAACATTTCTATTAACAATTATTGCTTTAGCATGACTTATTAATAGGTTAAAGTTGACTTAAAGTTAAGTTCGCTTATTGGCAACAAAATAATTGTTAATTGTGTATTTTTTTAATTACTGACGGTAAGTTTTTCATCGTTTTACTTTGATACTTTGATACTTAATACTTTGATATAGTATTTATATAAATAATAAATACTTTTTTATTTATCGTATAGTTGGTTCTAAATTTATGTTACCATGAAAAAAAAGAAAAACTCTTCTACATTTATATTTCTAGTGTCTGGTTACCTTTTTATTTTTCCAAAGTTTTCAACTCGAATAAATTCAACAAGAGAAACATTTAAGAGTTAGTTCATGAGGTATAATGTCGTTACTGATAATTTTATCAAAATATTAAGAGTTAAGGTCTGTGTGAAATGTTCCACAATTCTCACAGGGGAGAAACGAAAAGTTGAGAATTCAACTCTAATTAATTTTTCAGTTCTTTTTTTGTATTCGTGACAAGAATATACCTATAAATAAAGTAGATTGTACTCTAGTAAACGTGGCACAGTTCTAGTAAAAATAACACTAATAAAGCTGCAATGCAAGAGCAAAGTAAAAATAGAAAATACACAAAAGAAGTACAAAAGAATGATTTATAAAGTTTTTGAAAGTATTGTCTACATAAGAAAGATAAATATTTTTGATGATTTATGTATTATATACATTGTGGAAAAGTAAAATAAAAAGTTTAGTATTAATGGTTTCATTAAGAAATGAATATCAAAGGTTCAAGTATTTCACATAAGTAAAAGAAATAGTCTTTCTGTTAAATAAACAATATATTGTCCTTGTCCTCTATTCCTACGAACATATGCTTGAATATTGTAGAGTTAGAACAGTTTGGTCTTGCACTTTTAATTATCTTTATTTGGTAAGAATATCTTATTTTAACATACATATCGTTAAATATCAATACACATATTATCAGGACGGTAACAGCTAATATACGATGTTAAAAGATAAATGCTATATATTTTAACCCATTACAAATAGACTAGTAATTTTATGGACATTTTTAGAGAATAAGTTTAGCATAAATGTACTTAAATATATACTAGAAATTGTATGGCTCTTTCATTGAAGCGAGCGTAATAAAATAAATATTTAATATATCTTTGTTGATAACATTAGAAGCCATGTATAGGGGAAACAGGACTATTCCTAACGCCTGGTCATCTCCATTTAAACTATTATAAAATTTATTACTTCACAAAAACTTCTGTTTGTATCAAGTAGAAATTTGGCATGATTTAAGCGAATTAAAGCATGTGTAAGATGCAAGAGCATTTAAGTGAAGTTTTATTAAAATCGATCCGTTAGAACGTAAGATAATTGGTAAAAACGTTGTTTTCTCAATTTTAAGCGCTTAGGCCAGTTAGGCCCGCTTTCATAGTTTTTAACGATCTTTAACACTTCATCGGTGTTGTAGCTGTTGGTTTTACTAAACAGTTATATTTGTGAAAATTGTTCTTCTCGTCAAATAGAAGGTGTTGTGTTAATGTGTAATCTTTTCCTTTCCTAAAATTCCAATTTTTCATTTGAAGCTGACGTTTACGTGTGAGTAGAGTAAACGAGCGAACTCTTGGATGGATAACGCTGTCTAGAGAACTAGCCTGAGCATTAGGAAAAGGAAAATGTATACCGAATTTCAACGAAATCGGTAGAATTTCAACTTTTACTTAAGTTATGGTCGGTAACGCAAACGTTACTGACAGACAGAAAGGATGTATATTTTGTTGACTGTACGCTCGCTTCAATTAATAAGCAGTGAGGCAGGGCATAAAGAACTCGCGTTCATTTTTTAAGTAAAAACGTACATTCCGTTAGACAAACGCACACATAAACTATTAAAATTCAAGTCTCAAAATGGAAGAACTCACTTATACTCGTTAAATAAAGGAAAAGGCAAGTTAGGAAGGAAAGCGCATGTGCTGTAGTAATCCTTACTAAGCCTGGATCGTGCAACTACTACATACTCGTATTTCTTCATTGTCTTTTCCGTCTCCTGCATTATAACTTTGTAATTTGTTGTAATCCTAGATTAGTTTACCATTTAATAAAACATTATCTTTGTTTTGTACTTTCTGTAAAACACAACATTACATGTGCATTGTACTAACACACCATGCAATTATTTCATTGGTTGTTTCAGTGACGCAATCAATGACGCAAGTCTCGATTATGGCTTTATTGGAAGTTATGTAGTAATGAGGAATAAGAGGACATGAGGACTTAAACTGGAATTAATTGGGATTATTTGATACATGTAATTATAAACTAAGAATAGATAGAAGTAGAGATTTACCAATAATAGAACTTATGTAACGTTTTAATACAATATCGAAAGAATTTGTAAGTTAAAATAGTAAGGTTGACGATAAAATCAATTTTATTAAACTGTAAAATAATTTATAGTATCTTATATTACGGAATCTTATTTTATGAAAAGCATTTTATTTATTTATTTATTATTCGTTTAAAAGTTAGAATTCTATCCTAAATAGACCACATGCCTCAAATAAATTACGGTCATATTTCTTCTCTAAAATTGATATCGCTTCTTTATCGCAGAAGGTCAAATGTACAATAAATCAGAATTAAATTACATTTCAACCGACATAATTTTACATTGAAACCTTTGAGTAATTGATTTTTGATATAAATTAATTTATCTTGATACAGGAGAGTATAAAAGATGAATCGACCAGCAATAAATTGCGTTACAGGTATTGTGTATTGAATGGAAACTAGTAATTTATTTTAATAAGAAATTATTAGAATGGATCGGATAAGAGTAAATTGTCAGAATAAAGAAGATTAATTTGGCGAAATAGAATGTAGAGGTTTCATAAATATATGGGTGCATTAAAAGTAAAAGTAAAGACATGTTTTTAAGTCAGAACCCGAGGGCCTAAGTGATTCGGAGGCTAGAGCGCTCGCCTTGCGATAAGGCAAGTTAAGCAGCATCGAGCAGGGTCAGAAGATGGCCGCAGCTCTGGATTCGTCCGCCCCTGCTCAATATCCTCCCAGCATTGTTTAAACAAATGGGAAGTTCCTCTAAAGAGTAGCGTCACAAGGATTCGGCCTGTAAACCATGGTGATGACACTCTTAGTTGTAACACAATTAGGAGGGGAGTCAGGGTTAACGACCATATCTTCACATGAGTGTGTGAAGATTTCGGTCCCTAAACTGGGTTTGTTCTATGGGCCCACTTAAGTGGCCTGCGTCTTCGGGTGTAAAAGTCCCCCCCGAAAAAAACAAAAGTTAGAACCCACAAAACAAATGACAGTTCAAGGCTTTGATAAATTAGTGTACCGTTCCACGAGGAAGTGCTGACGCGGACCCCCGCGTCTGACCTAGCTGCTTTGCGGCAGCATTGCCCCCACCAAGTGACCTGCTCACGGAGCTGACCAGAGTTCACTCTGAGTCCGGCCCTCTTAGTGAATAGTATAAATATATATATTTAGAGTAGCAAGTCAATCACGCGTGTTTTAATAATCTACCCATTAAAACCAACCATTCACCAATCATCCGCACGTTATAACTGGTGACAGCAGTGGGATCACCAATCACCAATCATCGCATTGGCACGTTACATTAGATTTTAGTTTTTGCAATGCTGTCACTTTGCTGTACATTATTAGAATAAACATACATTTATTATAGTTGTTATAAAAATAAACAAAACACTAACCTTTAATAAAGTCAACAGCCATCTCAAGTCCGTATGTATCTGTATCGCAATCATCAAGTATATGGGCACCAAGAGTAAAAGGTTGATTAGGTTTTGAGTTAAAGGTGTCCATAGTATAGAGCATGGTCTCCAAGGCTTGAATACCACCCTGAGGCATGACGGGACCGCATGTCGTAGTCTCGCCTCGTTCATGTACCATCATGAGACCTCCAAGATGCAAGTCTCCTTCTATAACAGCTTCTCGCTTCACTGGAGCAGGGCTGCCCAAGACATCAGTGAATATGTAGAAGAGAGGCCAAAATAGCTTCATCTGAAACACCAAGATAAAACCACCATTACATACTTGATAAATTCCTGCAATATATCAATGTATATGTAGATATTTATGATGTATTTTCTACCTAAAAAATAATATATTACAAATTTCAACGGAGAAAGGGTGTGGATAAAGCTGTGGAAAATCCAATCTTTCTAGTCTAGTCGAGATATTATCTTACCCTTGCACGAGGCTATAACTATGAATTTACGTTGTAATTTGACAGGTAAGACCACAAAAACCTACATCTACTCTTTTGAATAAGTACACAGCTTTAATCAAGTATATATATAGGTACTGTTGGTGAGCCCAGCAGCTAACAACCTCTTCAGCAACAACCCAATAAATTATTAAGGCTCTGATAATCATATTCCTCAGAATTTTACTGCACATGAGCAGGAGCATTTCCCTGGAAAAACATTTTAATTTCTATCATATAATCCTTATTACACATTTCTTATCACATAATGCATGCACGGTTTTAGAAATACATTTATTTTAGCATTGGAAACATGTGGCATGGGGACTGGGGACTCACTACTAATATTACTTATTTCAAATTTAATTATATGTTAGAGAACAACAACTTTCTTGTTTCTTAACAAGGCGAAATTATTTTTAGATAGTGGTTTGAGAGGCGAATAAAAATGAGGTTTATTTATGTATTTCTTCTTCAATTTTTTAATTTTTGGTAGTTTTCTTACTACCGAAAGATTCAATTTTAAATAATTCAAATTATAATTATCAATAACTACGGGAGACATACAGAGAAAAATAGACCCCCGCACCGGGACACGAACCACGGGACCTCTGTTTACCGTACAGGTGCTCTTACCACTGAGCTATACGGGAGAATGATTTTTCCCTGTCGTAACTGATACAAATTCCCCAAAACTAAGCTTTTAATCTTATTCTACGAATCTAGAGAGCCAAATATTCACGGCAACAGAACTAGACCGAGAATTAACGCTTATAATTGTAAAGTACTCAATTAGTACCTGTACCTAGTACATCTATTAGAAATTCAATTTTTTAATTTTTGGTAGTTTTCTTACTACCGAAAGATTAAATTTTAAATAATTCAAATTACAATTATCAATAACTACGGGAGACATACAGAGAAAAATAGACCCCCGCACCGGGACGGGTGTCTATTTTTCTCTGTATGTCTCCCGTAGTTATTGATAATTGTAATTTGAATTATTTAGTATTTCTTCTGCAAAAGACGCCCTTAAGGAAGAATTTCATTTCACATTTTAATATAATGTTAAATATCAAAATGCTGTATTGTGTATTTTTTGAATGAAGTTCCTTATGGCACGTTCTGGAGCCCGGGAGTGAATCCAAAAAAATGACCAAAATCACCGTCACGCAAAATCCGTCACGAAATCTACCGATGACGATAACTTGACTAAAAGATCACCGAGTTAGTTGAAATTTGGTACACATGTTCATTTTACCAATGCCCAGGCTGAGTTTTTTAGAAAACGTTATCCGCCCAAGTGTTCACGAGCAACGTAAGCTTAAAAAAGACGGGAAAAAATGTTATTATGGAACCCTGTTACTTGACTTGTTTTGTTTATTTTTGTTATATATGTCAAAAATGTCACTTGGTTTTGTAAATATCGAAAATAAGTAGTAGTTAGCAATGTATACGTCTTTAGTAGTGTGATTTTATAATTTATATTTAATGAAAAATGTAAGGAACTTTGTTCCTACCGGGTTCCCCACGATACCACATGTATTTTTTTTTTTCAAGTCTCTATGATTTTAACAAATTTAATTGTTGTTGCTACGAGTCTATATCAATGCTGCTCAAGCTGAACAATTGATATGCTTACAGCAGTGTTAAATAAACTAGTTAGAAAACATACCTAGTTATAATAAGACGCGAATTAAGTTTGCAGCTCACATAGATTGTGTATACCTTGGTAATTTTGGTTTTAACGTTCTTTGAGTTAGTATGCGAACGTCTATGGAGGTCATCTTAAAAGAATAACACAAACTTTCTTCCACGTAAATTGAAATGTCTTTAATATCAAAGAAGTTCAGCATTTAAAAGGCCATCATCAGTGCCAATAACGAAAGGAAAAGAGTTACATTAATAAAAAGATTTAGTGAGAATCTTCCGCATTAGGCACTGATGAGCTTTCAGCCGTCCAAATGTCTGTCAGTTTCAGCCTTTGGATGGCTGAAAGCTGCTTTGAAAATGTTGGAGTTGCAACCCAAAGGTGATTCAAAGGGTTATACACATACACGATACGTGTTTCATAATGAGAACCAGAGAGCATATGAAAATTGCAGGGGACGTTGAGAATGATGCCTGCAATGAGTTAGGAAGTCCTACAATTGCTTACGTAGTAGCCTTTTGTAAGCGTTTTCGTATCGTAGGCCCTACGATAAAGAAATGTCAACTTACTGTACTACAAACGCAATAAAATTAGTAGCATAGGTGAGGGAAAGTGATATCAAAATTAAGACTGAACTAAGCGACTCAAATATGCCTAGCATAACGATACATCGTCCCTAATGTTTCTACGGCACTTTTATGAACGTAACTAGTCTGATCAGTTCTTCTAATTGCCAAAATAACTAAGTGGGTCACAGATAGTAGAAAGCAAATTAAAATAATGAGTAAAGAGCATACTGTGGTCGCTATTCCCTAGGCCATTAATTTAAGATGTAGGTGGCTCAATTAACTATATCCCATGTGCTTTTTTTACTGCTTCTATATTCTTGATGGAATACTACTGCACTATTTAAAAAAATATTATTAATCTTTAAAAATAGCAAGTGTCATCGTTTTACATTGAGATAATGTCTTCACTACTTTTAGAAGCCCTGTTCTAAAAGTGATATATAGCTTTTCATGAAACATACATTAGTCACAATGAAGATAACATTACGTTAAATTGAGGATCTACGCATTTAAATATACATTAGCAGGACAACAGGGATTTATCTAAATCAGTTTTGAATAATGTAACAGCGGATCAACAGGTGTTTAAGGTTTATTCTAAGTAAAACAGCTTTATTAATTCATTTAGGTTTTAGTTTCGTTGGCAAAACCGAGGACCCTTATTATATCCTGCGTTTGTTTGTCTGTCTGTCTGTCGTTAAAGCACTTAATCTCCCTGTGCTCTCACATATATAAAATTTTGGTGTAATGTCATGAGTAATAACACAAACACAGAAAAATTATAGGCAAGCCCTCAAAAATATTCCTCTAAAGCAAGGGCTTGGACATTCCATTTAACGGAAATACTTTATGCGGGTTGTTAGATGAATGGGGAAAACGCACTGAGTACAAATATATTCTGGGTTCCGTTTGTGTACCAATTTATCTTTACGCCATGTGTCTATGTAAATTGCGTTTTTCGTGTAGTCCTCTATATATTTTCAACGATATAATCAATAAATATACGGCCAATTAGTGTGTCATAAAGCTTCCTCGCATACTAACACGTACTTTATTGATTTTATGCTTTTAAAACCTATTCAAAATCACCTAGTCAAAATTGTTTTGATTTCTTTAGATGAATTAAAGTGCCAATTAAGCAAAAGTTAAAAAGCGTCGAAATTAATCTGGTGCTATCTGCGGTCTACTTTCAACAAACTATCCAAAGATCATAAAAAATTAGATGAAAACTTTGAAGACATGTGTGTACATACATAAACGTTTGTGCATATGTCAATGTGAAATAAATGGCCGCAGAAGGTTGAAACGTATATGGATCCAACAATGGGATAATTATGACATACCATACAAATTTCATTAAAATCCGACGTATAGTTTTTAAGATGTGTTGGTTTGGAAATATTGAGCGACAGACTAAATGACAGACATGGAACCAAAAATGTTCCCGGAAAATGAAATGGATTTCTGTATTGAAAATTTTTAAATCGGAAACCTGAAAATTGTTCCTTTTTTCAGAACGAACACATAGCTTCTGTTACCTTTGGTAAGTTTGTGAGCAAAAAACAAAAATGAGGTGAATAAATAATAAACAATTAAATTGTACATAAACGTCTTCAAAATCACCTTGAATTAAAGCGTACAATTATTTTTCCTCAGTTGATAGATATTATTTGTTAACTTGATACGGAATAATCGAATTCGCCTCCACTACAAGTAAATTTATTTTATTAAACTGGCTTTATCCACAAGTACCTGTGGAACAAATAGAAAATGCGGAGGAGGATAAATCTGTGTGGGAGTTAACACGAAATTTTCATTAGTAGTATAAAGGGGCGAAATTCGTTCAACTTTAAAATTCGCTGTAATTTTGATTGCTTGCCTGGAAAGCCCTTCCTCTTAATTAAAGCTCGGGACTGTCTCGTACAGACTAAAAAGATGCAGCAGCCAGTGGCGTAACTATGGGCCCACAAGCTCTACACAATAGCTACGCCACTGGCAGCAGCATTGTTGTTTTCCCCACTAGATATTATATTTTCTCGCTTTTTTACTAGGAGCAGTAAATAACAATATTAAGTAGATTGTATTGGCTCTTTTAGTTACTAATAGGTACATACATTTTTGGTTGGGTGTGTGTCTTTCGCTCAATTTCTGCGAACCAACATATCATAAAAACCTAATAACATTTGTATAGTTAGTCATAATAATTATCTCATTATTAGGTACAATATAAGTTTCAATCTTCTGCGCACCCATTTGTTTTTCTTCTAAATGCGCACATACATTTATGTCCAATAAGAGAATATACCCCGTAATCTCTGAATTTGGGGCACTACCCCCAAGAACTCTGAGAACCCCGTGAAAAAAATTATTTTTTTGAAAAAGGTTCCAACGATTTTTATTTAAAAAAAATTATAAAATTAGTCCATTTAAATACGAATCTAACGATATAAGTAGTTCTTCCCGGAAAAATGTAGTGATAAAAATAAATCTGATTTTGCTGAAAATTGAAAACAAAACTTTTCTATCCGTGATTAAAATCATATGAGAAAGTCAGTCTGAGTTTTTTTAGAACCGATTTTTTATTATCAGGTATATTAATAGGTAAAGCAGCTAATAAAACCTAATAATTATATAGAAGAAGAATTATTTATTCTAAATTACAGTTTTAGTATGTATACTTTAAGCTATGCAGTATAATAAGAATCATATTTTACTATACTTCATATTATACATATTTCAGTATGTAAGCTTGTCAATATGGTAGCTGAAGGGGATTTTTTTCCAATAAAGATAAAGAAATTTGAGAGATAAATCGAGTTATAAGTCTAGAAATATGAGTTATATTACAAACGCCAGAGAAACACGCATTGAACTGAAATATAACGCTCAAGAATAAACTATGTGGTCAGAAAGCTATAGATTATATTTATGTATGTATATAAGGGTTTAAGGGAGCTAATGTAACAAGAAGGGAAAGGAATAGGACAATATTTCAAGCCTAGGACGTGAGTATATAAAAGGGTAAGATCAGGGCAAAGTACAGGTTTGTGTCTTTACAGAGTGCAACTAAAAAAAAATCGATAGTTTTTTTTAACCCTTCATAGTCATAGTAATTCCCTAGTCATATCTCCTAGTTCATAGTAATCTTAGAAGTCTTGTATAGTCATTTTTTTCTTATAGTCAACCCATATATTATAAACATACAAGAACTATATCGAAGAAATAAATTTGAATAGAAGGTTCTATATCCATCAATGTTTTAAGTTGCATTGCTGAAAGGTTAAAAAAAGCTGGTTAGAGTGTCAATGTCTATACTGGAAATATAGAAGGCCCGTGGTTCAAGTCCCGGCGCTAGAGTCTATTTTTCACTGTCTGTCTCCCAGTGTTAATAATAATTATAATTTGATTTAAATTAAAAAAGAAAAAAGCTTTTAAACATATTCATAGAGTATCACAATTGCTTTTAAAATGTAAATTAAAAAGCGTAGAAAGCACAATTATGATTAAAAGACAGTTCATAAAATTTCACTTGACGTAAAATAATGTAAATAGGTTGACTATTTTGGATTAATGGTCAATGGTTACACGAGGAGCACAGAATATGAATCCACTGTGAATTAAAATTTGGTTATTTGGACCTGTTTCGAATCCCAGTGAGGTCACACTTATTTTTATTCAATATTAAATTTGTGCAAATGGTTGACATTAATATGAGGCCTCAGGTGAGTAAATTATAGTCAACCATCCAAATGCCATTGAATTCAGACGAATAGTTTTTAATACATGGTTAAAATATTAAAGGACAGACATGAAACCAAAAATGATTCTTGGTCTATTAAACGGATTTCAGTCTTAAGGCCCCCGTTTGCGCAAACATCATGTGTATGAGGGCTGTTTGATGTTTGCGCAAACATCATGTGTATGAGGGCTGTTTGATGTTTGCGCAAACATCATGTGTATGAGGGCTGTTTGATGTTTGCGCAAACATCATGTGTATGAGGGCTGTTTGATGTTTGCGCAAACATCATGTGTATGAGGGCTGTTTGATGTTTGCGCAAACATCATGTGTATGAGGGCTGTTTGATGTTTGCGCAAACATCATGTGTATGAGGGCTGTTTGATGTTTGCGCAAACATCATGTGTATGAGGGCTGTTTGATGTTTGCGCATACATGACGATTGACATTTATGGCCTAAATTTGCCCGATATCAGGTTTGCCCAAAATGTTTGATCGTTTATGGGGGCCTTAAGAATTGTTGAATTCGAAAACATAAAACATTTCGTTCTTTAGAATTATAATGATGCTTCGGTTAAACTTAAAGTACGTTCGTGAGCAAAAAGGAAAGTTCTTTATGATTTAAAAATTACATTATAATTTAATGACGATAAAATAAA
Organism: Gerris buenoi; assembly: GCA_001010745.2. Lineage (NCBI taxonomy): Eukaryota > Metazoa > Arthropoda > Insecta > Hemiptera > Gerridae > Gerris > Gerris buenoi. Next base: position 164,281 of record KZ651348.1, read on the forward strand.
ACCATTTTATCTTAAAGTGTATTTCCCCTTGAAACAATTTTGGATTCAAGAAACTTTTTAATGATTTAAAAAATATTTCATATTTTTTTGAAGTATCAAAGTTTTATTCCACTTAAATTTAAAAGAGAAATATATCATTTTTTTGCCCAGAACACTGCTTCAATCAGTTCATTTTCGTATCCTTAAAATAAATGTATAGCTGAAGAAACTTTAAGCTTTAGCCAAACAAAAAAAAACTTTAAAAACTTCTTAACTATTTTTAAATTGACAATGGAAAATGCGTTAATTTATTGAACTAACTCTTTTAAGAAGCTATTACCAAGTGCGTTATATGGAGAAATAAACCATCCTAATTTGATTTAATGTTATTAATCTACATCAACCCTACTATTTCCATTATCTGTTTTATTTGGAAATATGAACTTGAGAAAAGGTTTCTTTTCGAGAAAAAACTTGGCTTTAAAAACTTTAGAAGAATGATTGAAAGTTTATGACTAGAGTAAAAAAATCGGTCAGAGACAACTCAGACAAACTTTCTCAAATACAATATCATAATTACTGATCCCAGTGATTCCCATTTATTAGTTTTCGTATGTACATTTAATTATTATTGAACATTTCATCAAAAATTTTCATAAAAATAACTTCTCCCGGGCAGTGAATCGAACCCGGGCTCTCTCCGTTCGCGTTTTAAGCTATTTTCTCAGGAACTAGATTTTTCCCGGGAAAACTGCTTAAATCGTTAGATTCGTATTTAAATGATTTAATCACTCTACGCGTTTAAAAAAAATTAAAAACATTTTTTGACTTGGCAAATACACACCAAAAAGAGGCTAAAATTAAATGCAGTGTCGTATGCAAATTTGTATCCTTGTGCTGCGATGCTCAAATGAAAAAAAAAATTGATTCAAGTTTGTGGTGTGTATTTGCCAAGTCAGAAATTTTTTTTAAATTTAAACGTGTAAAGTGATTTGGGAAAAATAATAGAGAGAGAGGAACAGACAAACATCATGTTCTTGCACTGGATAAATTTAATTATTAGACCTAGTAGAACTTACTCGGACAGTGGGAGACTTGGCTAAACCTATGATCTCACTACTTTTCAAGCGAGACGGCTTATTTTTTTACACTTGTGTTTTTGTTGGGATCTATACATGTAATATAACATATATTTATACCCATGTAATAAATCATTGACACAATGAATAGAAATTGCGAACTAGGATTAATATAAATTGAGTTTTTTCTTAGTTAATTATTTTTCTTAATGTGTCCATCCAAAAAGGTATTTTTGTAAAAAGGTAAAAACTGTTATAAAGGTGGGTCGAAGAGAAAAATGTGAAGCAAGCAAAGCAAATACATATCAGATAAATAAATCATACGACAATTTTTTCCCTCCCTTCAAATGGCTTAAAAATATTATGAGGAAAAGGGTTTAAAAATGGTAGAGACCATTTAATTTATTGAGGCAAAGAGAAAAGGAGCGTTAGGGCAGTGTTAAATCTTGGCTCAGATCCCAGCAGATGGTTACTGACCGGACACAATGGATTAACTAGGATTTCCAAGACCAGTTACATAAATGGAAAACTGAGATCTATTATTTCATGTTCCCTCTTAATAAATAACATATGCTTGTTGAGCAACAATGCCATGTAAATTACCTAGCGCTAAAAATTGCTCTGATAAAAAAAAGGAAGAGAGAAAACCACGTCCGTGTCCTTCAAGTGCATTATGGTCATCCTCTTGTTATGAACGAACAAAAGCTTAAATTGAAAAAACTGGTGAATAGAAAGAAAAACTATTTACTTTTACGGAATAATATAAACTGGTTCTCAACGTTAATTGATCGCTTATTATAAGCTAAAGCAGCTTTCAGCTTGCAGTAAGGTCAACATCAGTGCCTAAACGCGGAAGAAATAGAGTTACATTAGTAACAGGAAATAAGTGAAAGGTGAGTCTATACTTTATGTCGGAGAAGATAAGACTCAATCACAGATGATGGTTTTATGAAGGCTGAAAGCTGCTTTGGCTAATGAAGAGTGGTTTTTACATTTTTTCAATAGTTTTTGCAAATACTGATACATTGGGATATAATGTTGTAGTAATAGAATACCCTTTCTGAATTTATAACATCTTTAGAGTTCCAACCACAGGTCTTTAGAGAACAAGTAATATATACGAAGTATAGCACTGATAAATGAGAGAGTCAAATAAGAGCTTTGATTTGAACTCTAAAACAAATTAAGATTTAAAGTTTACTTTAGTATTAGAATAGCCTTTCTGTTTTTATATCATCTTTAGAGTTCCAAACACAGGTAATTAGAGTGCTAATAATACATACGAAATACAGCACAGATAAAAGAGAACGTAAAATTAGACTTTTGATTCGGATTTAAAATCTATCAATAGATATTCTAGTAATATTTAATTCCTCGTCTGTGCAAACATGATAAATTCTTACTGACATTCAATATTTGAACTTATACAAGATAAACGACTAGTAATTTTTCTATTGAATTTATCATCAAAAACTCAAGTACGACTGTCAACAAATTCAACCTTTTTATTTTTGATAAATAGTCAAATTTCAACAAATGATTAATCTATTATCAATTTAATAGAAAGAGGTGAAGATAGGAATAGATAGGAATGAGGAATTTACTATAATTTTCAAACCAAGTTTGTTTGGAAGAAGTCTTCATAGACGTTATTATTCCCATTATGAAACTCGAACTAATCATCTCAACTTCTGGTTGAAATTGAGGGAAGCTAGCTTCACGCTTCGTTACAGATTCATCTAAACTTTTCTCCGACATTTCTAGCGGTTTAAAGTTTGTCTTTCAACGGTTCTTTAAAATTTATTACATTTTAACTTTAGTTGGCTCGACTCGTTAAACTAGATTTGAAGTTTGAGAGGATTATATTGGCATAATATATATATATATACACTAGCCGGTCTCGGCCAATTGCAGTCCAGCTAACTACCAGGTACCAGGTAATTGTATAAAATGAAAATGCTGGTACTTGTAATATAGAAAACTAGCCGTTATGCCCGTGGCAACGGGCAGAATAATAAGTTTAATGCATGGAGTGCCATAACAATGGCATGGCCTAGTGGTAGCATTTTCGCCTACGCACAGGAGGTCACTGGTTCAATCCCAGCTTATGGCTAATCAATTTTTAACGTTATAAATCATTTAGAGGTGAGTCGTCGCCCGTCGGGACACTACTCGATTATATAAAAGATAGTAATTTAATTAGAGCAGGTTATTTTTAAATAAAGGAGCTGGTGATAGAGCCGTGGTGAAGGTTCTAGCATCTATCCCAAGAAATGTGTAATTACCACGATGTACTTAGTGCTTACGTTTACCATTATTTCTTGCATACAATACATAATTATATACATTGATAAATGGTCTACTTAATGAGGTATATAGCTTCATAGCGCCCTATCACTTATACTTTAATGATGAATGATGTTATGCTTTTACAACCAAATTATTTTCTTATTTATTTAATCCCTTCCTCCCTTTGCGTTCTAGCTTATCGAAGGTAACAGAAGCCATTTGACCGAACTAAAAGGTTTTATATATCTACGATTTCAAAACTTTCAAGACAAAAATCCGTTTTAGACATCAGGGAACATATTTGGTCCTGGGTCTGATTAACACTAAAGAAATTCTGAACTATTTCACCAATTGAAATTTGCACCTTTCTTAAAGATAAATAAGTCCTTTATATTATATCTTAATATCTGCTGCGTCTCTTTTAAAACTTACAACTTAATTACTATGTTCCTCTCTTAATACCCATTTTTAGGGTTTATAAAACTTTTTTCCCAAAAAATGGAAAAAATATTTCGAACTTAAACGCTCAATATTTCTTCGATCAGCGAGCAAGTGCTAACTGATTGCAATACTTTTTTGTACTTTTATACTTTTTTTATTTTTTTTGGGGGGGGGAGGTATCGTTTTAAAGGTATTAGAATTCAGATCACAAATATAATACATCGCGTTTCCAAAATGGCGTCCTATTTAGCCCCCAAAAAAACCAAATAAGTGCATGGTACCTAAAACGCTATAGGATATTTTACTAAAAAAAAAATGTAGGAAATGTGATTTTTTTATGACCAAAGGCCTCTTTTAGTAGCTTCGTGGCGAGTACTTGACGGGATTTTTATATATGCAAATTATTGTTATGGCCTGATGCGGCACACATTGCATTTCAAAATGTCACACGTTTTAAGCACTCCTGATTACATAGTTGTATTTAAAAATGTCTAATAGGTGCTTAAACTTTAAACTTCTAATCTGATTTTCATACAATTTTATCCATCTGAAGGTATCATAACGAAAAATGGAAAAAGGAATTTTAGATTTAAATCAAACACTCTAAGATAAGGAGTTGATAGAGGAGCAAGAGTATCAGTGAAGTTGAAGAATTAATTCTTTGTAAATAAATTATTCTAAGTGACATAGTTGGTATCTAAAATTAAGGTTCTTTAGTGTAAATACCAGAAGAAAATAAATAAAAACTAAATATTTCTATATCAAATGTACCTTTACATATACTTTACCCTGATACATTATACTGCGAGAATATGAGTTAGGTGCTTAAACCTTAAACTCCTAATCTGATTTTCATACAATTTTATCCATCTAAAGGTATCATAAAGGCAAATGGAAAAAGGAATTTTAAATTTAAAACAAACACTTTAAGATTAGGAATTGCAAGAGGAGCAAGAGTATCAGTGAAGTTGAAGAATTAATTCTTTGTAAATAAATTATTCTAAGTGACATAGTTGGTATCTAAAACGAAGGTTCTTTATTGTAAATACCAGAAGAAAAATAAATAAAAACTAAATGTTTCTACTTCAAACTTATCTTTATCCATGATTTAAGACATTAATAATGCATTTATTAACTCATATTCACGTAGTATAATGTCACATTATACTACTTGAATATGAGTTAATCTCGTAAATAAGTTATTCGAGATTTATTCATAAGCGTATAACCCTATACGTACTTCAGTAATCTCAGCCAATTATCAATGCGTATAATATACTTTATGTTACCATATACATATCACCTCTGCAATGTATTAACATAATTTGACAAGTCTAGTAGAGTAAGTACATGGGAAATAATCCGTTGCATTTTACATTAGCGTGGTTTCATCTTGCATACAAACAGTTTTGTTCTTATTTCCTTATACATGACTTTGAAATATAAGAGTTTCCTACCGTGATGTCACATAACAAGAAGACGCTAAAATAATTTAATAAGGAACCGAGACATTCTCGTTTTAAGAGAACAACTTGGTATAAATTTTAAACATTCCACACGAGTTTTATGTTTGATGAGTTCATTTGCTCGTCTGTGTGTCTCACCTATATTTTAACATTTGCATTTGTTTTTTTCTCACCTCACGTAAACTAGTTTACTAAAGGATACGACTCTCTTCTTTCACTTATTTAACCAACTGGATGCAATTCAAAAAAAAAAAAAAAAAAAAAAAAAATAGGTGTAAAATATGGGTGGCAACTCCTACCGTAATAATATTCCGTATGTAATTTAACTTACTAAGTCAAAATCTTATTAGTGTGAATAAAATCAAGTTATAATTTTTTAGGGTAATAACGTTAGACACAAATATCACCAATTCTATATTAATTCCTACTAAAGGTTTTTTTTTTAATCGCCTCATTTATATTTCTATACTAGCTGAAGTACCCGGCGCAGCCCGGGTTGTATACAAAAATCAAGACCTAAGTGACTAAAATAACCATAAAAAAAAGTAGATATTTAAATATATATTAATAGTATCAGAACACAATTGTTATATTGTGAGAAAATTATGTTACAAATATATACTGTGCGCAAATGATTATATTATTACCCGGCGCAGCCCGGGTTCCTAACTGTCGGAACATAGTTTTACCAACTTAGAAACCTTCCCGGGCATGCGTCCAAACATATCCCCAAGTTTCATCAGAGACAGGCATAAGAGACAGACAGACAAACATTCATTTTTATATATATAGATGACGATCATATAGGATTTCCTCCTCATTGGAACTTTGGAAAAGGAGATAGGAGTAAAAATGTACACCCAAAAGGGATGTTTGTGTGGTTTTTCACCATAATTGTCTAATTTATTTAATTGTTTTCCCGTGTTTTTTTTTAAAATTATTTTGACTTTTAACATGAATCAAAGTATCAATTAAGGGAAAGTTAAAGAGCGCAGATGGTTGAAATTATTCTGGGGTAATTTGCTGTCTACTTTCGACAAACCATTCAAATTTCATAAAAAATCAGAAAAGTACGTTTGAAGATGTTGGTGTTTGTACGTGTGTCAAAAAGAAACAAATGGGCGCACAATGTTAAAACTTATATGTGACCCACAATGGGCTAATTATTATCTACTATACAAATTTTATTAAAATCAGACGTGTAGAGTTTATGATATTATGTTGGTTCGCAAAAATTGAGCGACAGACAGACAGACTGAAATTTCACCATGGGATGTAATTATGCTAAATATGCATGTCAAATTTCAATTCAAGCAGACAGGTAGTTTATGCTCCACGCGCCTGCGCAGACATAGACAACCTTAGAATAATACTATATATAGAAGGAGGGTCACTGATAACATTGAAGCCAACTTTGGTTGTGTACCTTATCTGCGTTCTAAAAATTCATTTTTGTAATTTGTGACGTCATAACTCTAAAATTATTTGCCTTCGGTTTTTTAATTTCATTTTTTTTTTTTTTTAATTATAATTATTGATAGTCAGTTTAGTTTATTGTAATATTTTTGTTGTGTTATATCTTATTTTAGCTTGAAATATTCTAAAAATAATGTTTATTATATCATGCCGGCCGAGTTGAAAAAAATGACGTCAGAGTGAAACGTAAACAATAACCAATAGCAGGGCTTGTTTTCTTGACGTTTGTGAGCGGGCTTTGAATAGTTACTAAAGCGTGGCCAACCTTCTCCAGCTTAAATGAAAAAAATAGTGTTGTTATGTTGGTCCCCTGGTCTAAGGGACACAACCTCTCGGCAAAAGTTGGCTTCAGCCTCTTATCAGTAAATGCTTAGGATTTCGATTCTATGCTCCTTCTATATATAGTATTATTCTATGTAGACAACAGACAGACATTTCTATATTAATCATAGAACCGGTACATTTTCTAATCCAGCAGTCCCGTTGTCGAAGTGGATGGGTGAATAAATTATGACTTAAACAAATATCTTTTAAAAAATAAAAAATTAAACGGGCGAAGCAGGTTTTGTTTAAAAAAAAATAAAAAAGAAATGTAAATCACTCAGATGGAAGAAGTGTTTGAAAGAAAGCGTTAAAATAAGGACGATGAGAAACATCTCTATCCTAATGAGGCTCAAATTAGAGTGTCTATTGATGCGAACACAAAGTTTATGGATCCTTTACGCAATTAACATGATAAAGTCAGATAGTGATATTGATAATTAAATTAATAGTTCAGTGTTGCGAATAAAGCATTTTTTTCCTGTTGAACAACAAAGGAATTTTGAAAAAAACTGTTTTTGAGAAATCTATTTTTATTCCTTTGAAGCTAGTTATTTTCCAATAAAAGGATACAATATATAATGGGCTATAAATAAAATATTTAATTTATGTATAAATATAAACTGTCTTGAAATTTTCTAAATCGGAGATATAAAATATTTTCGTTCTTCAGAATGATCACACAATATATTATGATTAAAAACTAAATAGAGGTATTAATAAATGTAAATGCGTAAATTTATATATGCGAGAGAGGACAGTTGGTGTCAGTGCAACCTGGTGGATGAAAGAGAAACTCAAGGGAGAGAGCCCGAAGTTGGTAAGGTCCGTCTATCTGTGACATATCTAATCATTTGTATTATTGATGGTCTATAGATTTTGGTCTTACATACTGAGAAAAGATAGATTAAAATCTATGAAGCTCTCTTCTCAAAAAATACATCGAGAATAAACAAAATGACAGAAAATATTTCAACCCTACTGAATCTACAATATAAAATGCATAGAATATACATAACCAGATTTTATACCTCAAGGAGTATCTATGTGACAGAAACCAAAAATAAATAATATATACAAAAAAAAATGTCAGGAAAGAGGTCGAAAGATAAATGAAAAGCAATGGAGTGAAAGACTAGAGGGTAAGGAATATAGGGAGAGAGTTAGGGTACAGTGAAGTGGTTTCTATGGCCAAATCTCCAGGCACTTTAGCACGCACTACACTTTCCATTATATTCGTACTAGCTTCAAGAAAAACACTTGGGTGCTTTCCGTTTCAACGCAAATACACCTCCTTAAACTAACACACTCCTAAATATTATCGGAATGAATTTCTTCAAAATCCAAACCACACTTTTTTCTTTACCTCCCATCATGATATCTTAAATGTTATTACAGTATGAACAATTTTTATTGATTATTTATTTTAAGTCTTGAAAGATTATTTTTCGTAGAAATCAGAGATCTATCGCTGTTATCAAAATTTGAAGTTATAGCTATTATTCTAACCAGGTTATATCGCTAAAATAATATTTACTTTAGAGATACATAATTCTTATCATTTCGAAACAATAATAGTGCTTTTAATAACATCCATCGTTTGCGGAATTGAGCTAATGTATTTTATAAGTTTCTTTACTAACAATTGACGTCAAGTTAACTTTCCAAAACATTTCCACTGATTTTACTTCAGTTATACAAGCAAAATTTAATGAAGCGTTTTTTCACTCCATTATTTCCTCTAACTATCCGAGCGTCTCGGAACGTTTCCTTGGCAAATAAATCCAAAATGGCGGCTGATATTAAGTTAAAAAAAAAGAAAGAATTATTTATCTTATACATAATAAGAAATAATTAGTGCGAATTACAGCTCAACCGGAAAAATATATCCGCTATTATTATTTAGCGTTAAAGTTTCGAAGTTGTATCTAAACTAAAAAGTTATATCTAAACGATTGGAACATTGTACTCTTAAAGAGAGGAATATTGGTCCAATTTTCCGCGGAAACGGAGAAAATTTCGAACTTTTGCTGAGCCTGCAAAATGGATTAAAAGAGTCACAATTTTATGATTTTGCGGGGGGCGTGAATACACGTATGTATAAACCCTTTCTTTCTATATTCTTCGTACAGGCTCTCCTTATCTCAGGCTCTCGTATCTCTCTTTATCTCTCCCTCTTACTTGCAATCTTACTCTTTCTCTATCTCTCTTATTATTACTGGCTGTCTTACTTTTTCTATATACTCTATCCCTCTTCATCTAATTTGCTATTATACACTTTCTCCATCTCTCTTCTTCTTACTTGCAATCTTATATTTATCTATCTCTCTTCTTTTTATTTGCTATCTTATTCTTTCTCTTTCTCACTTCTTCTGGCTTGGTATATCTTACTCTTTTTCTATCACTCTTCTTCTTACTTGCTACCTTACTCTTCCTCTATCACTCTTCTTCTTACTTGCTATCTTACTCTTCCTCTATCTCTCTAATTCTTTCTTGCTATCTTACTCTTTCTCTATCTCTCTTCTTCTTATTTGTAATACCTCTCTTTCTCTTTCCCTTTCTCACACAAATGAATTTATTTACGTACATAAATCTGTTAAAGCATCCAAATACCTTTAAGTATATAATTTTATGTAAAACATAAAAATTAATACAAAATTTTACTTCTACTACAACTTCAAACATATTGGAGGACCATATATTTCTTTATAGAAGGGATCGCATCATATCATGTTAATAAAATCTTATCTCTAGGCCATATCATGTAAGTTATCTACGTGGTAACAAAATATGACAGTAGATAAGACTTGTCTCGTAGACGTCACCATTAATCAGACTTGATGGCCTACAAATTTGAACTGCAGGTTTTCTGGTGTCATATATTTTTCGATGTGCAGGACGAATAAAATAAGTCACGACGAGAAAAAAAAACGGCCGTCCGAAATCATGATAGAAAAAGGGAAAATAAATAAACAAACTTGGTTAAGTTAATAGATGTGACGTTAAAACCGCATACATTTTTATGTGAAACGGACTTCATACCTTCTAATTTATCGTCAGGGTATTTCCTTTTTATTTTTTTCTTTCACTTTTGAAAATATACTTTTGTATCTTTTATTTACGATTATTTATCTTTGTATCAAAAGTCACATTTTGCAGCGTTCTTTTGTAATATATTATATAGGTACAGTACTTTATCTAGCTACATCAACGTTGAATCGTATTTTTTTCTTTTACGGATAAGAAAAGTTCTAGCATCATAAAGATTTCCCAAGAGATGATTTTAAGAGTTAGAACTCACGGAAAAAAAAATTGCAGTTCACGATTTGAAAAATTATTAAGAACTACCTTTTTAGTTGTAATCATTTTTACGTCTAAAAGAACAAAAAAAAAATGAATTTTTATCTATTTGAGTAAAAAGTATGTTGCATTTAATATTTATTTATAAATAAAGGTTGATTCAAATATTAAAATGAATAAAATTTCCAGGTCAAACGAATGACCAGTGAATAAATAAATGTTTAAAAAATAATACTTTAATAGTACGTAAGTCAAAAAAATGATTTTCTCATGGAAGAATAATCCTAAAAAAATATATACCTACAATTTAGCGCTAGTTTGATAGATGTTCTTTCTTTCCATTTATCATTGTAACAGTAATTATTCATTTTAGCATAATAACATAAAAAAAATAAACGGAATGCAACGAAGTTTGAAAGGGGTTGTTCGGCTGTATTAGAAGATTAATTGGAACATTTCCAGATGCCTTTTGTTCCAGACAACAGTTCCAAAAACCATTTTCATTTTCATTCGACCTAGAAGCTATGGTAAAGCATGCAGACAATACAATTTGTTATGTCTACAAGTATACATCAATATCTTTAACATCTCAAAAGATGCTTCAAGCACAAAACGTGTAAATACACCACGGTGAAACGTTTTTAAACGCGATAAGAATCATTTTTAGCTGTGCATTTTTGTTTTTTGTCTGTCTGTTCCTATAAGCATTATCGCCATAATATGCATTAGTGATGCGAATCTAACAATGTGAAAATTATGAAACGTTCCTGATCATGATTAGGATATTTTTTTTAGCAAGGTGCATTTGGTTTTGTCTGTCTCTACGTATAAGCATTATCACTATAATATGAATATAACAAGGTGAACACGGTGAAACGTTCCTGGTCGTGATTATAATATTGTTTTGCCATGTTCATTTTGTTTTGTCTGTCTGTGCTTATAAGCATGATAACCAAAAAATTCATCTAAGATAAGCATTCAGTAGAGCGTTGATGGTGTTCATCTTAATGAATTTAAGTGAATGAATTATTTTGCTAAAAAATAGTATGTGGGGCAGGGCTGCAATGGCGTTATGCGATGCAGAATTACATGCTCTATTTAATTTCCAGTGTTTTATAGTAGAAGCTTAGTAAGTGATTGTGATAAACGCGTAAAATATGATAATTTTTAATACTGTTGAAGAATAATTCTTAATAATTTGCACCTTTAATAAATCTGAAATACTTAGACCTCTCTTCAAGGGTTATTGAAATTAGATAGAAAAGAAGGCCCTAAGTCAAGTTAAGAAACTTGCTGTAACACCGTCTCTTGATTCCAGATACTCTGTGACGTGTTATCGGATTTATACCTCAGACTAGCCCTGACTTATTTAATTCAAAATTTAATTCTATTAGCTACAAATATTTGACTCAATACATTTAAATAAATTGTTTCTGGGTTGTTTTCTTAATCTTTCTGCGGACCACCTGGAACAGCCCCACGGACCACAGGTTGGACCACTGATTTATACTATTGATTTAAAATTTGGTTATTTGAATGGAGTATCTGGAAATAGAAAAGATCTTACACCTAACTAAAGATACAACATCCAGCCCAAATGTTGGCAATATACATAGACAACTTGAATTGGGTCATAATCCAACATTTTAATTATTTAATTGATTTTTGGGGGTATAAGATGAGTAAAATAATGGAAAATAAATAATCTATTATAGTACGATATTTAGAAGTTAAGGCAAAGAATTGAATACAACTTTTTGAGTCCCTTCTGTCTTTTAATTATCCTGTGATTGAGTACCTATGTACATAATGATGCTAACACCTACAAAACAATCCAGAGTCTGGATCAGAGATAGGAGCGTGATCGTGACTCAAGCACAAGTATAATTTAGTTTTGCATTAATTATATGAANTTACTTTTCCTCACTAATAATAGTAGGAAAAGTATTGTTTTCACCACAAAAAATTTTTTTCTCGAGATTTCAACGGAATTATCCGTTTTGGGTGTTTTTAAGACCTCCTGAGTGGTTTTCAGCATGACGTCTGTATATATGTATGTGTGTTATCATCGTAGCGCCCAAGGTATTTAACCAAGAGAGTTGAAACGGCAGAAAAATTAATCCTAACCTGTAGTTGTGCCGCCCGGAAAATCAACTTTTTCCACCATCCTGAACCCAGTTTGGTGAGTGAGCAAACTTGAACTTGAAGTTATCGAACTTGAAATTGATAACTTGAAGTTATCAATTTTTAAATTTTTAAACTTTAGACGGTTAATAATACTGAAGGTATAAATAGGTTTTTTAATATAGGTATAGTATATCGACAGATTTATTCCTCTTCCTGTGTTTAGTCATTATGATCGTGCCGAATTTGGTGAGCATCGGTCCAGCCGTTCAGAAAAAAAAATGCTGTACCCCGTACCCCTGAGTGCCAATTTGGACCATTTCAGATTTATACCTTCCTGCGGTTAGTCACTATGACCGTGCCAAATTTTGTGCAGATCGGTACAGCCATTCAGGAGGAGTATGCGTCAGAAAAAATGCAAAGTGTAGTACAAGAGCTTCGCTTCGATCAGCTCAATGAAAAAATCAATTAAGAGTGTTGTAAAGTAAAACTAATTTTATAGTAAATTTTCATCTTAATTAACAAATTGTTCACTGAAATAAATAATTAAAATTCAAGATAACAGTTATCTATATGTAACTTTTAACGAAGAGTTACATGGTAGAAGCTTAGTATCTGAGAATTTTAAACATAAACAAAGATAAAAGTTAATANAAACATTCTTTAAAGTCAATATCACGAATTTGTTTTAGATCTAACATCAATAGCTTTTTATAAATAAACAACCACAGGTCACAACCATCATATTGATATCATACAAACAAAATCAAAAAGTAATACATCTCAATACTTTGTACTTCTTCAAAGCAGGAAGAAAGAGAAAAAGGGATTCTGTCTCCTTTTCGGACTAAGTTGAAAATGTATTTGGAAAGGTTCGGCCCTTAGCCAGAGAGTAAGGGATTTGAAAATCCCATGGGGCAACTGCTCGACCTCAATACAGTACCAGAAACGCCCAGAAAAACAAAAATCCTGACGCAAATAATTGGATTCACGTAGGGAAAAGAACCTATAGAGGAAACCTTAGATTTCTTTACTGGATTTGTACCTCAGGATATGTTCAGGTATAGAGAGAATTCTGATTTTTTGTGGGGGAAGGAATTCTCAATAGATTTTTGGTTTTTCCAAAAGTTTTTTCTAGAACTACATACAAATTTGTATACAAGCTTATTTTTCACTATAAAGTGATAAAGTGGTCGAACAGGCCCGTTACAAAGTTTAGCAATTGTGGTATTTTTGACATACGCCAAAAGGTAGTTTACGAAATTTCGCAGTTATACACTAAGTATACTATAAAACCTTTTTTTTTACCGATAAAGTGGTTGTTATCGCACTCAAAACAGCAGATTCCTGCACTTACTACTTTACCGCACTCGTTTTACTTTACCGCACTCCAGTGTTCCAACTTACGAACATAAGGAACTTAAATCTAAACAAAGATTTAATAATCTAAATTATAATTATAATAACAATGACAACTAATGTTTATTTTTTGACTAACTTCACGATTTAAACAATATATATCAAATATAAAAACGTTGAAGTATAAAAAGTGAAGATAAAAAATCTAAAATAAAGAATGATATGTGATGAGTAAGGGTTATGATGAGAAATAAGTTTGCAAAAAATAATCTGGCAAAAAAAGGCAACACTGTCTATAAACAGAACAGCTGGTTTACTTGATATTGTAAAACCTTTTATACATGTTAACAAACA
>KZ651348.1:185761-207340 GCA_001010745.2 Gerris buenoi
CACCATAAATCCCCCCCCCCTTAATTAACTGTAGACGACCCCATGACTTAAGGCGCGTCCACACTATGCCGATCGGCATCATTTGGCTTGAGCCGATCGGGAGAGTTGAATTAGTGTGGACGTGAAGGTCGACCTTGCCGACGTGCCGAAAACCCGAATTGGCTTGGTCCTGGTCATAGAAACCCGAACCTAAGTTTATAGTGTGGACGTGCCGATCGGCGATCGGCTAGAGTCGACAGATAGTATCATAAAGTGGGGTTCACAGACTATTTTCTACAAGAGTGGGGGTACTCGTGAGTTGGGGGTATTCGTGAGAGTGGGGTTCGGCACCGATCGGGGCGTCCACAGTACTAAAGTAATGTGGAACCTATGTGCCGAACCTAATGTGTCGAACTGAGCGTGCCGACCGGCACAGGCCAATCGGCCTCATTCGGCATAGTGTGGACGCGCCTTTACAGTAAGATATTGGACTGCAGTAAGCATCAGCATAACATTTTCTTAACGAATTAGTTGTTGTTACTCGGACTTAAGGTTTTTTTTTTTTGCAGCTGCGTTGTTCAATTAGTAGTTCCCTTTTATTGTTACCACTAAAAGAATACTCCCCCCCCCTCCTCCAAAATATTAACTGACTTATGTGTTATTTAGTATAGTAATGATACAGATTAAATAAGTAATTATTATGAAGGGGTTCCTTAGATGAGTGACATTGATCTTAGGGTTCCGCAAGGGTATAAAGGTTGAGAAACACTGATCTAGACAGACACTAATGAAGACATTTTCACTCCAGTAATTATTAATAGCAAAGTCTAAAGACAAGTTGCCTCAACCAAGGCAACACCTAACTATCCNAGTTTGTTTTTGCGTATTGTATTTTTTAATTTATTATATGAGGTTTTGTTTTCAATAAATTTTAAAATCTTTTTTATTTTAATTAATAAGGTAATATGGGTTATACGTTTGTTACACTAGTAAATTACTAAATAAAATTCTCTGTGCTTTGAAAAAACGGGTCGTTTTACCATTTTGGGGGGTTTTCAACCGGGGGAGAAAAAAACGAATAAAAAACGGGTGGTTTTTTTACCTAATGTGTCGAACTGAGCGTGCCGACCGGCACAGGCCAATCGGCCTCATTCGGCATAGTGTGGACGCGCCTTTACAGTAAGATATTGTACTGCAGTAAGCATCAGCATAATATTTTCTTAACGAATTAGTTGTTGTTACTCGGACTTAAGGTTTTTTTTTTTGCAGCTGCGTTGTTCAATTAGTAGTTCCCTTTTATTGTTACCACTAAAAGAATACTCCCCCCCCCTCCTCCAAAATATTAACTGACTTATGTGTTATTTAGTATAGTAATGATACAGATTAAATAAGTAATTATTATGAAGGGGTTCCTTAGATGAGTGACATTGATCTTAGGGTTCCGCAAGGGTATAAAGGTTGAGAAACACTGATCTAGACAGACACTAATGAAGACATTTTCACTCCAGTAATTATTAATAGCAAAGTCTAAAGACAAGTTGCCTCAACCAAGGCAACACCTAACTATCCCTTTAGAGGCTTTGACCAACTTTAAACCGAAACTTATTTGCCAACAATCCGTCAAATTCATCGAAGAGATAAGGAATTTAAACTTCATCTTTTAACAATCCCTTGAAAACTTAAGAATAATTCCTACTTTTAATCCTTTTTTGAAAAGTATAATTAGGGATTTTATAACAAACAAAGATAATATTCTAAACATTTGTTCTCCTCTAACCTCTAATCATGAAACAATGTATAACAATATCTTGGATTATACTTCTAATTAGTTAAATGTATGCAACTGTATGTTTCTACATAATTATGAAATTTGTGTTAGAATTATTTCAATCAAATCACGCAGTTCCATTTCCTGTATCATCCATTTCTTGAAACAGTAGCTAAAGTAAGTACTACATGAACTGAATCTAAATCTAACAAGGAATTTGAACGAAAAGCAATTTAACATTTTGGTCAGAATAAATTATCCAAAACAAGCAAGACCATAAAGTAAAGGTTTGGAAGATTTATCAATGAAAATCATTATGACTAGTGTACGCCAGAACAACTATATGACTATATTTCTTTTTGTTAGTGACTCTCTCCTGAATTTACACGTCTTTATTAGTTTTATTTTCTAACTCATTATGTACGACAAACCTTTACCCATTCAGATCATATAACAACTATGAGAGGTCAGGGGCATTCATAACAGTGTTTTAGCAAGGCCAATATAATTCAAAAAGAAAAATTGCTCGGAGTAATGTCGCAAACCGCAAACCGCGATAGCTCTTGTTTATTACAAACAGTTACTCTGCCATACCCTTCCCAACTTTTATTTTCCGATTTTGGTGGTTTCTTTTTAGGGTTTCGAGGTCGTCCTAGAAACCCTTATGCTTTTGGTAGTGTGTCAGTCCGTCCGTCGCAACTTGGATTATATCTCCCAACCTACTGACGCTATTGACTTGAAATTTGGTATATAAGTTAAACTTTTTTGCCCAAAAACAGAAAACCTATTGCGAACTTTAACACTCCAAATTTCTGCGATCTGCGATCAATTGCGATCACCGCGCAATATTTTACATTTTTTGTAATTTTCAAGTTGGGTATCATTTCAAAGGTATTGAAATGTAGATTACAAATATGTATCGCATTTTAAAAATGGCGGCCATTTTACCCCCCAAAAAATTCAAACAAACCCAAAATGTACCCCCCCTGCACTACCCCATTAGAATAGGTCCTAAAATAAGGCAAAAATACATAAATATAAATCTCTGTAGTCCAATAAAATTTCCAGGAGTTGATTTAAAAAAAGTAAAATTTTAGAATTTTTAGGGGGGCGTAACTAGGGGGCCCCAAAATTTTTGTGATTTGAAAAATCGAAGTTGGGTATCATTTGAAAGGTATTGAAATTTGGTTCACAAAAATATATTTTGTTTCCAAATTGGCGGCCATTTTACCCCTAAAAGAATTCAATAAGCGCATACCGAAGATAGTAAAGAATAATAATATATGCACATCTTGATTTTTAAAAGTGAACAATAGATGTTTTTGTTTAAAAAAATATATAATAATAATTATAATTTATTCTTATGACCGAAGAAACCCTTTTAGTAACTTGCTGGCAAGTACTTGACGGGATTTTTTTTAATTGTTCGTTTTAGAAGTCATGCTCATTTTGCTTCCGAGCTTACTGAAGGTAACGGAAGCTATGTGATCGCTCTGAAGAACGAAAATTTTTAGGCCTCAAAATTCCAAGACAGAAATCAGGGAACATTTTTAGTTCTGTGTCTGTGGGTCGGTCAATTTTTGAGAATCAACATATCTTAAAAACTACTTGTCCGATTTTAATGAAATTAGGATGGTAGGTCATAATTAGACCATTGATGGTCCTACTTAAGTTTCCACCATCTCCTCCTCCTCCTCAATTTTTCCTCTTCAACATGCGCCACAAACATAGACTTATATCTATATCTTCAAAAGTAATTATTTTATGTTTATGAAATTTGGATGATTTGTAGGAAGTAGATTAATTATTTGCCAACCTTCTATATTATTCTATTATTATTTAACATGCGTAGTCATTTACTTAAGAGACTTGTGATTTTAAAAGTTTGAGTTTGTTAATTTGTGTGTGTGTCTCATAACTGGCGTAAAAATTGACGTATTTAAACGAAATTTGGCACACAAGTGAATCTCAGCATTTGTGACAACTGTATTGTTTTTGGAAAGTGTACACTCAATTTATTCAAGATTGCAGTCAATAAGGCGAAATAATAATCTGTGAATTTTTCCTCGAACATATTTTCATGGTAGCCATATTAAAAAAAATATGGCCGGTTAAAAAAGAAAAATGGAAATTGCTCTATGCGAGTTCTTTATATGCCGCATCCTTAGATTTAGTAAGCAGATAGTAAACAATTTACACTTAGATAAACTGATATTTTCAATTAAAACTTATCATGAATAATAACTGAATATTCAGCTACTGTGAAACTCTTCATTCTCTGAATTGAATAATATTCATTTATGAATGTAACTTTGATCCAAGCAATCATGAAAGATAATGCTCTTATTTTACATAAACCAAACTTCTGACGTGATTAAATACATCGTTTTATGTTCGCAATTTAAAAGATTGTATTACATTAAATCTTAGATCACTTGTATAATCCGCCCATTATGTTCCTTGGGCTTGAGTCAATGTCTACTCACTATTCATTATATCTCTCTAAATAGAATCGGGAGTGCAAGAACAGAACAGCAGCTTTATTGTATTGCATCATTATTTGAAAATTATGAATTTATTGGGAGCCCCTCTAGATTAAATTGAGAGGACAAGAACAAAATAACAGCTTTACTATCTTACGTCATTATCTTAAAAATGATATCCACATACAAAACCAGATATAGAGTATCGAATAAGTACTTAAGAACAATTGATAGTGCATCGATTAAAATCCTCTTAAATGTGTGGGTTGAGTTGGGATACACACATATGAATGTATTATATTTAATCTTTGATCACTTATTCTCTTGCATAATCCACCCATTACGTTCCTTTGGCTGGAGTTAATCTCTACTCACTATTTCGTTATATCCCTCTAAATAGAATGGGGAGTGCAAGACAAAACAACAACTATTATATTACATAATTATTTTAAAATTATNCTGAATGTCAAAGACAAATCGCTAGACACCGTCTCTGATACCAAAATCGCGCAACATGTCTACTAGTGTGGACTAGGCTTTGAATAAGTACTTTTCTAAACAGTTTTAGACGATTAACTTGATTTTCAATCATGATGTCAATATGCCATGTTGAAGTCAATGTTTATAGTCGGTGCTGATAGATTGGTGGTTGAAATTGTATGTTGGTCCCTGGTTGGAATAAAAGTTAAAAAAAAAAAAAAAATTACCTAGCTTAATTTACTAATCATGATTTACGATAATAAATAGGTATAACAATACTTCGTTCAGTCAATGTCTACTCACTATTCATTACATCTCTCTAAATAGAATCGGGAGTGCAAGAACAGAACAGCAGCTTTATTGTATTGCATCATTATTTGAAAATTATGAATTTATTGGGAGCCCCTCTAGATTAAATTGAGAGGACAAGAACAAAATAACAGCTTTACTATCTTACGTCATTATCTTAAAAATGATATCCACATACAAAACCAGATATAGAGTATCGAATAAGTACTTAAGAACAATTGATAGTGCATCGATTAAAATCCTCTTAAATGTGTGGGTTGAGTTGGGATACACACATATGAATGTATTATATTTAATCTTTGATCACTTATTCTCTTGCATAATCCACCCATTACGTTCCTTTGGCTGGAGTTAATCTCTACTCACTATTTCGTTATATCCCTCTAAATAGAATGGGGAGTGCAAGACAAAACAACAACTATTATATTACATAATTATTTTAAAATTATTAATTNTCCAGAACTTATATCAATTTTTCCAGGTAAAATTCCCTGTTGCCTGGACTATATAGACTATAGACGATCTAATAGACAATCTCTAGACACGTTGCTCAACATGTCTATAGGCGTCTTCTGAGACAGTCTATTGACTATTGTCTCGCGCAACGGGTCCGCCGTTGCACCGTGTCTACCATTTCGAATGAAAAACGGCGAAAAAAAAAGGCATACGATTTTTGGTCTAGCAACGAAACCGTAGACGCCGATTGTCTAGCCCATGTCTACTGAATGTCAAAGACAAATCGCTAGACACCGTCTCTGATACCAAAATCGCGCAACATGTCTACTAGTGTGGACTAGGCTTTGAATAAGTACTTTTCTAAACAGTTTTAGACGATTAACTTGATTTTCAATCATGATGTCAATATGCCATGTTGAAGTCAATGTTTATAGTCGGTGCTGATAGATTGGTGGTTGAAATTGTATGTTGGTCCCTGGTTGGAATAAAAGTTAAAAAAAAAAAAAAATTACCTAGCTTAATTTACTAATCATGATTTACGATAATAAATAGGTATAACAATACTTCGCTCGTTTCAAATACAAAAACCACCCACAAAAAACTTGATCCAACTGCAGATTTGGTAGAATTATTAATTAATTTATAAACAAAACGAGAGTGTTGAGCCTAGTCCACACCAGTAGACATGTTGCGCGATTTTTGTCTCAGAGACGGTGTCTAGCTATTT
Organism: Gerris buenoi; assembly: GCA_001010745.2. NCBI lineage: Eukaryota > Metazoa > Arthropoda > Insecta > Hemiptera > Gerridae > Gerris > Gerris buenoi. The sequence goes on from KZ651348.1 coordinate 191,964, forward strand.
GTCTATGTCGATAGACATCGCTTTGACATGGGCTAGACAATCGGCGTCTACGATCTCGGTGCTAGACCAAAAAATCGCATGTCTATGGTTTTCCAATAGAAATGGTAGACCCGTTGCGCAACGTGTCTACAGTGTGGACACTAGACCGAGACATAATTATAAGAGGATAAAGATCGCTAGGCAATTGACGGACTCAGAAGACGTCTATCGACGTGTTGAGCAACATGCCTATTAGTCCAGGCAATAGAGATCAAATAGGGACCTTACCTGGAAAAATTGATATAAGTTCTGGAAATGGGCTTACTTTATGATTTGGGTCGCTGAATCCGAATTTTCAACTTCCCACCAAAATTTCCCAGTGCGTTCCCCCCAAATTTGAAATAACCCCCCCAAAAATTAGTTTTTTTTAATTTTTTTGGTTTTGTTTTTGGTGAAAAATACTTAGATATTCGAAAAGTATACAAAATTTGCAATAAAAATGATCCCTACACATTTCCACATAGGACGAACGGGGCGGCACTGGCGCGTCTCAGAAAATGTGCCTCGGCGCGGAGGGGCTGCATGCACCAAGTAATGCAAGCCCGCTTATCCCCTCACGTCGTTTACCTTCGCTCCCCCCTCTCCACCTCCATATTTTTTATCAAAACTCTCGCATTCCTACTCATTTTTTCCCCTTTTTAATATCTGGAAATCCCCAACCCCCTACCTCTCCCTAAAAAATACTTATGAGGATGAAGAGGGGGACGAATTTTGCATTGAAAACCACCGGAAACAGGACATTTTTCAGTCAAATTTAAAGGTTGAAATTTTAAAATTTACAAAAAAAGAACATACGTGTGATAATGTCGCAAAGCAGTTGAAACACAATTTAATTGATCTGAGCCTATTTTTGCTCAAATTTGACCGAGAATAAGGAAAAAAAAAAAAAATAGTTTCTTAGATACTGCTTGAAACCCTTGAGTCGCTCTTTGATTCATAGCGCCCGAACCGATTAAGCTAGAGAGCTAAAATTTAAACCACTTTCACAAATTTTTGACCCAACCGAAGGAAAAATATATAAGTAGACGTTAGAAATTTAAAAAGCGCATTAACCAAAAGTATTTTGGCGCAATTGGCCAAAATGTGGAAATCTCAAAAATTTATGTTTTTTTTTTTAATTTCGAGTGGGTATCAAATGAAAGGTCCTAAACACTAGGTTTTTCACATTTTCTGAGACGCGCCAGCGCCGCCCCGTTCGTCCTATGTGGAAATGTGTAGGAATCATTTTTATTGCAAATGTTGTCTACTTTTCGAATATCTAAGTATTTTTTTTTTTTTTCAAATTTGGAGGGAACGCACTGGGAAATTTTGGTGGGAAGTTGAAAATTCGGATTCAGCGACCCAAAAAACATAAAGTAAGCCCATTTCCAGAACTTATATCAATTTTTCCAGGTAAAATTCCCTGTTGCCTGGACTATATAGACTATAGACGATCTAATAGACAATCTCTAGACACGTTGCTCAACATGTCTATAGGCGTCTTCTGAGACAGTCTATTGACTATTGTCTCGCGCAACGGGTCCGCCGTTGCACCGTGTCTACCATTTCGAATGAAAAACGGCGAAAAAAAAAGGCATACGATTTTTGGTCTAGCAACGAAACCGTAGACGCCGATTGTCTAGCCCATGTCTACTGAATGTCAAAGACAAATCGCTAGACACCGTCTCTGATACCAAAATCGCGCAACATGTCTACTAGTGTGGACTAGGCTTTGAATAAGTACTTTTCTAAACAGTTTTAGACGATTAACTTGATTTTCAATCATGATGTCAATATGCCATGTTGAAGTCAATGTTTATAGTCGGTGCTGATAGATTGGTGGTTGAAATTGTATGTTGGTCCCTGGTTGGAATAAAAGTTAAAAAAAAAAAAAAAAATTACCTAGCTTAATTTACTAATCATGATTTACGATAATAAATAGGTATAACAATACTTCGCTCGTTTCAAATACAAAAACCACCCACAAAAAACTTGATCCAACTGCAGATTTGGTAGACAACTTTGAAATAAGTAATGTCTGAGTTAAATGTTGTCAACTTAAATGCCATCTTGGTGGANTGATTTACGATAATAAATAGGTATAACAATACTTCGCTCGTTTCAAATACAAAAACCACCCACAAAAAACTTGATCCAACTGCAGATTTGGTAGACAACTTTGAAATAAGTAATGTCTGAGTTAAATGTTGTCAACTTAAATGCCATCTTGGTGGACCACTAAGTTGATCGTCTAAAGGCCGCTTAAGAAGAATAGATTAGGGCATCGACCAACAATTTTTTTTCCTCTTAACTGCAAGACTGCTGATAAGAAGATCTCATGGAAGAAACTTTAAAAGATAAATCTACTTATTTAAAAAAGTTGGTGATATATTAAAAGGATATTTGCCGTGCATAAAACCCTAAATTGTTTTAACCTTCCTTAATAATTTCAAAGTTTAATCGTCAATTACCAAGAATTGTTTGTTTTATAAAAAAAAAAGTAATTGCACGTAATTAGACTAATTATCATCACAACCAAGTAAACAGAACAACTCCTCTTTTTTATAACATTAAAAAAAACTTTTCCGTAATATTCTTTTAAAAGAAGCTTTGAATTAATTGAAAAAGGGAAAATTCTTCTCTTACCCACAGCTTTAATAACAGGGCTAATATAAAATCACCGAAGTGGATAATTCAACCCCTTTTTTTAAGTCAAGTAAATAAATAAACTATTCCCAAGGGAGAGAAAATAATAGCCTTACAAAGAAAAAGGGATTGTTGTTAAATTTATTTTTCAGATCTCTTTATTTGACCTGGAAAATGTAAATATATATTAAAATGAACCCACAGTTGCCTTTTCAGAAACGATTAAAAAAGTACAAGTATCTGTTTATTTTATTATTTTAAAGTGGATAAAACCCAAAATGTTCATTTAATGGCAATTTTCATTAAATAAAATTAAGAAATGCAGTGAGAGAGGAAAATATAAATGGCATTAAAAAAGAAATTAAGTTTTAAAATTAAGCTTCCTTTAACAAGATTAACAATTTTCGCGAAAGGGTTTTTCAATTGGCTATTTTGATTCAAGATGGTGGTCATATATGTATTAGAAACCACAGCCCATAACTATAATAATGATCACCACTTTTAAAAAAATAAAATAAATAAATAAAAGCTAAAATAAAATAATTGTATTGATAATTTAGAAAAAACCACCTCTGTCATATAATACGGTAACGTTTACGTGTGTCTGACGATAACTTGAGTAAAAGTTGACCAATTTAGTTGAAATTTGGTATAAGAGTACATGTTCTACCTTCGAATAATCCTCATGGTAAGTTCGATGGACGCTTCAGTAAACGTCAGATTCAAATTGAAAATTTGAAAAACATCACTATTTCATGAAACAAAATTGTTTTTTCAAATAAATCTTTTTAGTAAAACCAACTGTGATACCTCTTATGAAAGGATAAAGATCGCTAAATCTATTACAGAAGACCTAAATAATGTTAAAAATGGAGAAAACAACTTTTTTACCAATATCTTTACGCTCTAACCTTTCAATTGTAATAAAATTTTCTGTACATCATCTAATTTACTATTGAAACATATACATGTAATTTTAACTTGATACAACCACTCAGATTTCCCGGGTTGGTAATCGTAAAAACGGTTCTATAAATTTTTAAACTAATTGACTTATCACGGGAAATACATAATCTGTGCAAGTTTCAGCTTTATAGGTAGTAAAGAAGTGGGTCAAATTAAGGTTAAAAGATTTCAGACATACAAAAAAACAAGTGTTGAGGCAATTAAGGCAGGAGAGAGGTGAAAGTCAAATGAAGCCGCGTTTGTCAGAGACATCTAGTGACAGAAGTACGCAGAATTCTTTGCTTCCCGCGCCCCCTTAAATAAAAACATGTAATAAAGGTGTATACAACTAATTACTCTATATACGCCACTTCAGTAGTCAATAAAAAGGTTTTAATTTTGCCACTTCTGTTACGTCTTAATAAGCGCAAGATAATTGTATTACTGGATAAATGGATCGGTCACTTCTTTAGATTGTTACTCCCCTTATAAAAAAAAAACCGAACGGAGTAACAATCTAATGAAGATGTACAGAATGTTCTTTGGACAGTTACTCCCTACAAAAATACAGAAGTGTGATATTCCTTTGTCCCACTAGGACTAAACATTCCTCGTTATTTAATCAGTCATTTATATTCTAAAAAAAACATAGGGGAGTAACAATCTAAAGATGTAACACCCTTACGATAACTTGATGTGCTAAACATGTCTGTTATACCTGTTTGGGCATTCGATCCATCCGTTTTGTCAAATAGACCTTGGTTGTAGCTAAGTTGGATACCTGGTTTACAAGAACGGCCGCCGATTCTACCAAGAACCAATCTCAGTCAGGTTAGACTACTATTACGGTGACAAATACATCGAGTAAGTAATCCCAAATTATATGGTAAATTAACTAAGGGATAAAGCTTAAACTGTTGTCTATAATTTTTAAAGCATAGCTAGTAGGAAATCTTTACTCGAAAAGCTCTTTCACGCTCAGAACAATATCTGCTTTTAATATTATGCTACTGCATAATTTCTTTTAAGGATCATACAGGTGGGTATAAATTAACAATTTGTTAATTAAAAATGGTTACATTTCCCCCATTTCGGGCATCATCAGACCTGAAGCCTTGGTGGCGTTAAATTTTAAATATTAAATTACACAGATTATAAAAATTGTAAATGTCATATAAAAAACTAAGATGGCCCTCAGATCATCTGTGTCACACTATTAATACTCACCTGTATGATCCTTATAATAAATTATCCAAAGTTATCAAAGATGCAAACTTGAAATAATTATTCTTCAACTGATGCTACTGCATATTATCTTTTATATAATCGAGTAGTGTCCCGACGACGGGCGACGGAGACTCACCTCTAAATGATTTATAACGTTAAAAATTGATGAGCTGTAAGCTGAATTTGAACCAGTGACCTCCAGCTCATTAAGCGAACGCTCTACCACTAAGCCACCCCACTGTAATGAATCGCTCAGCATAAAACTTACTATTTAAACAGTACATATCTATTTAAATATTTTAATTATAACTAGCTCTTTTATTAACCATATTGATTCTGCCCGTTGCCACGGGCATAACGGCTAGTTATATAATTATTCACAAAATGAACAAATGTTTGCACTTTAATTCTCATTCCAACACTAACTTTTAATTAGTTTTTTTATGTAGATTCATTCATTTTATAAGTAAATCTTCAGGTTCAGAATATGAATTAAATCTAAGTTTAATTAACATACTTAAATAGTTAAATTTAAGAGATAAATCTAAATTTAAATTTATGAGGTATATCTTATTTACACAAAGTTGGAAATAATAATTATAACCAGAGAAATAAGACAAGTGTAAGTACTTAGTAACATTCCATACAAGTATATGGTTGATGAATCCTGTAAAAACTGGTCTTCAATCAGTTAAGGAACAAATTGAAGATTCAATTTTAACCCCTCCCCCTTCACAAAAAAATCTGGCTCCACCTTAACTAAGGTAAGAAGTCGAAGGCTCTTCGATTTGAACTTTTTAATCTTAATCTATGGAAAAAGGGTGAAAAAAAAAATTAAAATTAAACATTATATGCCGGACAACCCCAAGCCAAGATTTAACGGAGCATAAAGTGGACAACGCCGACTTAAAAGATATTCAGGGTGAAAATATCATCAATATTCATTGAGCTAAGGGCTTGCTAATGCTTTGAAGGGATTATGCAGATTGGACCTAAAGGGAGGAATCAATAACGTCACTTCGGCGTCAAGCCTGGTATAATGTTCCTTGATTTTTACTTAATTTCTTGTGGTAACATCACGTTGATAAAACTTAACTATCGAAACGTATGAAATGTTACAGAATGGGAATTTGTCTAAAGTTCATTATTGTAATACGAATGAACATCAAAAAATAATCTAAGCTTGCGAAAGAAATCTCGCCCCAAGACGATCAAAATCAGAACGATCAAACCCAAGACTATCAAAGATAGACTGCTAATTAGTGTGGCACATAGCTTCCTCGCATCCTATCACGTAGTTTATTGATTTTATGCTTATACATGCCATTATTGTCTAATTTAATTAATTTTTTTTTAATGTCAAAATATTTTTGATTTTTTACATGAATCAAATTAAAGTATCAACTAAGCAAAATTTGAAATGCATACACACGGTTAAAATTAATCTGGTGCTATGTGCAAACTACTTTCAACTTACCACCCAAATTTCATAAAAAAAACAAATGATTACTTTTGAAGGTGTAGGTGTAAATAAATGTATGTTTGTGCGCATGGAAGGCAAACAAATATAGACGCAGAAGGTTGAAAAAAATGGGCTAATTATGACCAACTGTCAGACACAGAGCCAAAAATCTTCCTTGATGTCTGAAATGGAGTACCGTTTTAGAATTATTATTGAAATCGGAAACATACATTTTTTTCGTTCTTCAGAACTACCATATAGCTCTCCGTTACCTTCGGTAAGCTCGGAAGAAAAAATTATTACAGTTAATTGTACTATGGAAGTAAAACCAATACAGTCAGACGCCAGTAAAATATCCTTATAAATAATTTATTAATAATCATTAAAAAAAGGTTGTTTTAAAATTTAAATTTTATCTTTAAATCCCTGAAAGCATTAAAAATAAATTCACAAAATGGTTGAACAATTTTGAGAGTCATAAAATATAGAACAACGTTTATGTTAGACATAAACGCAAAGGTAAATAGTGTAGACCTCAAATATTGCTTTAATTTTGTACGTAACAAAACCCTTTTTCCTCAGATAATACAAACATGATTATGAAACACATCAAAAAATGTAATTACAAAACATTTTGTAAAGATTAGAAACTTTTTTCTGAATTAAATATTTTTTTAAGACTAAAAAAGAAAACTTCGTTTAAAAATTGTATTTTTTACGAGGTGACGCACAAAGTGTCTAAACTAATTAAAAGTCAGGCCATTTCTTTTAAAGAAACAAGTCGCATCAGCGAATCTTTTAACGCCATAGCCTGTTAGTTGCGTTATAAATATAAATGAAATATTAAATGGTAAATTAGAACTGGGAACTAACTGAGCTTTTTGGTGTAAAAAAAAAAAAAAAAAAAAAAATGTACGGCTTTAATCGTTCAGAATTTTTTACACGTTAATTAAAAGTCTTAAGTGTTATAGGACCTTTCTTATTTCTATGAAAAATCAAGTTTTTCATTAGCAAAACCACCAGGAAAAGACTCATTTTGAAATTTTTCCGCTTAACCCAAACAAAAAGGAAGTCTAAGGCCATTTTCTTGAAGTTTTTTTTCACAAGTAATCTAAGATTTCTTTTTTTATCTTTAATTTTTTTTTATCCTTTTTCTTAAAAAATAAAACACAATAACCTTTGTACCGTAAAAAAAAAATTATTTCTTTTATTCAGAGACACTTTGAAAAATAAATGAAGCTTCAACAATAATCAAAAAGAACCTAATTTTGTTGTTTGATTTTTTTTTTTTTTTCTTGTTTATAAAATAATAAAGCATTGTTTTTTTTACAACTTCAGTGTTTTCTCGATAATAAAAGAAGAATTCAAATTGTTAATATAAATATAAATTTGTTTTATTTCTTTTTATACGTCTATTTTATATTTTAAAAGAAAAATATTAGAAGCATTGAAAAGAAAACGATATTTTTATAATTTTAATGGAGTTGTTAAGACAAACTTAACCATAAATTAATATCAGTAAGTAAATAACTTTTGGTAAAGTTTGTTTCACCAAAACACCACATGTTGTTCAAAGAATATGTTCATTTTTAATGTTTGTAATATATTACAAACAAACGGAACCCATATTTCTATTTTTGTACATAGAACTAATAGTGGTTCCATTCTCTTAGAGAATAGAAGATATACTCGTAAGTCACCATGATGAACTAGTACCGCTGTGTTGTTTATGGTTTATTGAAACCATCTAGGGCCTAGTCCGTGAAATCCCTAAAAAAATTCATGAAAATTGTGGAAGTTACGCGTGTGGCAAGGATTTGTGGACACGCTGACAGACAGACACGACACTTAATTTGTTCAGGAAGGTCTTCACTATGTCTAAACTTGTTCAGAAATGCTTCCACTTCCTTGGTAGACTCGGAAGAAATAAATCTTATTTAGCAAGACGGTAATTTATTTTTTTGAACTTATCATGTGGATAAGTAAGATCCTAATCATGATATAAGTAAGATCATGATATAAGTAAGATCCTAGTGCTAGTACTAGACGGATAGGAAGAACCATTTGTTCAAACCTAGCAGTTAAGCCATATTTTAAGCCCAATTTAATAGCCCCGTGGTAGAGAGTTTCAGTCTCTTCACACATCATACCTCCGCACATTGAATTGTCGAAGCGAATATGATGTGATCATTAGTGAGCGACATAAATCAGAAACCACGACATCGTACCACCCATGGATGATTCATATATGGTCGAGCAGACTTGGTGATTTATTTAATCCACACGGCCACGCAGGCCCTTATCACGTAGAATAAATCTAAGTAAATCAGTTGATGAGTTGTTCTTTGGCTTCTAAGATTACCAAAGACAACGGAAGCATTGTTAGATTTTTTTGTCCCAAATTCAAAAATTCTTAGACAGATATCCGTTTTATACCTAGGGGAACATATTTGGTCTTGTGTTTGTGTGACGGGCTTTCTCTGGACAATTTTTCGAAACAGCAATTCACAACTGAAAAACCAGTCTATGGCATAGGTTTCCGCTATCAGTATAATATATCTAGATCTTTCAGATGGGAACCCATATTAGGAATTATTCTCAAGGGAGTTTCTTACAATGACAGTTATTTGCAAAGAGTCTTGCAAATGACTCTTATCATGATCAACACAATTAATTATGATATCACAAAATGTCTGACCCGGCCCTGAACATCTGGATTTATTAAAAAAGCTCATCATATCGTAAAGAGATTTAGATTATAGGTCATAAATAGCCCACTGTTGGCAAATTTCAAACTTCTGGGCCAATTGGTCTGTCTTTCGCATGTACGCAAACTTACATTAATTTAATACCTGTATCTAAATTATTTGATGGTTTGACAAAAAATAACCCACAGATGGCCGCATATTATTTTTAACCTTCTGCGCACATTTAATTCTGAATAAAAATAAATGCTTATCCACCTGGAATTAAAACAGGTCTAAACCACCACAGTTGAAATTCCCAGTGGGATCGCAAAATTGTATGACCATACGAGTATGGTACACGTATACTTAATAATGGAACACGAGGAAGCTATGTGTCACAATAATTGGTATTACTATTTTGTTATATATTTGGACCATTTTGTTTTTGACTATTTTTAAAACGAGGTTGCTGAACCACAAAAGTTTCAGAGGCTATGATCTAGAATGAACCAATACATTTATTGAACAACTGTTTTGAAGATGAATCACGAATAGGGGTGGAACAACCTGTAAAAATGATTGCTTCTCGAAAAACATGAAATGTAATTTGATATTAAACGAGAAGCGAGCCTGGACAATATATTAGATAGAACAATTTATTGACGTCTTCTGTTACATCTTCTACTATTGTAGATTGTAGATATACTCGTATATCTCAATCTACCACTGTTTAAGAATCAAAACTATGAATTTTCCCAACAAAAACCTTCTAATGGTTTTTATTTTTTTAAACAAATGTCCTTTTCAAATATGTGGCAATTTAACTATTTATGTTTAACCAGGTACAAATCTTGTTTCCGAGGTAATATCCAACGATGAATAAGGGACGAATGGAAACAATAATATGCATTTTATTCTGATTTATTGTCGCCTCACCAACTGCTGCGTAAAACTGATTTTTATTTTTGCCCTAGCTTAGTGGAGATTGTTGTTTCTAGGAGCTACAATTATTTTTTGAGCGCCACAATATTTTATAATCTGGGAAGAAATAACGAAACCCAAAGTCCAAGGTCGTGAGAAACAAAACTTTTTATTTAAAAGTAAAACAATTCGAAAAAAAGGATGCAAGAGAGGTTGCGACAACGCAAAATAAATAAGTTTAAGTATAATCCAGCAAAAACTAAATAAAAACTAGACTCCAAAAAAACCAAATGTTTCATGATCACGGCAGACGGCTCGATCAAGCTACATCGAGGCACATCCCGCAACCTACCATAGCTCTCGACTCACACCGACTGATCCGGCACGTGCCAACCACACCAACCTCGAACCACGCTAAAGAAACATACCTTATCACCAAATAAACAATAGGCATAAACATCAAATAAACTTTCTCCTACCACTAGATCTAAAAGCAGTTCAAGCTTACGGAAACGTTTCCTGAGTTCTCAAATAATTTTGTTTTTCTTTGGGTTTTAGTCCCGATCGACAAACTTCACTATTAATAATATACGAAGTATATAGCGAGACAAAGTATTGTAATAGCGCGAAGAGTCTTTTTTAATGGATTTACACATTGCTTGTGTATTTGATCGTGACCTTCTTGATCAAATAATTTGTATTACACTTTCTTTGCAAAAAAAAAGTTTATTTTATAAAACAAAATTGTCAAGCATATGATGCACTCCCACTAATAAATTATTAGGAACTCATGATTCGTACATACTTCTGGAACCCATTTACAAAACAAGAATTATTGATATTCTATTGTTATTATCTATAAAAAAAAAAAAAAAAAAAAAAAAAAAAAAAAAAATTTTCAAAACCCCCTCAAAAAAAAAAAAAAAAAAAAACTTGTCACAACCGCTCTACATAAAGCATATAAAAAGAGCTCATGCTACTGTATGCCTATTTGCTATGTTTTAAAACAATGTTATCTATGTCTCCTTACTAATGTACTTACCATGTATATTTCAGCCTCTTTACTGGACATTTTTTTTATATTTTATTATAAAAAACAGAAAATAATATCAGTAAAATATTCAAGTACTCCTTTTTGTCCTTCTTAGGGGGGAAAAAGGTAAATAAATAAACAGAAAAAAAGGAAGAGAAAGGGGTCTAGGGAGTTGTTGGGGGCTCTTACTCCTATATTTCTAACGGGAAGATTTACTAGTTTTTGACGTAGGGTTGATATAAAAAAGTCAGGTCTGCATCCTTGAAGTAAAGGTAGTTGTATTTCTTATCTTATCTTTGTGTCTTTTTCTACTATATATTTCAATTTTATCATTTGTTTTATTTATATCTTTCTTTTTCCCAAAAAACCTAGCAATTTTCCTTATCAAAACGAATTATTCAGTTTAATATTTAATAGCTAGCCTTAATATTCACATGAACAGGAATTGAAGTTAAAGATCGGCGCTAGAAAAAATGGGGTACTTCATTAGATTGTTACTCCCCCTTTTTCTAGAATATAAATGATTTTGCCAAATAACTAGAATAAGGAATTTGGGAATTAACTGAAATCTGATTAACTGGGAATCCAAAATGACGGATATTTAATTCATCATTCACAATATCATTGTGCGTGTAAATATTCCAAGCGATTCATGCAGTTTTTGGGGGGATTGGCAAAATGGGCCTTGATGCAAGGCCTTGGGGGGGGGGATTGGCATCCTTGAAACAAAATATCCCTTTGTCCAAATACACATTTACTTTGATACCAAAGTAGGCACAATTTTGCTTGATTATACACTTAAGAGAATCTATTTCTTTGACAAACAGTATAATTTGTCCGTTTCATTTATTTGAGAGATAATTTCTGTTACTTGTACACAGGAGAGTTGATTTTATCGATATGAACAGCGTTGTGCAAGGTTTTAGGAGAAAGATGAGTTTTAGGAAAGATGAATCATATCATTATGTGTAATCCCAGTGTTCAGTAGACGGAAAAAGAAATGGGACGATGGCTTCATACAATATACAGATTTAACCAACTACAATAGTTTATAAACTTAACTTAGTGGGATACCTCTTCAGTAGTTTATGAACTTAAGAAATCGTTAATAGCTTCACCAAACAACATCCAATTTATAACCTTTCTTTGTTTATTACCTTTTCTTGACCGCTGCCGTTCGGAAACAACATTATTTCAAGCCACCATGACAGTAACCATAAAAAACTGCCAGTCGATCGAGTAGTGATTCCGAAAGCACCCTATAAGAAAATCTCTTAATTGCTTCTCTTCCAGCCTCCATCTTGGTTACCTCATCACTATTATTAAACAGTTGAAACGGACCGATGAAGGTTGATGATAGTGCCACATAATCTCATGTCACTATATTTGAAATACTTACGTCTACTATGAGAGCCGGCACAGATTGCACTCGTGTCAGCTCCGTGAGCAGTTCACCCGGCATGGTTGATGAACTCCAGTGTTAGCATTTCTTTCTAGGCCGATATAGCTTTTCCATGTAAGGCTCTAGACTCTAGACCATCAGTTACTTCTGGGTATATTCCATACCTCTGCTTTAACGTGTTCGTTTCTTTCTCGGCGTTATACTCTATATCTCTCTCAATTTCGAAGCCATATGCGTAAATATAAGAATCTCTGTCGGAAAAAGATCTATCTCTTTCGTTCCTTCTTATTCCTCTTATCTAGGATAGTATCTTACTATCCCTACAAATCTTCTTTTAGTGTCTTAAAATATTTTAAAAAGGCCATATATTACTTTCTCTACCGCTCTCCTTCTTGCTTCAGTAATAAGTATAGGGTTTTCCTTTTCCATCGCTTTCCAACTCCAAGCCCTTTATACTATATACCCTTACTAAGGGCTCTATCTCCCACAAGGGATCTAACCTAATTCTTTAGGCTATAAGATTCCTCTTTTTATTGTCCTCGTACACTACACCTACCATGTGCGGTTTTTTTGATAAACACAAAAACGAGTATCAGAACATTATTCTCTTATCTATTCTGAGTGTATGCACGGTTTGACACTTACACATTATACAAACTCCTTGCATTGCTTTCGGTCTCTTTTACAAACTTTATATGAAAAAAACAAAAAAAAAAAAAAAACATAAATTTACCAATAGAACTAAATCAAAAATATGTTAAAGCTCATGTTTGATTCAGTGCTGGGATTGCTATCGCTATGAAATATTATATTGAAGTAATAGTGGAAAAAGCTTTTTCAGCGTATAAAAGGTGATTAAACTGGTTTTTTTTTTTTTAGTCTTGAGAAAATATAGCAAAACGTATAAGATGTTATATATATTAGGGGCACTCATGATCTTTAGTTTAACATGCTAAACTGTGTTGCCACTTAAGTTTGTTAAATGATCTTCTTTTAGCGAATTTTCGAAGAAAATTAAGCTATTGCAATGGCTTCAAAATATTTGTAATGCGAATTTTTGAAAAAAATTTTCATGGAAATCCGTTTCAGGCCATTCTGAAACGATCCTTAAATTTTAACACTTTTTTTATGTATGTATGTATATATGTGTCACTCCAGACGATATCTCCCGTTAGGACTTAAAAATTTTAAAATGTCAATAATATCAAAAGAAAGGATGAGTTCGTTGGCCAGAATTTTTGGAGTTCATTAAGGGGTCACATTTTGACCATTTAGGGTCAAAAATAGCATCAAATCGTGTTTTTCCCATTTTAACCCCCTTGTATATAAAACTATGATAAAAGTGTACATAAAAACAATTACTGTACTCTTAAAGAGCTTTCTAACGATGTGCATCTTGAAGGGTAAATACTATTTTGACTTTAGTACCCCGTACCCGTGTGTATTCAAACATTTTTTTCACCCATCCGAATTCTAAACCAAAATTTTTCTGTACTATCATAAGCCAATAATACGCAGATTTCTTTGGAAATTCGCTCATTAAGTCATGGTGCATGACTGGACTTTTTTAACAAAAAATATCCACATTAAACTCGACTTTGAGTGAGTTAAATGAAGGTTAACAGATGTAAAGGTCATGAAGGTGAAGGTAGGAAAATAGGTGAAAAATAGTGCATTACGCGTCGAGTGTGGAAAGTAGCATTTTGCATGCGAGTGTGGAGTTTACACCCGAGCGACAACGAGGGTAGTAAAAACCACACGAGCAATGCAAAATGCCGTTTTCGCACGAGTTGCGTACCGTACTTTATCTACGATTGTTAGATTTTAATAATAATTGCAGAAAAAAATAATAAACTTCATGTATCTAAGCTCGTATTTCAATATTTATCTTTTGATAAAGATGACATCAATTCGTTAGTTGTATTTTGTGCCGAATTGATTATTTCGGAAGGCGTATTATTCTCCTCATATTCTTCATAATCACTTAAATCACTCATTGATTTTCACAAAAAAACTCGATACAAACAGTTACTTTTATTAAATAAACATCAAATTAGTTATGTTAAATGTAAAAAAACTCGCTAATCGTGTGTAAAGTTGTAATTCTTCTTCTTTACGTCACTAGAGTGGAAAAAAAGAGGAATTGTTCAAAACAATGAGACACGCATGCGCAATTAATACAGGTGTGTAAAGAATCACTTTCTACGAATCTAAACAGAGATGTAATGTTTATATTACGTATTAATCGTAGATAAAAATATATTTCTTCCTCCATGGTTGAGATTGGAAAGGTTTCAGGGGATTGTTATGTGTGATGACTGTGATTGGGTAGATAATTTAAATCTAAAAACTGTCAAATGGTGCCTGTCCAAGCCACTGAAAGCGCCACCAGTTTAACATTTAACTTATAACTCGTTTTTCTAGTCTCGGTCAGTCACAATCTTCCATTTATAACATATAACTCGTTAAACAAAGATCACGAATTCCCCTAATATAATACTTTATCAAAAGCAGGTAGCACTTGTCTTTTAACACTTTCTACGTTTTAATAGGTATTCAAAACCGTTTAAAAAAATGTTTTGGTTTCAAACCAAAAGTGTTTCCATGAGGAGTTTCCAAAACAGTTTTCACAACACTTTTGCAAAGTATTAACTCCCAGACTAGTTATAGTTAAGTCAGGTTCTCATATCTCTGCTCATCATACCTACTCCGCATATCTCAATTCTTCGTTATCAATCCAATGCCCGTATCCATGTTTTTACTTTTCCTCACTACTAATAGTAGGAAAAGTATTGTTTTCACCAAAAATTTTTTTTTCGAGATTTCAACGGAATTATTCGTTTTAGATATTTTTAAGACCTCCTGAGTGGTTTTCAGCATGCCGTATGCATGTGTGTTATCATCGTAGCGCCCAAGGTATTTAACCTAGAGAGTTGAAACTTGGCAGAAAAATCAGTCCTAACCTGTAGTTGTGCCGCCCGGAAAATCAACTTTTTCCGCCATCTTGAACCCAGTTTGCTGAGTCAGCAAAAATTT
>KZ651348.1:207976-221233 GCA_001010745.2 Gerris buenoi
TTTTTTTTTTTTTTTTTCAACCCGAAACCAAAAATTTGCTGCGGTGACCTTGAACTCAAAACGTTTTGAAATTACTGTTTCCATTGAGTTTTGACCACTAAAATGGTTTTGAAAACTCTTGGATATTTTCTAATTGTCAACAGATTTATTTATAAAACATTGTAAAATCCAGTTAATTTAAAATAATAATTAAAATTTTATTTTAGATACATATATCAAAGATGCAGGAAAAAGTTTTTTTTATTCTCTTATCTTGTTTATAAAAAAGTAAAAAAAAAAGAAGCTATAACTATTTGTTTAGAATATTCGCTAGGTTAAAAAACACTTGTAACATTGTTATTTTTCCATCGCTTGCAACTATGTTTGAACAATCTAGCTAACACTTTGTATGTTCCCATAGACTAGTGAAGTTATTCACAAGCTTGTTCTATCTATGTATAAACTACAAACAATAACCAACTTGAGATAAAAACCAAAATAAAAAAAACTTTTTTGCTAAAAAGTTGGAAGTAAAACAGACTCGTGCAGTATCTATAAAGTTCCTGAGGGAAAAAAAAATATTTTTTTTACTAAACTATCCTCGATATACATAAAGAAGGGGAATAAAGCCGCCACTGCTACATTCTTTCGTGCATAAATATATATTTTAGAAGAATAAATCCAAAAAATGTTAAGTGAAAATTCTTTTTTACGATGTAATTTTCAATTTCATTAAAAATCTAAAAATAAAAGCAAGATTTTTATAAAATATTGGAAATCACTAACTTTTACGTAAGTTATATAACCACCTCTAACCACATCATCAAGTGTCTTGAAAGATATTTCTTCGTTCCTGCTTCTACCACGCTCAATAACAATCCAAAAAAAACACAACAAATATGTCCGACACTCGCTCTTAAAAAGGTACATAATTACTTACGGTCAAATTATTTTCGCATTTGTTTATTAAATCTGGTTATCTGTCGAATTGGGTCTTGGAGAGGTGAATAAAAATTAGTCGAAAATTATTCCATTTACAATTGGCTTTATTTCATCCATTGAGGGAGAGGGACATCATCAGGCATTTTATATGTGTTTAATGGAGGATTCCAAAATGAAGAAGAACTGTTTCTTCAGAGTTATTTATTGTAATGTACCTTAATTATAACTGCTGTAAATTTTCTATTAACTTTTATTTTGGATTCCTCCTCTGAACACGTAGAACAGGCCTGATAATTTGATGATGTCCCTCAAGGGATAAAATATAGCTAATCTTATAGGAAATAATTTTCGACTAATTTTTACTCACCTCCGCAAGACCCAACAGGATAAATAACTATTAATCATAGGGTACTATTACTTATAAGAAATAATTATTACTGGTTGGTTTCATGGTTATATTATCAAAGTTGTCCACAAAAATAATTCCTCTCCTGCGGGTAATCAAATTTTCATCGGTTTTCAGACAGGAACTAGATAATTCATGGGAAAACGACTTATACTTAATGTGTATTAACATATAAATATATAATTTATATTAACACATAATTTTATAATTTTCAATCAAAATCGTCAGAAAGTTTTTTGAGAAATACATTTTTGTCACGTTTTTTCATGGGTTGGGGGGTTTAGCCAAATTTAAAGCTAAACATTATTTATCGATTCCGCCTTGTGGTATGATTTTTCTGAACATGTATACCAAATTTTTATTATAGAAAGAAGTTTAGACTCCTCGCGGCTTTCCAAAACACAGATTTTTTTACAAAAGCCATATTATTAGACTAAAAACTTAAAAAGTGTAAACCATCATCTCAAAATCACATCTTTGCGCATCACAATACTTTGACCCAATATATACTACGTAAATGAGAAAGTAAAAAGGTTGTTGGGATTTATTTTAAAAGGTAAAATAAAATGATCGATCAAATAAGCGGTTTTGATTTTATAGAGGTTTGAAGTTATTGCAGGCAAAATTAAGCAATAACCTTTGGTGTGGAAGGGTGCTGATATTGTTTCGCAAGCCTATTAGCATACTACGAGGTGTAACCTTTTTAGAAACAGCTACATCATTCAGTAGGTTCAAGAGATAAGGTATTATCATATACCTCATTTTGAACTTTTAAGAAGTCACTGATAATCCCATTAAATAAAATCTGTGAGGCGCTGCTCATAAAAAAGAACTTCATATCCTAGTGCTCAGTGCAAGTAAAGCGAAAAATGTAACTTAAAAAAGAATGAGCAATAACTTATAACTGTGTATAAGAGAAGCTGCACCAAAAGATCAATTCTAACCCTATTCAGTCCTTCCATTCCATAATCCTCAGAACAATAGCCGGTGCTTCTTATTAATGCCGCAATCAAATCTTTTATGAAGGTTTAACCTCCGACTGTAATTATATATTCCTTCTAGAAATGGTTGAAGATTCTACCCTTGCATTCATTAAACTATCACCTAATACCAAAACCCTGCAACCTTTTATGCAAACTGAGGTGAAATACCTCTAAAATCTAGATTTATAAGGACATTTCAATTCCGTTTTAATTAGTTTATTTCAATAAACTTTAAAGGTACGTTTAAAGGTTTTTTTTTACAATTTAATACTAAAAAAGTGACAGCTAATCGTTTGAAATTCAATTTGTATGGGACAAAAGTAATTATTCAATTAAAAATAGGTAGTTTTAACTCGAATAAATACAACACACATTTTTCAAACACTGAACTTGTGGAGAAAGTTGAAGGTTACATTTTTAACAAATTATTCTTAGCAAAAACCTAACCATGAAAAAAAAGGGCACACACATACTTGACTAGTTTGAGTCATAAAACAGACTTGGCCGTAATACACTGCACTATCTCTAACGCATTTATTCTAGTATCTCCGGCACTTAAGTACCTAACTATGATGGTTAGTGATAGTACCCTTTTTAATTTTTAATATATATGTTTCATGGATCCACTTAAGGGTAAAAATTCAAGAAAAAACAGTTACTTAGGTGGCGACGTTTCGACCTATCCGGTAATTTTCGAGCCTGAAAACGTTATTTTATTTAGGCATTGACAAAATAATACATATGATATTGCACTGATAATCAACTGGAGGAAACATAATATAATTTACAATTTTCAAAAAATATCTATATATACCTTTACATCACTGGAGGTAAAACTCCTTGGGGTAAGTCATATTAGTGTACATGTCAGAACTGATTGTTCTCTGCTTATAAATGTAACAAATGTCATCTTTAACCCGTCATCTCTCTTCAAGAAAAAACATCGAAAAAATAGAAAAAACTATTTAAAAAGGTCATAATTTGATGGTTTACTAATTAATACATTTTTAATTTAACTGTACAATTTAACTATTGGATAATCTTTCATACCTTAACGAAAAACGGTGTACTCATATTAAAATATGAATGGTAACTCTTATAACCATTTAAAAAGTATTATTTTTTCGATGTTTTTTCTAGAAGAGAGATGACGGGTCAAAGATGAAATTTTGTTACATTTGTAAGACAGAGAACAATAAGTTCTGACATGTACATTAATATGACTTACCCCAAGGAGTTTTACCTCCAGTGATGTAAAGGTATATATATATTTTTTTTGAAAATTGTAAATTATATTATGTTGCCTCCAGTTGATTATCAGTGCAATATCATATGTATTATTTTGTCAATGCCTAAATAAAATAACGTTTTAAGACTCGAAAATGACCGGATAGGTCGAAACGTCGCCACCTAAGTAACTGTTTTTTCTTGAATTTTTACCCTTAAGTGGATCCATGAAACATATACTTAACTATCATAGTTTTTCAAGATGAGCCAATCAAGTAGATATCACTACTTTCATAGGCTAACTTTTTAGGGAGGGGTTAACAACTTTTCTTTTAAGTGGTCTCTTTTTCAAGTGTTAGCTCTCCCAAAATAGTCAGCCTATCAAAGTAGTAATATCTACTTTTTGTCCAAGTCTGCTCTTTTTTAAATATGTATATAACCTCACTTCCCTCCTACTTTCATGAACAAGACTGATCTTTTCTTTTTATTGCTTAACACTTGACCAGTTTCTGAATGAAGTATAAAACATCAGTTTCATGCGTAATCACAAAAGAGTTACGTGGGTAATGGTAAGGATAGAACTCAGATGAAAAGAAAAAAGATCAGGACCCCCACCCAAAAAAGTGATGCTATCGAAGTTGTGATATCTACATTGCAGCCATGTTTGTTTAATGCCTCATTCAGAAACTGGCCAAGTGTTAAGAAATAAAAATAAAAGCGCAGTGCTGCTCATGAAAGTAGGACTATAAAAACTATTTTAGTGGTTAAATTAAGTGCCAGTGAGACAAGAAGAAATGCGTTATAGAAAGAACCAGTGTAGGAGTTGAGATAGAGGTTAGAATCTGAAACGTCTTCCTTTATTACTAAAAAAGTGGCTTCATTACTTATCAAGAAGTAATATCTTAGTGACTATTTTAGGTACCGGGGAGACAAGTAGAAATGATTTTAATAAAAGTATTTAAAACCATTTTTAATTAAATATTACGCTTTTTCATCCGCATAAATAAAGAGGAAGATGCATTTTACTACCTTCAGTATACGAAATCCTAATAAAACGGAACTCGTAAACACTTTCTAATTAAATGGTTTTTTAACCTAGAAAAAAAATATCAGCTGGTATAAAATGGATTTAAATAAGAATGAACCCTTTCAGGAAGAGTTAAGGCTTTATTATGATAAAATCTTTGAATTGATTAAATTTTGTTTACTTAACCGACGCTTTAATATTTTATGTCATTATATCGCTATAACCTATAATAAATATGATGCGGAACGATAATTGTGATCCTGAATTAGTAACTTATTTATTTGTTACATAATATTTATTCTATAATAATTTATTTGGGAGTTAAAAAATTAAATAGGGAAACTTTCCAAGAAAATTAATTTTATTGTACAAAGATAGATTTTTTACTACTAAGTAATCATCTCTAGTGGCTGACTAAGGACAAATTAATCTATTGTTTATAATATTTACCGATTATAATATTGTATAATTTACTTTATCTACGATTGATACGTAATATAAACATTTTATCACTGTTTAGATTCGTAGAAAGTGATTCTTTACACACCTGTTGGATAATTTTATACGAGTGAGAGAGAATGTTTACGTTGGTAAGCGAGTTAGAAAGAGACGTGAAGAATTGAAACGATGTTTATACTATCCGCGATCAAAGGACAAAATAATCTCATCCTAGTTCTCGACGACGATGTAGCCGCCCGTCAGTGTGCGTTTGGATGTCACCGCCGAATCGTTGGGACTCCGCCTGTGCAAACCTACCGCCGCCACTCTATTACAACCACCACACTATTACAACCGCCAAGGTACCGCTATCATACATACATTCTCTCTATCTCTAATACCGCCATATACCGCATTCATTTACTTACTTATCACTTATTTATTCATATATTATATACCATTATACCGCCCCGCTCCGCACTGGTTGTGCTTTAATTAACCATATTGTTTGGTTTAGTTGCCACCACCTGTATTAATTGCGCATGCGTATCTCATAGTTTTGAAGAATTCCTCTTTTTTTCCACTCTAGTGACGAAAAGAAGAAGAATTATCAACTTTACACACGATTAGCGAGTTTGTTTACATTTAACATAACTAATTTGATGTTTATTTAATAAAAGTAACTGTTTGTATCGAGTTTTTTTGTGAAAATCAATGAGTGATTTAAGTGATTATGAAGAATATGAGGAGAATAATACGCCTTCCGAAATAATTAATTCGGCACAAAATACAACTAACGAATTGATGTCATCTTTATCAAAAGAGAAATACGAGCTTACATACAGGAAGTTTATTATTTTTTTCTGCATTTATTATTAAAATCTAACAATCGTAGATACAGATTTTGCATTGCTCGTGTGGTTTTACAACTCTCGCTGTCGCTCGGGTGTAAACTCTACACTCGCATGCAAAATGCTACTTTCCACACTCGACGCGTAATGTACTATTACATGTATCCACCTAGAAAATTCGTTTTTCCTATACAATTTTTTTTAGTTCAAAATTCAAATACTTCTAATTATATTATTTTCGATACCTTATACTCAATTTTTGCAAGGTTAGGAATTTTTCAATGAAGAATGTATTTTGTATACAGTCAAATGGGTAAAAGTGGGTTTAGCCAAGTCCATATTTTAGTTCTATATCAGAAAAGTTATTTGTGTGATAAAATGTTGCAAGATGAGGGATTTAAAGTTAAAACAAATGAAGGAATGATTTTATGCTTCATGCTTATTTAAATGAAGAGGTGGACCAGCCACCCCTTGTTCCAAATTTTACGCTTACTTTCCAGAGTCAGTAAACAAATACAACTACAATACCAGGAGAAAAGTGAAAGTTATTATAAGTTAAGGCTATTAAAATACACCTTAATTTCTGCATCATTACATTGCATACATCTCATTTTAGGAAATATCTATATTTAATATGTATCACATTTTAAATAGTCCTAAAGTAGTTAGTTAAAATGTATATTCCTGAGATAAAATCATTAGCTATAATGTATTTCAAAAGGGGGAAAAGCTTAAAAATAAAAATCTCGCCGGGAAGATTAAAGAAAAATATTTGTGGAAAAAAATTGTATAGATATTGAACAATTTTTTTCAAAAAAAAATGGAAAAACCACAATCTCCACTTGACTGAATGCCTCATTTACATTTTACTCAGGATGATTTACCAGGGCTAACGAAAGAAAAATAACCCTGGACTAACAACTGAAGAAAACTCAGCATCAACAAAGATAAACAAGTCTAAACCGAATAAAATAACCACCATTATTCATCAACATTGTTTAAAAATAGCTTCAAATACTAAAAAACTATAGCATCAGCCTAGATATATTGTTTGAAACAGGGTCAATTTTTTACATAAAAAAGGAATTAAGTTAGAGCCTGCAAATTGACGTGCATAATATAAATTAAAAATAAGCTGTTACTTTCACTATTCGTCGAAGTATAAAGACAATTATCAAATATTTCCGAGTTTTTAGTGCATTCTACGAATTTATGGTCTTGGTCAAAAGTAATGTGTGTTCAAATGTAACTAAACAATTATCTGGGAAGTGTATGTTTACAAATCTTCAAGCGTAATGCTCAATAAACCTCAGACACACTTATTACAATATAACATTTTATTTTTTGGGAGTAAAATAATACTTTTTTGACGTTCTTTACTAGGTAGCGCTAGTTATTTATTAATTTTTCTGTACAAAGTACAAAAATAAACCTTATGTAACGGCTCTGTCTGTCTGTCCGTTACTTGTTTCAACTCATAAACTACTATAGCTATAAAAATGAAATTTGGCACACAGGTTCATCTCGGTATTTTAGAACACTGGAAAAATGTTGGAGTTTTTACAATTAATATTTCCAAGATGGCGGCCCGGCTAATATGGCGGGTGACTTAAAAAAAGTTTTTAGTTAACATGGCATGTTATACATCAATTTAAAGGTCTTGAAGTGTTGAAAAAAAAAATATGCTACTATTAAAATAACACGTAATATTTTCAAGATGGCGGCCAATATTGAGGGTGACTAAAAAAAGTTTTTAGTTACCATGGATGCTTTACATTAATTTAAAGGTCGTACAGAATCGCCGGTATCGTACAGAAACCGGCGATTAATAGCCTCACGTACTTACGTGAAGCGAGCCTTACCTACTTGTTTTTTTGTTTTTTTTTTTAATATTTTGAATTGCGGGTTTATAAGCCTAGAGAGGGTCTAAACTCGATGTTAAATCGATTACTTCATTTCCAGTAGTATTAAAAAGTATTGGTAATAACTTAAAACATACAAATAGCCAATAAGTCAGTCATCCGGTGGTTTTTAAAGTTTTTAAATTAACTTAATTAAAAATAATAATTAACTCTTTGGCAAATTCTTAAAAGTTGTCAAACAATAAAGTTAAATTAAGTAAAACAGAATTAAGTTAGAGCCTGCAAATTGACGTGCATAATATAAATTAAAAATAAGCTGTTACTTTCACTATTCGTCGAAGTATAAAGACAATTATCAAACATTTCCGAGTTTTTAGTACATTCTACGAATTTATGGTAATTATATTATTTTCGATACCTTATACTCAATTTTTGCAAGGTTAGGAATTTTTCAATGAAGAATGTATTTTGTATACAGTCAAATGGGTAAAAGTGGGTTTAGCCAAGTCCATATTTTAGTTCTATATCAGAAAAGTTATTTGTGTGATAAAATGTTGCAAGATGAGGGATTTAAAGTTAAAACAAATGAAGGAATGATTTTATGCTTCATGCTTATTTAAATGAAGAGGTGGACCAGCCACCCCTTGTTCCAAATTTTACCCTTACTTTCCAGAGTCAGTAAACAAATACAACTACAATACCAGGAGAAAAGTGAAAGTTATTATAAGTTAAGGCTATTAAAATACACCTTAATTTCTGCATCATTACATTGCATACATCTCATTTTAGGAAATATCTATATTTAATATGTATCACATTTTAGATAGTCCTAAAGTAGTTAGTTAAAATGTATATTCCTGAGATAAAATCATTAGCTATAATGTATTTCAAAAGGGGGAAAAGCTTAAAAATAAAAATCTCGCCGGGAAGATTAAAGAAAAATATTTGTGGAAAAAAATTGTATAGATATTGAACAATTTTTTTCAAAAAAAAATGGAAAAACCACAATCTCCACTTGACTGAATGCCTCATTTACATTTTACTCAGGATGATTTACCAGGGCTAACGAAAGAAAAATAACCCTGGACTAACAACTGAAGCAAACTCAGCATCAACAAAGATAAACAAGTCTAAACCGAATAAAATAACCACCATTATTCATCAACATTGTTTAAAAATAGCTTCAAATACTAAAAAACTATAGCATCAGCCTAGATATATTGTTTGAAACAGGGTCAATTTTTTACATAAAAAAGGAATTAAGTTAGAGTCTGCAAATTGACGTGCATAATATAAATTAAAAATAAGCTGTTACTTTCACTATTCGTCGAAGTATAAAGACAATTATCAAACATTTCCGAGTTTTTAGTACATTCTACGAATTTATGGTCTTGGTCAAAAGTAATGTGTGTTCAAATGTAACTAAACAATTATCTGGTGTACGTGTCCGGAAGAACAGGAAGAGTATGTTAACAAATCTTCAAGCGTAATGCTCAATAAACCTCAGACACACTTATTACAATATAACATTTTATTTTTTGGGAGTAAAATAATACTTTTTTGACGTTCTTTACTAGGTAGCGCTAGTTATTTATTAATTTTTCTGTACAAAGTACAAAAATAAACCTTATGTAACGGCTCTGTCTGTCTGTCCGTTACTTGTTTCAACTCATAAACTACTATAGCTATAAAAATGAAATTTGGCACACAGGTTCATCTCGGTATTTTAGAACACTGGAAAAATGTTGGAGTTTTTACAATTAATATTTCCAAGATGGCGGCCCGGCTAATATGGCGGGTGACTTAAAAAAAGTTTTTAGTTAACATGGCATGTTATACATCAATTTAAAGGTCTTGAAGTGTTGAAAAAAAAAATATGCTACTATTAAAATAACACGTAATATTTTCAAGATGGCGGCCAATATTGAGGGTGACTAAAAAAAGTTTTTAGTTACCATGGATGCTTTACATTAATTTAAAGGTCGTACAGAATCGCCGGTATCGTACAGAAACCGGCGATTAATAGCCTCACGTACTTACGTGAAGCGAGCCTTACCTACTTGTTTTTTTGTTTTTTTTTTTAATATTTTGAATTGCGGGTTTATAAGCCTAGAGAGGGTCTAAACTCGATGTTAAATCGATTACTTCATTTCCAGTAGTATTAAAAAGTATTGGTAATAACTTAAAACATACAAATAGCCAATAAGTCAGTCATCCGGTGGTTTTTAAAGTTTTTAAATTAACTTAATTAAAAATAATAATTAACTCTTTGGCAAATTCTTAAAAGTTGTCAAACAATAAAGTTAAATTAAGTAAAACAATTTAACGACATCTTTCAAGCAGATGTCAATAAAATAGACATCAAATAGNTTAACGAAGATACCAGAAGCTATGTGATTGTTCTAATTTCTTTAGATTTTCTCTGAGGTTCAAATACTTATTAATTTAATCATTAACTAATAAGATTTAAATTGTTTATTTCTCTATCATTTTAAGAACAGACAGCCAATTAGTGTGACACATAGCTTCCTTGCGCCCTACCACAACTACTTTACTGATGCTATGCTTTCACAACCAATTAATCTCTATCAAATTTATTATATCCCCCCCCTGCCTTTTTGTTCCCGAGCTTAACGAAGATACCAGAAGCTATGTGATTGTTCTAAAGAAAGAAAATATGTTATGCCTCCGATTTAAAAAATTCCGAAATAGAAATCCGTTTCAGACATAAGGGAAAATGTTTGGTTCCGTATCTGCCTGACGGTCTGTCTGTCTGTCGTTCAATTTTTGTGAACCAACAGATCTCAAAAATTACTCGAAAAAATGCTTATCTGAATTTTAAGAAATTTAAATTGTATGTCGAGCGTAGCCAATAGATGCTCATGTATTAATTTCAATCACCTGCGCTCTTTAAATATTGCTAAATTGATACTTTTATTTATGTGAAAAACCAAAATGATGGGGAAAAAAATGGAAGAAATTAGTTGATTATAGTTTGTAAGTAGAGTAGTTGGTTCCTTGTATAGTTTAGTTTAATAGCTGTTAGGTCTTAAAGAAAAATAATACGCTCTCAGCGATATTCTAGGGTCAATCTCAAGCTAGAAGCAAATTGTATTAAATAATAATAATTACTATAGAGGCATCACAACAATTTCACTGCAATAATACTTATTTGTACATTAGCAATTTATAACAACTTTTTTTAAATTTAAACATTAATTTATTACTAACCTGACTTACTAGCCATCAGGGACGAAAATTGAAAAATGTCTATAAAAACTCTGAAAGAAGGGATTGCAATGAGTCATACCAAACCAGCAACGCAGTCTTGTATCAGTTGCTGGTTTGGTATGACTACTGAAATCCCATCTTAAATTATTATTTTTTTTTAATTTTTGGCACTGATGATGGGTGTAAACTGCTTTGAATATTATTAAATATAATTTACTAGAAGAGACTTTTTTCTATCTAAACGTCATCCCAAGTTGTTAAGGTAGTCTCTTCTGCATGCACAGAAGCATGGAGCCTAAACTACTCGGCCGATTTTGACGAAATTTGGAAAAATCATACCCCGAGGTAAATTGGAGAGAAATGAATCTTAGCTCCCAATTTTGGAGCGATAACCCCGTATAAAAAACTCAAAAATTATTTTTCAAATGCAGTTCCGACAATTTTAATTGAAAATTATTAAATTGTAGTACATTCAAATAGGAATCTAACGATATAATGTCAGTAAAGCCCGGGAAAAATCTAGTTCCTGATAAAACAGTTTTAATCGCGGACGGAGAGTGTCCGGGTTCAATTCCCCGCCGAGGAAAAGTTATTTTTCTGACAAATATTAATAAAATATTCAATAATACATAATTAAATTTTTTTACGAATACTAATAAATGGAAGAACTGGGCTAAATAATTATGAAAGTAAAATAATTATGATACAATAATACATAATTAAATTAACTAATAAATTGAAAAAAAACTAGGCTAAGTAATTGTGAACTCCTATATGAGAAACTTTTACTGAATTTTCTCGAACTGATTTTTTACTTTTATTATTATTTATGATAGAAGATGACAGTCCTTTGTTAAGTAAAGAATCAAAAATAAAAAAATCATCGAAGAGCAGATAATAAAAGAGGCATATATGATTTCTTTCTACATATACCTACTTTCCATTTATATACTTCAAAAAAAGGATTGTAAAAAGTACAAAAAATAGTATTATATTCTGTAATATTCTGAATCTTCAAAAGAATGTATTTGTCTTCTGTATTTCTGATAAATATATTAAATTAAAGTATCATAAGACTTCAAATACAAAGAAAGACTTCGCTTCACTGAAATTAACTTTACTGTACAAAGGCCAGGGGTTCAACAACCATCTTCAGTTCATTAAACTTACTTTTAGCAGCGAGATATTTTTCTTTATTTTCAAATCAAGTGATTTGAAATCTCATCTATGAAACACAAAGTTTGCTTATTGTCAGTTTCATTGTTATCTCTATCTCTAATCAAACCTGAACATCAAAAGTCCTTGATTTATTCCTTCTTATTTTGTGCTAAAAAAATAAATAAAAAGAGGAAGTAACAATAAATGAGAAGTGTCTAGATAGAAGATGGTTGTCTTTTAAAGGTAATAAATTGAGACTATTCTGAAGTCGTTCCCTTCTAGTCGAATAAAGGGCCATAAATCAATGGTTTATTACACCCTAATTACTCTATTTGTGCTCTCGAGTCGATATATCGATCGATGGTTAAAGCTCTCGATTGTTTTCTCCTCTAAATGATGAGTCGATCTATCAAGTGTTTAATTACTAGATGGATTAAACTTGTCTCTATTCTACTTGACTGAGTCTTTTAAGTTTTATTCTTGAGTTGTGAGCTTTCTTTTGTCTTTTTTTTAAAGTTTAAAAAGGACAATAGATGGAATAAAATAGAATGGTCGGTCGTATCTTTTTATTTTTTTAATTTCTTGTCTATTGTTATCTCTTTTCAACGCGTTAAAACGTTTCTTTTATCATTATTCTGTTCAGAATTATCACGAGGCAGACGAAAAAGAGAAGTGCATCCTGTCGAAATACTAAGAAACACTTTCCTTTCTTGCAGTATCTAATCCTTTTGCTCTTAATCACAAAAATGATTTAACTTTCCTCATTTTAATAGTATAATACAAGATTATTCAAATAGATATTTATGTTACTAGGCAGCAAAATGGAATTTTGCTTACAAGTTGATTACGTTTTAGTTCCGAGCTGAAAGCGAGGATGTACTGAACAAATTTACTGCAGAGGCAGAAAATTTACTATTTATTATTTACCTACTATTATTTTTTGACTAGGCGAAGCCGTAAGGGAGTTTCATTTACTCTTTGTTTTTTCTAGAATTAATCCACAATAATGCCTTTACAGTACAATTTGCATTCATATGAGATAATTATTATTTTTTTTTTTTTTTACTATTAGAAAACACTGGACTTATACCAATGGAAAAAAAAAAAAAAAAAAAAAAAAAAAAAAAAAAAAAAAAAAAAAAAAAAAAAAAAA
>KZ651348.1:229520-243793 GCA_001010745.2 Gerris buenoi
TTTTTTTTTTTTTTTAATAAAACCTTACGTTAGAAGCGAATTTCGAGGGATGAAAATAAGCAAATTGATATATACAGTAAGACAAAAAATCCATTAGAAAGTAGGGCGAATTCCTCGAGGGAATTTCTTTTCCAATTAAGTCAGAGGCCCTGTTACATTCGGGGGGGGGGGGCCTACGGGGGCCTCTTAAATTATTCTATTGCAAAACGACTTCATTTATTTATCTATTCCTTTTCTCATTCAATTTCCCACTGTTCCGTTTCTGCAAAGGTTGAATGAATTTCGTTTTAAACATGTAAGAAGTTTTCATTTTATTCTTAATCAACTAGGACCCCCCCACCCCTTAAAGAAAATTTATTTTTGGAAAAACAGTTTCTATTTAACTTTTGTGTTCATGAAAGCAATCTGCTACTAATTTACTTACTCCCGTTTTGAGTGTAAAACCCCATTATTATCATGCATTAGTGTTTCTTTTCTTACTCCTTATTTGGGCGTACTCAAATATCTTTAGGCTTACCTTACTTTGGATCCGTACGTTCTCCCTACGCCCGACCAGTTCAAAATCAAGAACAGGCACATGTATGATGAATTACGGTCTTAACAGCAACCTTAAATATTGGCGGACAACACTACCAGATGCAGACCATGCCACTTCTCTCTAGGAACTAAATAACTTTTGGTTTATTGCAATTTGATTTTTCAAGATTTAATTAGTCCAACCAATCGCTCTTTATGTTTTATATAAGTTATTGCGCTACGAAAAATAACGTTATAGCAAAAACGATAATTAAACTAAAGTAACATGATAATTAAATTTTCTTATAGACTTGGAAAGATCTCTTGATAGTGTACAGTGGTCTAAATATGTGTGTTCCTAGGAAGCGAGGTGTGGAGGAAAAACTCATCAGGAGAAACAGAGCTTTTACAAAGTCTTTAGAAACTATGTAAGGACTGGAAATGCTACTTCGGAAGAATTCTATGGGTGTCACGCAAGAAGACATCATTAGCAACAAGGAGACACAAATAATTTAAGGGAGCTATGCGTTCTTAAGAGGTAAGTAATGGTATGATACATTTTATAACGACATCAGTGCTGTGACGGACGATACAACAGTTCTTTTAGGAGCTTCAGCTAAACGTCTGTAAGAAAAAGAGAACATATGGGCAACGGCATTAGTAAAGAGAGGACTGACGATTAACAAGACAAAGTCTTAGATTTAGAGTATGGTTATCCGTTGAGAATAGTCGGGGAATAGAATAACTGTCCAGCATAGTGACTCCGACAAGGACCTAATTGCAAGAATTACTTCAACAGGGAGATATACCATGAACTCAGCAGTTAATAATGCAGATATGGGTTAGAAAGAGGTCCCTACCACAACAAAAATTACAGTTTATAACTTGTCCTAAAGCCAGGTTTACACGGGTAGAGTAAACAGGAGAGTAGAGTAGCGACTCTACGTCCCACTCTACTAATTTTAATACCTATACGTACTAATTTCCTCCATTTCATGGGAGAACATTGAATCATGGACATGTTTTTGGGCATAGCATTTTAATGTTTTCCCATGAAGTGGTGAAAATCAGTATACATTTATGAAAATCAGTATACATACATGATATAGTAGATGAATCTCAAGGTGTGAAATAACGCAACATTAATCCATTTTGATTACTATTTGGTCCACCAGGAGCTCTGATATAATTTTATATAACATTAAGAAACTTCTATCGGCAAAATATAGTACTACAATGAATAGAAGTGAAAACTAATCTACCTCCTATGATAATTTAACTTCCAGGCTCGCTAATTAAGAGCGTCACATTTTTTGCGGGACGGAAAGCTCTTGTCCCCCAGAGCTAGAACATAATCATGTTAATTATGTTTTCATTAAGAATCAAATTAACATATTTAACATTTTAGGTTTACTTAATTACTATCAAGAAGTAAATCAACTACATCAATTACTAACTTTTTGATTACTTGGTAATCAATTACTATCAAGAGTATCAAGAACAAAATTAAGAAGAAAGTTAAAACCAATATTTGAAGTTCATAGAAATGAGAAAAAAAGCATCTCTTAGAAATCGATTTTCAACTTTCCATTAAAATAGAAAGTACGAAAATTGGTGGCTTTATTGTATTTCTCTGGCTTTATTATTCAATACATTATACATAAACAAACTGGGCGTCTTTTAATAAGAAATTTATTTTCTCCTTATCTCTTAAGGAATAGCGATGAGAAGGGGAGAAGAAAAAGAGAGAGGAAGGAAATCCCATTATGAAGTCCATTTTCCAGGGCTCCAACGACCTTATTAGGTCCACTTTGGCACCCAATAGGAATCTTACCCGCTTTTTCCAATATACCCGGGAGAGAAAGAAAAAAAGCAATGGCAAGGTATGAAAGAGGTCATCATCAAAAATTTAATCCGAATTCAACTTAACAATTCAACACGAAAAGAAAAAAAATATATATATATACTAGCCTTCACCCCGCGCTCCACGCGGGGCTCATGCTAGGTATTAGTAATATAATTGTCGTGTAGGTAAAAAGAATGGAGTGGGGGAAGATAGAAAAGTGGTTAGGATCTAGCCTAGGCCTAGAGGGGGGTCTAGGCGAGTGGGAGATGGTAGAAAATGAGTGGGGGTGAAGATAAGACAGACACAGTGACACAGTTTAGACTGAGAAGTCATAGAAGAAACATTAACCTAGGTGCGTTAGTTTAGTTACCATGCCCTTCCTATTACGGCTGCTGCACCAGTAAATATTTAATAACTTTCGTTCTACTCAATATTTTTCGATGAAACCAAGCCTACAAATTGCACAACATGTTTGCGCTCACCTCTGAAAAAAAAATTAATCGATTTCATTAAGCCAGTTTTGTGCCTATAAAGTCTGACTGAGGCGACAGACACACATACATAATACACTCATACACAAAAAAAGTTAAGGCCGGATTCGGTTTTCGGGATGTATAAAACGAAAAAGTATCCAAAAAATGTTCAATTCTGACCAATGTACAGACAAAACTTTAATTTTANTGTAATGCATTTCTAAAGATAAATATGAATAAATTAGGAATTCGGAAAGTAATTACAGGAAGAAAGAAAGCTATAGAAAAACAATTTACCATTACAGAAATCACAATTTGCAATATAGGTTATATTAAAAGGAAAAATGAAAAAAAAAAAAAAAAAAAAAAAAAAAAAAAAAAAAAAAAAAAGTCGCTTTCACGTGTTTGAACTTATGCAAGCAAATACAGCAATTGTGTTCACTCTATCAACGATTCAGAAAAAGTAATGAAAAAATATGTATATAATACGTATATATAAATTTTTATTTAAACAATAGAAACGAATAACATATTATGTAGCTAAATCAAATACTCGTAGGGTAGTAAAACTCATATTTTAATTTAATACAAATATTATATTGATTGGTGAGGGGGGAAAAAACATGCTTGATTAACGTACATTTTTTAAACATTTTTATTTTTGTCATGCGTGGTCTGAAAAAAATGTCTGTCTGTCGTTTATTCAGACGCGTGGAGCCTAAAACTACATGGCCGATCTCTTGAAAACAGTTTCAGATGATTTTGAAAAGTAGTCCTTAAAAACCTCCCGAGAAAAATCTAATTTCCGAGACTGTTAATTGGTGTGGCACATAGCTTCCTCGCATCCTATTTATATTATATTTCTAATTTATAAATATTTTTAATTATTTTATAATTTACTAAATACAAAAAAAAGATGAAAGGTATCTGAAATACTTATTGAAAGTGTCTGATTGAATAGAAAATTGGAAAAGAAATAATCTTGTCCAATCTCTCGCTCCATCAATCACAGACACTGTCCACCCACCACCTCCCTTTCTTTTTAATTTTGATGAAAAATGAACAAAGAGGTATCGGGATAAAAATAATATTAATTAAATTTCTCATATTTCCCCAGTTTTTTTCCTCTTCTTTACTGTGTTTTCCCTATGTTAATAACTACATAAACGAACAGATGCCAATTTGTAAAAATTGGTTGGTATGTAGAATTCTTTGACGGAGTAGATACATATGTGTGTGGGAGCCAGGGTGGCCGAGGTGCTAAAAACACCTCGCAGCTATCACTTAGTCAAGGCAACTCGAGGTCGTGGGTTCGATCCCGTGCCATGATACTCTGAGTTGCATCAATGAATCGCGGACGGTGCAGGGCGAGGGACACCCTTTATGGGGACTCTTCCCCCACTCTTTGATGTGGATCCGATCCGTGTCATGATGATGTAATTGGTATCTATGGTTCGAGGACGGAGCAGGGCGAGGGACACTCTATACGAGGACTCTTGCCCACGCTTTGACGCTCGCTTATATAGCTTACTAATGACCACACCATACTCGCTTCGGCGGTACAATGTACAAATGTATGATGTGTGAAGTAACTGGAACTCTCCACCGCGGGGCGTACAAAGGGCCTAAGTGATGGCCTAATTGCAAGGTTCGAACAAGTGGTTCGTCCTACCCGTTCTAGTAGGAAGTACTAGACTACTACTACATATGTGTGTGTATCCTCTTGACAATTCAATTTATATTCATGGATTTTTAATTGTTTCGTGATGATGATTTCAAACGGTTCCAAAAGCCAATAGTGACAAAGGTTAAGAGAAGAGAGAAGTAGGATGTGGTGACAGAGGAAGGTTTAATTAAATGGTGAGAATTATTATTAATTGAATGGTGGTACTGTGTTTAATTAGGACACCGTCAACTGTTGACTTGTCAATAGCTTTGCAAACTGTGTTGAAACCTCTCCCGTTGGATGAAGCATCGTTGAAGATCGGTTTGAAGAGGCCAGATCTGCAAGGCTCTCCAGAGTATTAATTCTGAAGGGGGTGAGTTCGACGGAGGCTTCGGGTAGCCCGCTTTACCTTCCCAATAGTTAATCATTCAGGGGTGGGGGCTTTCTCTTGGGAAATTCCCACTGTTCAAAGAAAACTCCGTAAAGCAACTTCCCATTCAAAGTCCAAGGGACCTAAGCAATTCGTGGATTGGAAACTCCATTGCCTTCTGTTTGTACTCCATTCAAACTTTGATTGCTTAAAAGGCTTTTAGTTTTAGATCTCATTCTTTCATCTTTACAAGTTTTAAGTGCTTGTGAGATTAAAAGTTGGAATAACTACGCGTTTTATCATTATTATTTTATTGCTTCCGAGGTTACCGAGGATAACTGACACATTGTGTTGTGATCATTCTAATTCCAAAACTTCCTGGACAGACATCAAGAAACCTTTTGGCTTAGTGTTTGTCGGTCATTCTATGAACGTTTTTGTTAACCACCATATCTCAAACACCACTCGTCCGATTTAAATGAAATGGTAGGTCATTTGTTTTAAATTTGTCATTTATTAAAATTTTAATGGATAGTAGGTCATTTGTTAAGCTAACATTCTGCTGCCATAGATTCCTCCTTCAAGCGCACAAACTTGTTTGTAATAAGTAATAACAAATATAACTTTAACAGTATTAATTTTATTTTAAAGATGTTTGTATGGTTTGTCGAACGTAGCCCAGAGAGAGTCCCATATAAATTTAAATTGTCTACACAAATGTAATATTAGTTATAAATATGTGTGACGCCACTGCGATGCGAATCTAAGTGAACATTCGTCCTATAATATAACAGGAGGAAGCTATGTGCCCCACAAATTAGCATTCTATTTATTATTTTTATATACATTTTTACTTTAAGGCTATAATTTCGAGGTTAACTCTACAACTGTTGAGTTGTTTTGACTGAGATTTTGAGGTACCACTTCATAATTATGACTAGATGTTAATTGAAAGTATCACAGCAATATTGTTACCCCACTTCATAATTATGACTAGAGATGTTAATAGAAAGGAACACAACAATATTGTCACCCCACTTCATAATTATGACTAGAGAGGTTAATAGAAAGTAACACAGCAATATTGTCACCCAACTTCATAATTATGACTAGAGAGGTTAATATAAAGTAACGCAACAATATTGTCACCCCACTTCATAATTATGACAGGAGGGAGAGGTTAATAGAAAGGAACACAGTAATATTGTCACCCCACCTCATAATTATGACCAGAGAGGTTAATAGAAAGTAAAACAGCAATATTGTTACCACAATTTTATATTAAAATACACAAACGCGTTTGGACACATAATATCATCTTAAGGGTTGAGTGCTAACACAGAAAGAGCAAAATCTTTACTGGCTGAATACATATTTCACAAACTATATGACTAAACTAACAGCAAAAGGTGGGGGTTGACTAAGGCTGTATGAATAGGATTACGGAAGGAACCAAGATAAGAGGTATAAAGTGAAGATACAAGGTAAAACTCAGTGAAGTGTGGGTTTAAAAAAGGAACATGACCGACTTTTTAGAAAACTTGGAAATTTAAAGATATAACCAAAACACAAAAGTAGCATGTTTCAATGAGAATCTAACCTTAATAACTCTGCTCTTGTAAAACCAATAAAACATTAATTTAAAAAAAAATCCTATCTTGTCATAATTTTTAACTCTATGATTTAAGATAAGAAAACGGTGTAGAATAGTTNACAACCTTTAACGATTCAAAGAAATGTGAAACATACCTGAAACAGAAATTAGAAAATATATATTAATTAATGATTTAATTAATTAATTACCTAATTAGTCATTCTAAAGCCTGCCTGATCTAACATGATCCGGCAGCCTTTTAAGTTCAGACTAAAAAGTCCATCTGAAGGCCGGCCGTGTATATTTCGATTCACCTCAGTTGTGACTATTGACTGTCCATGAGTATTCAGTCTAAACTGTCAAGCTAGCCAGATCGTGTGCAGCCGACTCATCTAAACGTTGTACCAAATAAAAACATTCAACATTAGGTATCATTTAGGTGGCTGCACACTGACAAGCTTGCTGGATCGTGTTAGATCCCACTGACCTGTCAGTTTAGACTGAATAGTCCGCCTGAGTAGTAGTAGTAGTAGTAAGGAGTCGTGTAATTGAAAATACATAATACATTCAGACCCAATTTGAATTCCCAAACACCTAAGATAAGAAAACGGTGTAGAATAGTTGAGTCAAAAAAAATAATAAAAAAATACTGCAATAATCGTCATATTTCTACTATCATTCTCTCACCGGTGAAGATACAGTAATGATAAAATAATTAATACCATAAAATTTAAACAGTGCGCCAAACATTCTGATGTTTTGCTGAAACGTCATAAAATAATATGTTACCTATTCTAAGGCAAATTAATTGCGTGCAAATTTGATTTTGAGATTTAAAATAGATATGTATAAAATAGAAACACGTTTTGGGACATAACAAATAAATTTCAAAATGTTTCTGATAATTTTGATTGAACAATTCTATAAAGTAGTCCATTTAAATTCAAATCTAGCTGTATCATGTTCCCGCGGAAATATCTAGTTTCTGGGACATTAATGAAAAAAAAAAAAAAAAATAGACTGTTAATTGGTGTGGCACATAGCTTCCTCGCATCCTATTTATATTCTTTAATGATTTTATGCTTTTACAACCTATTATTATGAATGAAATTTATTTGCTGGCAAGGTCTTGACGGGATTTTTTATTTACTTTTCACTAAATTAATTTTTACAGTAAAATAATAATTAAAGCAAATATATCAATAACCAAGTAAAAATTTATAGCAGTTCTAATAAAAATAATGTCCAGTCCACGGTAAATATAGTCGAATAAAAAATCCTGTAGCAACGAGAAAATATATTTCAGCCAATTTATCATGACCCGAAGAGGGGAAAGTAATATATTACTTATGGTCGCGAAAAAATCACAATTATGACAGACTGACAAACAAAAAGTATTCTTCTAAAAACAGTGAGTCTTTTTTACGAGGTGTTTTTTTAAAAAGAGGTCAAAATTACGTTTTCTCTCCCGTACTTTATCTACAACACGTTGTAATATTTCATCTAGCTTTTACCAATTTAAAACTTACTTTTTCAAATAGTGCACATTGTCCTCCCTCTGACTTTAGAAAATTATTCATTTTTCCTGTCAGTTATAAAGCCGTTAAAATTTTAATGACATTTTAAATAGTATAAGGAAAAAGAATAAATCGGGGTGAAATTTGGTAGATTCTGGTCAAAGCAGATATAACTCTTAGAGGAAAAGATTGTAGGGATTTATTTTTGTGCCTCCAAATTTAGTTCACCTTGTGGTATGATTATTCTGAACATGCATGCCAAATTTTATCGAAATCGGTCATGTAGTTGAGGCTCTATGCAGCAGCAGAAAAACATGCAGAATTCGGTAAAACTGAAGAATATGCGGCGGTATAGAAAAGAATGAATCCAATGCATTTTTTTTAATTTAATTTAATATTTTTTTCCTTTTTTTTTGACAAAGGGATATCAACTCTCCTATGCCTATGATATGAACAAAGCATACAAATATAATTTCTCAAATGCTTAAATAATATAAATATTTACTGTTTGAAAAAGGGATATACTCTCTCAAGTGTTTTTTAAATCATGCAAAATTTTGCCACCCAGCGATTTTCGACCGTATCATTCTCCTTCTTTTCAGCCCATAATTCTATTAAAAACCACATTTTTAGACTAGAGGAATCCATCAAAATCTCAAAATCACAATTTTGCGCTATCACAATACTTTTGTTCTAGGAATATATAACAAACATGAGAAAGTAAAAATATTTTTAGGGTTTATTTTAAAAGGTAAAATAGAATGATTGGAAAATAAAATAGAATGAAAATAAAATAAGTGGTTAAGAGTTTATACGAGTTTAAAGGCATTGAAGGCAAAATTTAAACAATAACATTGATGTGAAGGGGCATTGCTGATATTGCTTCGCAAACTCAGTATACTTCGAGGTGTTCTGTACCTTCAATATTTAGGGCCTAATTCTTCGCACACCCGCACTCAGCTAAAACTACTGCTATTATACGATATTATATTTTAGACCTTTATTTCGGCTCACGCGCTAGAAATTGCCTACAAGATACATTTTGCTTAAAATTAATTATGGACCCACCCTTCGCTGAGGCTGGTTATTGGATATCCTTTCCTCTGCACTCTAAAACTGAGCACTATTCCAATCTATGATGAATTATCTTACTTAAAACTTGATATAATTTGGTTTTGATAAGTTCATTAAATATTTAATTTAAAGAATTAAAGTTTTTATATATAAATTAAAAAAGTTAGAGATGGACGGAGAAAAATAGACTCCAGCGCCGGGACTCGAACTAGGGGCCTCTTACCAACTATAGAGTGGCCCATGGTTCGAGTCAGTCGCTGAAGCTGAAGTCTATTCAGCTTCTCAGTCTACCTCCCATTGTTAATAATAATTACATTGATTTAAATTAAAATTTAAACTTTCCGTAGTATGAATACTACCAAAAACTTAAAAATGAATTTTGAGATGTTGGTTGGAGTAAAAAACTTTGTGTTTTCGGCAGGTATAGAATACATAAAGAATACTTTACATAATGACGGTAGTAAATTGTGTCTAACAAATCTGATTAAGTCTCCGGCAGACATTCATACGATCTCCTAATCATAATTACAAATTAGAACTAGTTACGGATAGGAGCGTCAAACTAATGTAAGAGAACAGTCGTGTAATTGAAAATACATAATACATTCAGACCCAATTTGAATTCCCAAACACCCTGGTGATATGAATTATTCCCTTATGAATAAATCAGGAGGAAAAAAAAACCGAGCCAAAGCGTCTCCTAAATTCACCGTGAAACGTTTAAAACTTACATGTAATGCATTTCTAAAGATAAATATGAATAAATTAGGAATTCGGAAAGTAATTACAGGAAGAAAGAAAGCTATAGAAAAACAATTTACCATTACAGAAATCACAATTTGCAATATAGGTAATATTAAAAGGAAAAATGAAAAAAAAAAAAAAAAAAAAAAAAAAAAAAAAAAAAAAAAAAAAAAAAAAAAAAAAANACATAAGACTCGCGGGTCAATTAAGGACAATGAGGTGGCGGTCGCCACACAGGTAATCTTTAAATAAGTCAGGAATGTTTCCTTTGCTGCATAGTTATATACAATATTTTATCTACTAACGGCAGAAAAATTACACTAATTATTATATCCTTTTTATTATATAAAAGATTTAAAGAAATTAATGTTGTAAAAAAAAAACGAAAGTTTGAGTCATCAAGAAACAAGACAAAGGCAAAACGAATTCGCTGTTGCCACTTTTTTACAACTGTTTTTTATCACAATTTTTATAAATAATCGTTGTAAGTTATTTTCAAAAAAGATATTTTAGCAGAATATTACGCTTAAAAATGTAAAAATGAACAATGTGGGATTGCTTATAACCTGCGATGTAGTAACCTTATTGTAGTAAAATTTTCTTAAAATGTTACAGCCTGTTTGTTATTTTGCTGACACTTTGAACTTTTGCTGACACTTTGATATTTTGCGGACACTTTATTATTTCACAACTTGTTTGTTATTTAGCTGACACTTTGAACTTTTGCTAACACATTGATATTTTGCGGACACTTTATTATTTTTCTGCGTGTTTTTTGTTGACTTGTTACAAAAGAATCAAGAAAAATTACATTTTGCTGATAGAAAACAGTAC
Organism: Gerris buenoi; assembly: GCA_001010745.2. NCBI lineage: Eukaryota > Metazoa > Arthropoda > Insecta > Hemiptera > Gerridae > Gerris > Gerris buenoi. The sequence continues at coordinate 240,155 of KZ651348.1, forward strand.
AACAATGCTCAATTTTGCTGCCGTAAGTAGATAAAATATATATATATATATTTTTATAAGTAATGCAATTATCACATGCTTGTAAATTAAAGCAAAGAAGAACAGACTAGAAATAACTTAGAAATAATTCTCTTCGCTAACTTCCATTACAATGTTGATACTATCATTTTTAAGTACTTGAAATAAAAATAAAAAATAGATGACGAATAAGCCAATACACTTAAAAACTTAGAAATAAATCTTTTGGTTTTCCATTATTTTTAAGTAATTTTGTTATAAGATCCAAAATATAAGATGAAGAAGTTAAGGCACTCAAAAACTTTTAAGATATAAAAGTTTTGCATTTTCTATCATTTTAAGTACTTTTTAAATTAAATTAAAATTATTATTTCTAAATTATATTTAGTTAAGCCAAGAAACCAAAATTTTGATGATATAAATTTNAAGGTTCTATAGGAGGGTTCCTAAAGGTGGGTTCACAGTCACAGCTTGCGAATCGACACATGTACGTGTATCCGTCTTAGATAATAAATATGTATATTCATATTGTCTAGTTTCTGGGACCGAGATTATATGAGAACGTTAGTCTGAGTAGTCTCGGATAATTTTTTTTTCATTGATAACAACGCTTTCCATGATATTTTGCGGCACACCTATAAAGGCCCCACGGCTAGAGTTGGGATATCGAAAGAAAATTTCGATATACATATCAACATCCATAGCCCAAACCTACTCACGGTACACCAATGCGCCTCGGCAAGCCGTTTAGGAATGGTTTAGATGCTACATTTTAAACTGAAGTGGAGGGTGCAGATCGTAGGTATTTAGGTTTATTTTTATCGTGCGTTTTAATAAGATCTATTTGCCATTCATCACAATTTATGCCTATGCCAGTTTGACTTCCAGGATAAAAAAATAAAATTTGAATCACCAAACTATAATTTTTGGCATAAATGGTCTTATCCGTGAAAAGCCTATAGTAAAAATAAAGCCAAGAAAGTGCTTTAGGGATGTTATACATTTAAATATTAAAGAAATATTATCTTAACAGAAACCTTGATACCTTAACAGAATTATAATTTTATTAAACTTCGAAACATGGAATAAATTCATATCAAAATTCTCTGCTGTCGGTGGATTCTGACATTATATTGAATTCAAAATATGGAATAATTCGCATCAGAATCCTCCGCCGCCGCGCCGGTGGAATGATCAATAATAAACTTAGTAAATGCTACTAGATGCTACCAATTACCCATGTTATATTTAATAAAATTAAAATAAATTATTAATAATAAAAGTAATTAATAAAATGTACAACCTTTAACGATTCAAAGAAATGTGAAACATACCTGAAACAGAAATTAGAAAATATATATTAAACAAACAAGAAACAAGCTAAAACGTAGTAAAATAAATCTGATTTTGTTGAAAATCAAAAACAAAAAGTAAACAACCACCGGTTGAACACATTTTAAATAAATAATATATTATAACCACGCATCGCAGAGATACTTCATTAAAGCGCGCTTAATGCAATAAATTTAATATAAAGCAAAATAATGATGAGTACATATATAGTTAGTATATGTACATATGTATTTAGTAATATATACATAGTAGTTTAAAAGGATGAATGGAGTAGACGGTAGTGCCAGGTTGGACTCTCACTTCACTTAAAAGGTTCTATAGGAGGGTTCCTAAAGGTGGGTTCACAGTCACAGCTTGCGAATCGACACATGTACGTGTATCCGTCTTAGATAATAAATATGTATATTCATATTGTCTAGTTTCTGGGACCGAGATTATATGAGAACGTTAGTCTGAGTAGTCTCGGATAATTTTTTTTTCATTGATAACAACGCTTTCCATGATATTTTGCGGCACACCTATAAAGGCCCCACGGCTAGAGTTGGGATATCGAAAGAAAATTTCGATATACATATCAACATCCATAGCCCAAACCTACTCACGGTACACCAATGCGCCTCGGCAAGCCGTTTAGGAATGGTTTAGATGCTACATTTTAAACTGAAGTAGAGGGTGCAGATCGTAGGTATTTAGGTTTATTTTTATCGTGCGTTTTAATAAGATCTATTTGCCATTCATCACAATTTATGCCTATGCCAGTTTGACTTCCAGGATAAAAAAATAAAATTTGAATCACCAAACTATAATTTTTGGCATAAATGGTCTTATCCGTGAAAAGCCTATAGTAAAAATAAAGCCAAGAAAGTGCTTTAGGGATGTTATACATTTAAATATTAAAGAAATATTATCTTAACAGAAACCTTGATACCTTAACAGAATTATAATTTTATTAAACTTCGAAACATGGAATAAATTCATATCAAAATTCTCTGCTGTCGGTGGATTCTGACATTATATTGAATTCAAAATATGGAATAATTCGCATCAGAATCCTCCGCCGCCGCGCCGGTGGAATGATCAATAATAAACTTAGTAAATGCTACTAGATGCTACCAATTACCCATGTTATATTTAATAAAATTAAAATAAATTATTAATAATAAAAGTAATTAATAAAATGTACAACCTTTAACGATTCAAAGAAATGTGAAACATACCTGAAACAGAAATTAGAAAATATATATTAATTAATGATTTAATTAATTAATTACCTAATTAGTCATTCTAAAGCCTGCCTGATCTAACATGATCCGGCAGCCTTTTAAGTTCAGAGTAAAAAGTCCATCTGAAGGCCGGCCGTGTATATTTCGATTCACCTCAGTTGTGACTATTGGCTGTCCATGAGTATTCAGTCTAAACTGTCAAGCTAGCCAGATCGTGTGCAGCCGACTCATCTAAACGTTGTACCAAATAAAAACATTCAACATTAGGTATCATTTAGGTGGCTGCACACTGACAAGCTTGCTGGATCGTGTTAGATCCCACTGACCTGTCAGTTTAGACTGAATAGTCCGCCTGAGTAGTAGTAGTAGTAGTAAGGGGGCGGGGAGGCCAAGCCTAGCAACTAGACCACATTTGGGTCCTTTTTGCCAACCCCTGAACTCACACCCATCGAACTACCTCAGTCATTCCCTCAAATCTCCTCGTTTGGGTTACAAAGGAGAGAATGTCTTGCCACTTGAGTGTGACAAGCTCCTCCTCTCTGATATCCCCCACACCTAATACATGAAAGCGAACCCTGCCATAACCTTCGCACACTCCCATAAAGTGGTGAGCCGTCTCCTCTCCCTCGCCGCACTTTGGGCAAGTAGGGTCTTCCTCGATTTTCAATAGTGCCAGATGTCTTTTGAGTTGGCAATGCCCAGTTAGGATTCCGACCATAATCCTTAAGTTGGGTCTACTCAGTCCCATTAGCCATCTGGTTTTCCTCTTGTTTAGGTCGGGTAGTAGCAACTTTGACTGTCTGCAGCCCTCTGTTCTCATCCATGCCGTCCTTGCTTCTTCCCAGATCCACGCATTGATGGATGACCTCGTCTGTCCTCTAGACCAATCGATGGCGGGTTCCGGTCCGCAGAAGGGCATGGAAGCTCCTATCTTCGCCATTTCGTCTGCCTTCTCGTTCCCAGGAATCCCAGTATGCCCTGGGACCCAAAGCAGTGTTACCTCTTTCCTCTCTGCGAGCAGTTCTAATGCCTCTTGGCACTCCTT
>KZ651348.1:245998-256329 GCA_001010745.2 Gerris buenoi
AGTCTGACACGCTTTATTGTCACGAAGTACAAAAATAAATGTTTATTACTATCGATTTATCTTTTTGTGTAAAATATTTTTGATAGATTTTTTTTTTCTGTTCTCGTGAATCTATTATACTATATGTATATAGTATACTATATGTATATAGTATAATAGATACACGAGAACAGAAAAAAAAATCTATCAAAAATATTTTACACAAAAAGATAAATCGATAGTAATAAACATTTATTTTTGTACTTCGTGACAATAAAGCGTGTCAGACTAAAAATAAAATATACACACACACACTCACAGACACACACACACACATATATATATATATTTATAAAATATGAGTTTATGTATATGTGTTTGTATACTTGAATATTGTATATCTTGTATAAGTCATCATTTATGAATATTAATGCATGTATCGAAATATTATTGAAGTACAATGCAAGGTTTAAGCTTCCATTGTCTCTCGAAGTGATATAAATATCCAAAATGAATTCAAAAAGAGATCACAGGGAAATAAAAATACAACAATTGTTAAAACTAAAGAATTTTTTTAAAATGGTAAATCTCTGTTTTAAGGAAATTATATTATAAAAATGTGTGCATTTACGAGATATATAATTTATTAATATTAAAATTTGTAGTTAATGTTAATTTGAATAAATACAATATATCAAGCAATGAAAAAAATCGCCTAACCCTTCTATTATGAATTAACTAGACATTATTTTAATATATATTAAAACTTGTCAGCAAAATTCCATTTTGCTGACAAGTTTTTAAGTTGTTAAGAAGGCGAGGATAGCTAAACAAGTTAATGCAGAGGCGAGGTCAAGGCAGGAAATTTACTATTTCCAATTTTAAAATTACATTTTCACTGACAAGGCAAAGCCGAAGAAGGAATGCAGGAAAATGTTAATTACCTGCTAAGGTGTAACCGAAGCAGGTGTCGGGCTCTATAAGTTAGACTAGTGTTACCAGAAGGGCCCGAACTAAATTGCGTGTTCAGATTGGGTTAAGGAATTGAGGTAGGTTATGAATGGAGGTTGTGAAATGCCGTAGGCACCGTGGGGTATCTCTAGCCCACGGAGGGTACAGCGAGAGGTGAGGAATGCCGTAGGCACCGTGGGGTATCTCTAGCCCACGGAGGGTACANAAAACTTAGAAATAAATCTTTTGGTTTTCCATTATTTTTAAGTAATTTTGTTATAAGATCCAAAATATAAGATGAAGAAGTTAAGGCACTCAAAAACTTTTAAGATATAAAAGTTTTGCATTTTCTATCATTTTAAGTACTTTTTAAATTAAATTAAAATTATTATTTCTAAATTATATTTAGTTAAGCCAAGAAACCAAAATTTTGATGATATAAATTTATTAGAAAATCAATTTTTAAGTTTTTGGTAGTATTCATACTACGGAAAGTTTAAATTTTAATTTAAATCAAATTATTATTATTACTAACACTAGGAGACAGACAGAGAAAAATAGTTTACATTTCCAGTGTAACGCTCTAGCGGTATTAGCGTATAGAGCGTGTATTAGCGTGGTAGAGCGCTACACTGGAAATGTAAAGGCCAGTGGTTCAAGTCCCGGCGCTAGAGTCTATTTTTCTCTGTCTGTCTCCCAGTGTTAATAATAATTATAATTTGATTTAAATTAAATTTATTAGTTTTATGATGAAATCCACGTCACCAATGATTTCTGCCGTCATACGTTAAAAGGCCCTAACTCCAACTTTTTTTCTAAATGCATTTTTTTAGCGTTTCGGTCTAAAAAAATACACGTATTTATGTTATTAGAAAGCCCTAAAACCAATACAGTGATGAGTTATATTGACATTTATATTGGCCTTAACTCAAGTTTGAGGTTGTTATCGATAAATAAAGCCCTATGTAACAGATAAATACTAAAAACACCCTACAACCACAAAGATTTGGTTTATGCAATGCTATTATTTAAGGTTTGTAAACGATATAATTATGACAATAAAACGCCCTAACTCCCATATTGAAGAAGATAGTTTACAGCAGCAAAAGTTTTTTTTAAAAAAAGCCCTAAATCCATTTTTCCAATAAAACAATTAAAACCATCAGTATCTGATGGACATAGCCTCCAAATTTCTTAAAAATCAGATTAGTACTCTTTTTAAGATATAGGTGCAAATAAATGTATACCTACCAACTTGTGCGCACATGGAAAAGAAACAAAGGGGCGCCGAAGGTTGAAACTTTATGGGAAGAACATTGGACTTAATTATGACCATCCTCATCAAACGAGTAGTCATTAAGATATGTAGGTTCCGGATAACCCTTTCGTTCTAACTGTTACAGAATCCGCACTAAATTGTTTACTTTAGTTGCCTAAGCTAAGTTATAAATAATTTTCTTGTTTTTGAATTGCTTTGAATATACCTGCAAATAACTTATAATAATGAATCTAAAATCAAATTTATCGTAACTCAAACAGTTATATAATCGTAGGACCGTAAAAATTAAACGATAGACAGGCCAATAGACCGACGAACAGACTTGGAACCTAAATGTTTACTAATATTTGAAACGGATTTCTGTCTTGGAATTTTTGAAATGGAAGGATCAAAATTTATCCTTCGAAAGATTACATAACTTCCGTTACCTTTAGTAAGCTCGAAGGCAAAATTACATTACAATATCTGTATTAAATATGACCAACTCTGTTCCTTAGTGAACCACGGAAATCTAGCTAGTATAAGTCAAGAATAATGCAATTAGAAAGCAATAAAGCGTCCAAATAGAGCGTCGATTATCTGAACTAATAAAACTGTTGAAGTTAATAAAACTAATGAGTGATTAAGAAAATATATGTTAAGGGTAATACAAAACTAAATTAAAAAATTAAAAGGGAAGATGTAAAAATAATCAACCACGTTTATACAAAAAGCAGATTGTTTTATTTATCTAGTACATAGTGAAAAAAATGTACGTTCTATCACCTTAGATTAATTTGGTATAAAGAAAGTTGTATAAAACCAACTGAATTCAGCATCTTCCAACAATTCGGATTTCGGTTTTTTCCTAGTTTTACGATATAAACTGCCCTCCCAACTGTCAAGATTAAATGAATACCTAGTGACAGAATCAGAATTATTTAAAATAATTCTGATTGTATTCCTGTAATCGTTGATTTAACAACACAAAACTTGATTGCTAATGCCTGACCCGTTTCCCCTTTCTTCAGCCGCGTTATCATTTCCATTTTAACTTTAATGAAAGCACTGCTCATTTCCTTTTTTGTCGACAGGTTGTAAGTTTTACTTAAAATATCTGACCTCTAACTAATTCAATGTATACCTCACAATGAATGATTTGAAACTGACAGTATTGACATAAATAACCAACAGAAAACAGAATGGAGAAGTATTAAGTGGAAAAATGCTGCAAATGATTCCAAAAATGACATAGGCAAACAAAAGTCAGTTGTTACTAAACAAATGTTAATGTCTCCCTAGTCAAACGGAATTCATCAAAATCTGATATGCCATTATACAGCTAACACTTCTCCTTCTAGGAATTAATTTAACGGTGGTTTATTATTATATTTTTTTTTCCATGAAGCCAGTTCGGATAATTGAACGTTCGGAATAACTGACGTTTGGATAATCGTCGCTCTACTGTAGTTAAAAACTGAGCCAAGAAAATTGAATCTTTTTTAAAGAGAAATGTACCACTTTTGCACCACAATTCAATTATTGTCTCTTAAATATTTATATGTATATGGGAAGATAAAAAGCTCTTTTAATATTTGTAAATCTCGGTAAAAATAACAAAGTTTATTTATAGAACGCAATCTATAGCGAAACAGAATAATTACGAAATCTCATTTATTATCCCGTCTATTGATTAAAAGCTCTCTAAAAACAACAAATATTTTTCAAATTCATTTTGAAAAATATGCCTAGGGTATTATTTTGTTTTAAGGATCNGGAGCGGAGCGGACGCAGTGTGTGGGTTCTCATTTAAATACATGGGTTTTATTTTTTTCGTCAAAGTCTGAGCTGAGATGAGATGAGATGAGCGGATCCTGTGTGGGACAAGCCTTATAATAACAATCAAATGTAGTATGCTTGAAAATGATAAAAATCGTTCTCAGAAACAATGTCGATTTTCTTTGATTATCTCTGGCTAAACAATACTCGTATATAGCTTTTCTCTGTTTTGAAGTAGTGTTCTTGGATATAAGAGTACGATGGACAAAGGAGTCGATATTTTACGATTGCAATTCCATAACTTTTTATATGTTTTAAAAAAATAAAATAAGTATTAAAAAAAAAAAAAAAGTTTAAACCTTTACTTTGGAATGTAGGTCATGATCAAAAGTAAAAAAAAAAAAAGTTGATAAGATATGAGGGCGTAGCATCCCTTAAAAAGGTTGCACCGTATAAGGATCCAATATGACTAGGGATCTTTATTACACCCTCAGGCTCACGATCCTGTTTCGAGTTTTATAGACAGGTTTATTGGTTCAGGGATTTTTAAATCGAAAGAATCCCACTTCGGTTTAAAGCCCGAAAACGAATTTAAACCTCACGCTAGTGGAGGCAGGGGGAATCTCATGATGTGGTACTATCAATAAATACGACTTAACAGTTTGTAAAGAAAAGCCGTGACTTTCAGAAAAACATGAAATCAAACTAGACATACCATTCCTCTAGGAATGGAAATAGGAAATAGGAAGAGAAAAACACACCTGGAGTTTTCGAACGATTCATTGAGTGTAGGTAGGGGGAAAAAGTGGTACTTCTTTAGATTGTTATCCCCCTTATAAAAAAAGTTAGAGAGAAGTAAGTATCTTAAGAAGGTGTACGGAATATTCTTCTATAGACTGTTACTCCCCTTGTAAAAACAGAAGTGAGATATTCCATCGTCCCCAAATACATTGGACTAAACATTCCAATGTCTTAATAATAATTTCTACTAAGGATTAATAATTATTTATAAGGACTAATAAAGTTATTTAGTCAGTTATGTGTCATTTATTCTAAAAAAACAAAAAAACAAAAACACGGGAGTAACAACCTAAAGAAGTAAAAAATAGACTGCCAATTGGTGTGGCACATAGCTTCTTCGCATCATATTATAAACTTTATTGTTATATTAACAAACATCAGCATTATTGTAATAACACTGTATTGTTATATCGTTTATTGTGTAAAAACTATTAATAGTTTTAGCGATCTTTTACACTTCATAGCGGTGTCACTGTTTGTTTTACTAAAAATGTTTGCCTCATTGAATAGATAAAGTCAGATCTTTTCCCGACCAAAAATTCCATTTCAAGTTCACCCTTGAGCGAGCGTTGCGCGTGAACGCTTCGGATAACGTTGTACAACGAACTCGTTCTGGGNAGTAGTGTTCTTGGATATAAGAGTACGATGGACAAAGGAGTCGATATTTTACGATTGCAATTCCATAACTTTTTATATGTTTTAAAAAAATAAAAACACAACCACCATCTTGAAAAAAATTAAAGAATAAATGATAATCTTAGACGATGTATATGTATTAAAATCGTTTCGTTAGAACGCAAGATATCGGTAAAAACGTTGTTTTCTTTATTTTAATCGTTTTGGACCGCTTTAATAAATTTAGCGATCTTTATCACTTCATAGCAGTGTCAGTGTTCGTTTTACTAAAATATTTTAGTGAGTATATGAACTAATATTTTAGTAATAATAATATTAGAAGAATAATATTTTAGTGAATAGTATGAATTAAATCTTAGCTACCATAGTTTATCTTTATCTTAACCATTATATGAATTTTATTCAACATCCAAAAGTTCTTCAAAATAAATTAGGCATACATTTTAAGTTTGAATTATCAAGCAGAAGTCATAAAAAAACTTAAATTCTGAAATATGGGGGTATTATTTAACTCAAGGATCTTATATAAAGGGGATGGAATGTTAAGAAGGGGTTTAAGGCAAAAAAATACGAGTGGTATCGTGGGATACCCGATAGGAACGAAGTTCCTTACGCTTTTCATTACATATAAATTATAAAATCACAGTAATAACTACTTATACATGGTGAAGTTAGAAAAGAGACAAAATTATAAGTAACTACAGTCTATAAGATTAGAGTTGGCACAATCGAAGGCGGGAAACAACAAATGTGGAGGTAGTTTTGGGGTCATAAAAGGGAAAATCGGTGTTACCATGTTATATTTTTTTTGTGGAACAGGGGTAGAGTAGAGCATTTTTTTCTGAAGTTGCACTCAACATGGGGGACCAATAAAATCGTTTCCCTCAAAATTTTACCGCCTTTTGACTGTGCCAACTCTAATCTTATAGACTGTAACTATTTTTACTAGCGGAGTTATTAATAGTAATTGTACTATAGGTGATGTATACTAAGTTTCATTAAAATCGTTACGTTAGAACGTAAGATATCGGTAAAAACGTTGTTTTCTTTATTTTAATAATTTCGGTCCGCTTTAATAAATTTAGCGATCTTTATCACTTCATAGCAGTGTCGGTGTTCGTTTTACTAAAAAACGCATTTAAAAAAGTTGTTTGTCTCATTAAATAGATGAAGTTAAAATTGTTTCCCGTCCATAAATTCCAATTTTAAATTTGAAGCTTACGTTTACGCGAGCGTTGCGCGTGGACACTTGGGCAGATAACGTTGTCCAACGAACTTGTCCTGGGCATTGGTAAAATGAACATGTGTACCAAATTTCAACTTTTTTAAGCTAAGCTTTGAATAATTTTCTTGATCTTTGTTTTCTTTGAATATACAAGAAGTAGGTACTTCTATAGATTCTTACTCCCCTATGTTTTTTTTTAGAATATAAATGACTGACTCAATAACTATTAGGACAAAGGGATGTTTAGTCCATTTTACTTTGGGACAAAGGAATATCACACTTCTGTTTGTATAAGGGGAGAGATTAAAGAAGAACATGCTGTACACCTTATTTAGATTGTTATTCCCCTCTGTTATCTTTATAAGAGGAGTAACAATCTAAAGAAGTGCCGTCAAGTATAATTCTTAAGTAATACATAATTCTTTTATAACTGGGCTAATTATTGCTGCAATTACTGCTAAATATTCTGTGGTGGGAATATGTGATGGGAATTTGTGATGGGATCTTGTGATGGGAATTCGTGATGGGAACAGCTGATGGAGCAATGTACCAACCCCGTATCCTTTATTACATATGCAGTTGTAAGAGTCCCTTTAGCAGCCCTAGGCCCTTTACGGTTGTTACACCACAAAGTTAGTAATATAGTGTTAGAAAATATGTCGATTAGAGTTAATTTTACGTGTATATTTCAAGTAAGTATATTCTCATAACAAGTAACCATTCAAAGTAAAAACGACAAAATAACAGAATATTCAACTATTTTCAGTTTTCTCTTATTTAGATGAATACATTTCGGTACTTCTTTAGATTGTTACTCCCCTGTGTTATTTTTAGAATATAAATGACTGATTAAATAACTATTAAGATAAAGGGATGTTTAGCCCAATGTATTTTGGGACAAAGGAATATAACTCTTCTGTTTTTATAAGGGGAGTAACAGTCTAAAGAAGAACATTCCACGTACACCTTCTTTAGATTGTTACTCCCTCATTTTTTTTATAAGGGGAGTAACAATCTAATGAAGTGCCTACATTTCATATCACAGTCTGAACTGAACATTCACCTGAGTTCTACATTATATGTGTATCTTGTCTAATATTTATATATCTTTGAGGTCTATACTTTACATATACACATACATAAAAAATATACAGTTCAAAATGCAGTCTTTTTTAGTACATATTTAATCATTGTGTGTAATCATTTTAAGTGAATGAAATAATGAAAATGTAAGTACTAACCTCGAATAAAAATTATTTATAAAATTGTCCAAATTGCCCAATATTTATACATCATTGAGGTATATACTGTATACAAAAAGTAGTATCATGTATGTATTGTATGTATATACATACATACAAAATATACAGTTCATAATGTAGTCTGTTAAATTTTAATTGAAAGATTAAATAAATGTCTATTTTACTCATACTCTTATTGTAATCATAAAATATATTAAAAATGAACAAATATGTATAAATAATATTATAGGAAATGTAATCATTATAATTTATACAATAAAAAACACTATGCCACACACATTACGCACCATGTGTATGTGTTTGTTTGGGTCATTTTAGGGTTTATATATTTTTTTTAGAATTAATTAAGACACCTGTTTGTTTTTCATTTTATTTATTTTTATTTTTTTTTATTTAATCATCATTGTATGTAATCATTGTAAGTGAATGAAAGAATAAAAATGTAAGTACTAACCTCGAATTATAAGTATTTATAAAATTGTCCAAAAGATTTGATTTTTTGTTTTTAAACGATACGATATATTTTTAAAAATAATAGAATAAATAATTCCATTTTTTCAAAAAAAAATATCTCACTAGTAAGTAAGGTGCAAAAGTGATAAAATAAAAGGCAGAGGGGGAATGCGATATGAAATACGCGATGTTTTGCGGAATTAAAATCGGTAGGGTTTCGCTAGAAGATGGTAACGGCACGAGAGTCGCGGCTATACTGCCCTTAAAGGGATCCCGCCAGACACCTTATATACTTCGTAGTTCCAAATTTGACCGCATCTATCAGCGCTTATTTATCAAAACAAATCATTTTAATTCACTAAAAAATTTATAAATAGTTAATTGAAATTTAGTTTTTAAAGTATAAAAGAAAATACTAATAAACAAAAATGACAGCACGTGGCTCATTTAAAAAGAACACAATGGGAATTATCTACCTCATAAAACGTTATTATTATTATCGTATAATTCAAATATTTATATTATTCTCCTTGCTTGTGACTTTATCACACTCCCTCTCACTGTTTGTTTGACATAGTGTCAACTTTGGTAGACCTTATTATATTGTGAAGATCAATCCGTCATGATAATATGTAGTGTGAAGAAAAATTAATATATATTATGCCGATGCCGATAACAATTTTTTCGTTAACAACTATCTGCCAATATTGCATTATATTCAGTAAAACACGTATTTTATCTTCACGTCACATATGCTCTTCTAAAACCAGAAAATTTTCCGGAAACTATATCTGTTGAAAGTTGTCATACAGTCCAAAAAGTGTATATATTTTACTATTCGTGTATTCATAATTTTCTTTATATATTCATTTGTCGCATTTCTATTTACTATTCTGATCAAGTTTTTGCTTTAGCTATCACGTTTTAGATTATTTTTTGTTTTAGAAAAACTCCAAAACTCCAATTTGTGCATGACACTCTCAACACCCCCTTTTACGTCACACCTGTTGAAAGTTGAAAGCAACAGTCCTAATACATGATAAGATTACACTACTGAACGAAATAAACTTGAGTATTTATGATAGTAACATGAGTATCATATTACAACCGAAATGATAAATATAAATATTAGATATATGGTGAAATTATATATGGTAAATTATAACTCAAGTTGTATGAAGTTTTTTACTGCAGTAATGTGTTCAGAAACCATTTGCATTAGAAAATTGGGCTGAGCTGAACGAGACGATACGGTCGAGAATCGCTTGGCGGCACGACATTGCTTAATTTATACATTTGAGAGATAATATTCCTTTGCCAAACAGTACATTTGTATTATTTAAACATTTAAGAAATTAAAAATGTATGATTTGTTCAGAGGAAATTTGATATCCCTTTATCAAAAATACGTTGGAGTGAGGCACCGCCATTTTTTCCTATAGACCGCCTCATATTCTTTAGTTTTACCAAAAATAGTTACAACCTCCGATGAATGAAGAATTTGTCTTTTGCGTGTCGGGGTGCACATTTTGACTTGTCCATATACTTCTCCTACCCTATAATAAGCAGAAATAGTGCTCCGGCAAAAAGTCATGGAAGACAATAAGTCACGGCTGCAAAATTAGGCAATATATAAATGTTTTTAGGCTATAAAGCACTATTTCGCTGATTTGCCATTAAAATAGTAAAAACAGACAGGAAAGTAATTAAAAGAGTCAGGGAAATATTTCTCTGCCTTGGCAGAAAAAGTACAGTGTTTACTAGTGTCATGAAAACTATTGTGTTCTTATAGTAGCCAGGGCCTCTTTAGGATTTTGAATTTTGGTAGATCCTAGGCACTTAGTCATCATATGAAATGTATTTTTAAGGCCTTTATATTTAATGTCCACGTTATTCGTTATTAGAACATTTAAATAGCTGTTATTTCAAAGGATAAGAGGCAGGGTTCAATTATATTAATATTATATAATAATTATATACTATTATA
>KZ651348.1:266557-279628 GCA_001010745.2 Gerris buenoi
GACATCGAAAGAACAAACATCGATGTTACCCAAAACATCGAAAGAACAAGCGATGTTTACGAAACATCGACATCGAAAGAACAAACATCGATGTTACCCAAAACATCGAAAGAACAAGCGATGTTTTCAAAACATCGACATCGAAAGAACAAACATCGATGTTACCCAAAACATCGAAAGAACAAGCGATGTTTTCGAAACATCGACATCGGTATTCCCCAACTGAAGATAAAATTTCTCGTTTCCGATATTTGTTATCGACTTTTTTGGGGCGACGACATCGATGTCCCACCCTACTTCGTTAGATTGTTACTCCCCTATGTTTTTTAGAATATAAATGAATTTGAGTTAATAACTATAGCACAATGGGATGTTTAGTCCAATGTACTTTCGGGCAAAGGAATGTCACCCTTTTTTTTATAAGGGGAGTAACAGTCTTAAGAAGAACATTCCCTACAACTTCTTTATTGCTACTTCCCTTTGTTTTATTAGTAAGGGGAGTAACAATCTAAAGAAGTGCCCTTTATTTTATCTACTATTTTTATTGCAGAATTTATAAGATGGTGTATTAAAGATTTATTTTAATTTTATTTAACACTCAGGGAACTTAAGAAACATCTAAAGTTGAGTAAAAATATGAAACGTTTGACGAGGTCATCATGAAATGTTAAATCAATATCGGTTGCAGGTTTGGTATGACTCACTACACTCCCATCTTTACAACGTTTTATTAACATTTTTAATTTTTCGGCGCTGATTATGGCCCTATAGTGCTGAGATCTGCTTTGCAATTTTATTAAATTTATTTTTCTTAAGGTGGGATTCCTATGCTGCGTCTGACGCGTGNAATAATTTTTTATCTCTTCATGACAAAGATAGAAAGGGAAAGAAAATTAAATAAAAATTTAAAAGAGAGATGGTGCAGTGGAGAAGAGTTACGAGTTTACATGTTGTAAAAGTTAACATTGGGGTAATATGTTGCTTTCTCACAGACTCTGGCAGCTCATTTATTATTCATAATGAAGAGAGAAAAAAAAGTTTCTTTTAAGTTAACAAGTACATGACTTGGGTGGTTGGGTGCTTCGAGACTTCTTACATCCTTATACCTTGGCCAACTTTGAACAAGTAACTCTTTCTCAAGTACCCTACCTTACTTAAATCTCACAGATATATGCGCTGGCCTCAGAAACTACTCTTTGAATAGCGAGCAAAGAGGTGAGGTGATGTATCTCACTTTTGTGGTTGAATAGGTATAAGAAGTATCTTAAACCTTGACCAACTTTAAACAAGTATATCTATTTTACAAGTACCCTACCTTACTCAAATCTAATAGGTGATAACAGACGGATGATAATACGCATAAATAAATATAATTGGAGAGAATGGTATTCGATGTTGTTTATTACCAACCTATAGGTACAAAGTAAAGAAACAAATAAATGAAAAAAGAGCAACAGCTGTGTCAAAATGAATGTCTTAAAAACTGAGTATAGATGGATGAATAAAAACCTGATGAATGATGACCTTATTAACCTGAAGAATGGACGATGACCTTATTATACTCCATGAATAATGGACTCCCTATTTTTTATTTTTTATTTTTTTAAATTTACTGTATCCGTGTTACATTCTGTCTTAGTCTAGATGAGTTTTTATCTGGAGATAGCAAGATAGAAATAACAATGATATATAGAGTAGGGAAGGAGATATTAAAACTGTACAAGATAAAAATTACTCCTGTCAGACTTAACTCAGAACAAGAAAGATGAGAAACGAAGGTAATCGTGGAGCAACAAGAGAAAGAGAAAAGTTTAATTTTGCACAGGAGAATTCTCAGCCATTCCACCTTCATTATATTGAGATAATGAACTAAAACGTTAAAATTCTCTTCTTCTGATTGAAACAAATCCTCTTAAAATCTTAAAGACATCACTTAGAGATTCAAACAGTATTTCAACTTATAAACAATCCTTTTATCAAAAATACAATAAAGCATCACGATTGTGAAACGACATTTCTACTTTTAAACAATTACACTTATAGACTTCATTATAGGGTTGGGACATCAATAGCTAGACATCGATGTTTTCGATACATAGACATCGAAAGAACAAACATCGATGTTACCCAAAACATCGAAAGAACAAGCGATGTTTACGAAACATCGACATCGAAAGAACAAACATCGATGTTACCCAAAACATCGAAAGAACAAGCGATGTTTTCGAAACATCGACATCGAAAGAACAAACATCGATGTTACCCAAAACATCGAAAGAACAAGCGATGTTTTCAAAACATCGACATCGAAAGAACAAACATCGATGTTACCCAAAACATCGAAAGAACAAGCGATGTTTTCAAAACATCGACATCGAAAGAACAANAATATGTTTTGAACATGAAAATGTAATAAAGGTTCGCTTTTGATGTGATTATTATTTCAGTGTTTAATTATAGTTTAATAATTCTTGATTGAACTCAGATTCCCTGAATGAATGCTCTTATAATATATTAATGCTCTTATCATTATTAATCGTATCATTCTTTGGCATTATAATCGTAGTATTATTATCAACTAACATGATCTCTACAAAGATAAAAATAAAAATTTAAGTGAGTGTTGATTAGCATTGTCCACTTGTGGAGTTTCCCCAGAGGAAAAATTAATTTTTACTTTATTTTATAACTGTCATTTATAATTAACTTTCTCTTATAAAAAAAAAAACTAATTATTCTCTCTTATTTTGTTGAACGTTAAACATCAGAATGATGTTCCTACCCATTGTTCTCTCTCTGGAGTTTCCACTGACATTTTTAATAAAAAGCATAATTTCTATAGTTAAACGTTGTTAAATTTTGAATGGATGTGACAAGGAAGGTATTGTTTGGCACCAAATTCACCAGTCTGCTCCCCCCTCTTCTGTATTGTCTCTGTTAACCGAGAGAGTGGTGAGGACAAAAGATGTGACGTATACTTGTATAACATGCTACCCCGCCGAGATTTTATCGTGTTTTCTCTTGATTTCTATTCAAAAGTGGAAATCAACTTGTAGCTTTAACACTGTCTGTTCTCCTTTCTCGCCTCAAACTTGTGATTTCTGTATTTCGAGATAATTTCTTGTTTTACTAGATCTTTGAATTAACGATAGGTTCTAATGTGTTGGTGACAATGGCAAATACCATTATTTGTTTTGTCCATATCCCATTGTCTTGACTATTATTATGTGACGTCATTTTTACCTCCAGACAATGCTCCTTTTATTAGATCATCTCTATTTGTGGGATAGGAATTACTGTGAGTGTTTTATATAAAATAAATATAAAAATATAATCGTGGATCATTTTGTCATGGAATTTTTTTCGATTTTTCTTTTCCTTTTTAATATATTCCTTCTATTCTTCGATGTTATTTTACTTTAGTTCTAAATTCTTAGCTAGAAAAATAAATAACATTCACGTAAAACTTCAATTATATTTATAGTTATGTAGTTAATTTCACAAATTATTATGTTCCGCTAAAATATTACAACTGTATGATGACTATCCTACTAGAATTAACTATATCAATAGTACCTTGTAATACTAAAAAAAATTGTTATTTATTATTATTTAAATAAAGGAATCTTTAATAAAAAAAAAATAAAAAAATAGTCTAAAACAATTTAGTAACTCAGACAGGATATCCAACGTTAGTGGAGTTCATTATTAAAAGTAGAAGCACAAGTCTCACCACGTTAAATTATTTATTTTAAATTCAAAGCAGCTTTCGGCCTCAATAAGACCATCTTCAGTGCCGAAAAAGTTGGAAATATAAATCAACTTAAAAACTCATAGGATAGGGTTGGGCGAGTCATGCGAAGCCATAACCTGGCACAAGAATCAACCTAGTAATTATTAACTGTTTTTACTTGCTCACATGCGTAGTATACAGATAGGAAGTGTTACCATAGAGCGAAAATTCGATTTTGGGACACGTTTTAAGGTCATGTGAAAAATATTATTTTTATCATCAAAATATGATTTTTTGACATCTCTTTAGTCATTAAGTAAAATTAATCAATATTCAGTTTAGGCCCCTTTAGCCCCAATTCTACAATATTAGACACAATCCTTAAGGTGGGATTCCGGATTCCTACGCTGCGTCTGACGCGTGCGGCTGACGGACGCGTTAGACGCAGTGCGGCAGACGCGGGTTAGAGGGTTTCCTATGCATGCGTCAGACGCAGTGTGGCTGACACAGGTTAGAGGGTTTTTATGCATACGTTCAATTGATCTGCGGCCTCGGTAGTGAGAGGGTGCCAATAATAAGTGTCCACGATTTTGCTCTTCTATTTGCACTTAAAAGAGATTGAAGACGAGAAATGTTACTGGAACTAATAAGTCAGGGTAATGTTGCTACACACCTTATTTTCAAATAAAAAAATTATTGAGGAAGGTTGTTTTGAGACACTTATCAATCAGCACTTGTTGAAGGACGAGAAAACATTTCGGGAACATTTCAGGCAAAACAACGCAGTTCAACTACATTCTCAATCTCGTTGAAGAAAAATAAAGAACTGGAAATTTTGAAACAATATCCGCCAACCTGTCATGTTCCTTAACTGTAAACAATACTTTATCCGACATAACTGATTTGATTTTATTATAAAACGGTAAATATGCTCTTGAACACCCACCTATTTATAATTATTGTCCGATTACCTTTGGTTTTTTTTTTAACTGTTCCTTTCTACAATTTAACAACTTTTAACCTGGCATTTCGGTAAAATAAATAGTTTTTTAAATATATTTAGGTATATAAATATTTACNCTTTAGCCCCAATTCTACAATATTAGACACAATCCTTAAGGTGGGATTCCGGATTCCTACGCTGCGTCTGACGCGTGCGGCTGACGGACGCGTTAGACGCAGTGCGGCAGACGCGGGTTAGAGGGTTTCCTATGCATGCGTCAGACGCAGTGTGGCTGACACAGGTTAGAGGGTTTTTATGCATACGTTCAATTGATCTGCGGCCTCGGTAGTGAGAGGGTGCCAATAATAAGTGTCCACGATTTTGCTCTTCTATTTGCACTTAAAAGAGATTGAAGACGAGAAATGTTACTGGAACTAATAAGTCAGGGTAATGTTGCTACACACCTTATTTTCAAATAAAAAAATTATTGAGGAAGGTTGTTTTGAGACACTTATCAATCAGCACTTGTTGAAGGACGAGAAAACATTTCGGGAATATTTCAGGCAACAACAGCACAACTGCAGTTCAACTACATTCTCGATCTCGTTGAAGAAAAATAAAGAACTGGAAATTTTGAAACAATATCCGCCAACCTGTCATGTTCCTTAACTGTAAACAGTACTTTATCCGACATAACTGATTTGATTTTATTATAAAACGGTAAATATGCTCTTGAACACCCACCTACTTATAATTATTGTCCGATTACCTTTGGTTTTTTTTTTTTTAACTGTTCCTTTCTACAATTTAACAACTTTTAACCTGGCATTTCGGTAAAATAAATAGTTTTTTAAATATATTTAGGTATATAAATATTTACTCAGTATATACGGGAAATATTGGGAACCAAGGGTTTTTTAAAGATGAGGGATTACATATTTATATATGTATATGTATTTAAAAAAACGATGTAGTTAATTTACCGAAATGATGGCGGATTAAAAATGATAGTTAAAAAAAACACGTCTAGACTGCTCTCGAACCGGAACGGCCGCACGACCAGAGCGACCCAGCTATAGCCGCACGCGTCTGACGCACCATAGGAATCACTCCCATTGAATTACATTGTAGCAGTGCTCTGTGTCTGACGCAGCAAAGGAATCATACCTTAAGGGAGCCAGCGCGCCCGAGGGGCTTAAGGTGCTAGCCTAGCTATCAATAAGTCGAGGTAACTCGAGGTCGTGAATTGGATCTATGAATCGCAGACGGAGCAGGGCGAGAGACACCCCCAATGGGGTACTCTTCCCCCACGCTTTGACGCTCGCTTAAATAGTTCACTAATGACCTCACCATACTCGCTTCGGCGGTACAATGTACAAATGTATGACGTGTGAAGTAGCTGGAACTCTCCTCCACAAGGCGTAAAATGGGCATAAAAGATGGCCTGATTGCTAGGTTCAAAAAAGTGGTTCGTCCCACCCGTTCTATTAGGAATTACTAGATTACTACTACAACTTCAAATATTTTTACCTGTAGAAACTATTCTTTCAACATCTAAAGTTGAGTTTCTACTTCCTATAAGAGTAGAGAGTAATTATTCAACTAGCAATCGTCATTTATAAATTTAGCTTTCCTGTAAATGGTTTCTGTCATTTCAGAAAGTATTTAATCTTTTAAATATCGAGGTAATTTGAACTGTTTAATAATTTGGATTCTGCTTAACAGATATCTGATACCTGAACTAAAATGATTTTAAATAGGGAAATAATTTGTTTGACATTGTTTTGACGAGTTGATGACACGGTTAAAGCTCTATCAAGTTATTGAAAATCTTGTTGAACTTAGTTTGTGATCGGAACTTCCCTCATAATGATTACGCTCGGTTCAATATTATTTGGGAGGCCACAGTACTTCGAATAGAAGGGCGTGGGCTAGCCTGTCAATAAAGTTGAGCAAAAGAGGGTGTGGTCACCAATTTGATGGGTGACCGCAGATCTGGTTTCAATAACCGGACCTCGTCCACACCCTCCCTCGTACGGTGTTCGCCCAGGGTTGGTGCTTATGTGAAGTGACAACTATCTGTGAATGCCAATTATAAGGTTTATGCAGCTGATGGAGTGACACAGCGCTCCCATAAAACAATTATACAGTTCCACAGTGTTATCCATTATAGAAATAGTACAAACATATATTCCTATAGTGTCATCTATAATAGAAATAATACAATCATACATTTCTATAGTGTCATCCATTATAGAAATAGTACAACCACACAGTTCTACAGTGTCATCTTGTGTCTTGTATTACAATTATATATTTCCATCGTGTCATCCATTATGTACAATCATATAGTTCTGTAGTGTCAACCATTATATAAATACATAGTATAATCATGCAGTTCTATATTGTCATCAATTATAGAAATAGTACAAGTTCTACAGTGTCATCTTGTGTCTTGCATAAGTCCTTTGGCTTGCCCAGACCCTTCAAGGAGCAGTTTATCCTATAGGAGTTTATTATCATCTCAAAACTGTAGTTAAATACTACTCCCATATTTAATAATAGAAATATTTTTATGACTTCTGCTTTATAATTCAAATTTAAAATGTATGCCTAATTTATTTTGAGGAACTTTTGCATGTTGGATAAGATTCATATTATGGTGAAGATAAACTATGATAACTTAGATTTAATTCAAGTATTAATAGTGGTTTAACTAAGATTCGTATAATTAATATGGGCTTTTTTCAAATTGTATAATATTCATATAATGGATAAGATAAATTGAGATCCATATAACAGAAAAGAACTTTTTGGCACTTCTTTTGATTCTAACACCCCTTATAAAATAAAACAGAGGAGAGTAACAATCTAAAGAAGGTGTACGGAATGTTTTTCTTTAGACTGTTACTCTCCTTACAAAAACACAAGTGTGATATTCCTGTGTCGCAAAGAACGTTAGACAAAACACCCCTTTGTCTTAATAGTTATTTAGTCTGTCATTTTTTATTCAAAAAAAAAAAAAATAAATAAATTAAAAAAAAAAAAATGGGAGTAACAATCTAAAGAAGTACCAACTTTTTCAAATTGGAAAATATATATTAATATATGGAAAAGACAAACTTAGTTTATTGTCAAAACCCTTATCGCATTTAAACCGGTATCGCTTTTAAAACTAAAAAACTATTTTAATAGTTTTATCGCTTTTAAAAACTATCTCGTTTTTGTACATACCTACTTTTAGTCCATTTAAATGAAGGAGGATAGTGGTGATCGAGAGTAATTACACTCTTATGACCCTGTGAAATTTAATGATGATGAGGTAACATTAAATGTCAAATTTGCATATCACGGCTACAAGGTATAATAGAATNTCTACTTCCTATAAGAGTAGAGAGTAATTATTCAACTAGCAATCGTCATTTATAAATTTAGCTTTCCTGTAAATGGTTTCTGTCATTTCAGAAAGTATTTAATCTTTTAAATATCGAGGTAATTTGAACTGTTTAATAATTTGGATTCTGCTTAACAGATATCTGATACCTGAACTAAAATGATTTTAAATAGGGAAATAATTTGTTTGACATTGTTTTGACGAGTTGATGACACGGTTAAAGCTCTATCAAGTTATTGAAAATCTTGTTGAACTTAGTTTGTGATCGGAACTTCCCTCATAATGATTACGCTCGGTTCAATATTATTTGGGAGGCCACAGTACTTCGAATAGAAGGGCGTGGGCTAGCCTGTCAATAAAGTTGAGCAAAAGAGGGTGTGGTCACCAATTTGATGGGTGACCGCAGATCTGGTTTCAATAACCGGACCTCGTCCACACCCTCCCTCGTACGGTGTTCGCCCAGGGTTGGTGCTTATGTGAAGTGACAACTATCTGTGAATGCCAATTATAAGGTTTATGCAGCTGATGGAGTGACACAGCGCTCCCATAAAACAATTATACAGTTCCACAGTGTTATCCATTATAGAAATAGTACAAACATATATTCCTATAGTGTCATCTATAATAGAAATAATACAATCATACATTTCTATAGTGTCATCCATTATAGAAATAGTACAACCACACAGTTCTACAGTGTCATCTTGTGTCTTGTATTACAATTATATATTTCCATCGTGTCATCCATTATGTACAATCATATAGTTCTGTAGTGTCAACCATTATATAAATACATAGTATAATCATGCAGTTCTATATTGTCATCAATTATAGAAATAGTACAAGTTCTACAGTGTCATCTTGTGTCTTGCATAAGTCCTTTGGCTTGCCCAGACCCTTCAAGGAGCAGTTTATCCTATAGGAGTTTATTATCATCTCAAAACTGTAGTTAAATACTACTCCCATATTTAATAATAGAAATATTTTTATGACTTCTGCTTTATAATTCAAATTTAAAATGTATGCCTAATTTATTTTGAGGAACTTTTGCATGTTGGATAAGATTCATATTATGGTGAAGATAAACTATGATAACTTAGATTTAATTCAAGTATTAATAGTGGTTTAACTAAGATTCGTATAATTAATATGGGCTTTTTTCAAATTGTATAATATTCATATAATGGATAAGATAAATTGAGATCCATATAACAGAAAAGAACTTTTTGGCACTTCTTTTGATTCTAACACCCCTTATAAAATAAAACAGAGGAGAGTAACAATCTAAAGAAGGTGTACGGAATGTTTTTCTTTAGACTGTTACTCTCCTTACAAAAACACAAGTGTGATATTCCTGTGTCGCAAAGAACGTTAGACAAAACACCCCTTTGTCTTAATAGTTATTTAGTCTGTCATTTTTTATTCAAAAAAAAAAAAAATAAATAAATTAAAAAAAAAAAAATGGGAGTAACAATCTAAAGAAGTACCAACTTTTTCAAATTGGAAAATATATATTAATATATGGAAAAGACAAACTTAGTTTATTGTCAAAACCCTTATCGCATTTAAACCGGTATCGCTTTTAAAACTAAAAAACTATTTTAATAGTTTTAACGCTTTTAAAAACTATCTCGTTTTTGTACATACCTACTTTTAGTCCATTTAAATGAAGGAGGATAGTGGTGATCGAGAGTAATTACACTCTTATGACCCTGTGAAATTTAACGATGATGAAGTAACATTAAATGTCAAATTTGCATATCACGACTACAAAGTATAATAGAATGCAGATTCAAGAGCTAATTGTCTTTCATTAAGGGTTAAGAAATCTAATTTTGAAAATTTCTGTAGCGGATCCCAATGGTATTCCATCCTGAAAAATTTCAAGAATCAAGCTGAAGTGGTTCTTGAGATATAGTGTTAAGCAGAAATGGCTTTAAGTGGTCGCTTTTTTTGCACGGCTACCTACTATCTAGACGCTAAGAGCAAACTTACTAGAAATTTAAAGACTGTATGTATCCTTTCCATAGATTCTAAAAATAAGATATAGTTTACACTTTCATTTTAAAGTCCAAATGCAGAAACATGCAGACTGTGAAAAGGCTTTCAATTTATAAATCCCATATTTTATGAATATCGTTATCCAAGTGGTACTTATAATTTCATAGTATAACAATAAAGACACTTTTCCAATTTCAACACTTCCAAACTTCAACGGCCCAAGTTTCAGCAATATCACGCACATAGGCATTGAAGAAATGGCAGTCATTTATTGCAGAAAATTTTTACTTCCTGTCAATAACGAAATTTTGTTCTTTCTTTACACCCCTATTCTTCTGTCCTAAGTATCCTTTTGATCGAATTTTATAAAAAAAATGAAATGTTATCCTTCAAAAGAAGAGACAAGTATTCTGTAATCCTTTGTTTAAAATTGTGAAAGTAATTTAACGCTTTTCATCGGTTTTACACCTTATATAGACGCTTATACCATTGAAATAATTTAAAAATAAGATAGGATAAGGAGCGTTAGTGGGAGTTCATCATTAAGGTAGAAGCCAAAGTCTCTCCACGTAATATATATATTTTAAATTTTTGCTTTCGGTCTTATAAAGGCCGAAATCTGCTTTGAAAATTTTTTTAAAATAAATATTTTGCGTGGAGAGATTTTGGCTTCTAGCTTTAAAAATAAATAATTTTCATTCATCTTTCATAACATAAAATTCCTTTAAAAATTTGTTCCTCCCAATGTCTATGAAAAAATTGATTTGTGAGTGAATCTCTGTGAAAAACTTCAACAGAGAGGTTGGATTCACTCTTTCCCGGATCTGGAAACCGCTGGAACGCACCTTTGCCAAGGAGAAAGCAAGAAGAGGCGCCTCGGTCACTTCTCGACTTCAAACATCACCACTCCACAAAGGAACACCGACAAAGGCGACACCTGCCCGATTGCGTCATCCCGACACAGGATAAACCTGACTCAAGGAACCCCCGGGGAATCCAGGTATAATCTACGTTCCAGAAAGCAACTATAAATACGCCGTTCTTCACTCCAGTTGTCAATGTGTCTTGGTGTTGCTTCAAGTAAACATCACGATGCACCACACCCCTGAAGATGCTTCCAGTAGTGGAAGCGAAACGTCGGACTTCACCCCCTTCGTGACGCTGATATCACCGGAAAACCAAGAAGCTGTTTATTATTAATGCATCACTTCTATTTGTATTTCTATATTTGTATTATCACTTTCTGTTTGTATTTCTTGTCTTGATTATATATTGTTTCTTTTGTTTTATTTCTTACAAATTAAGCGTAATGTATAAAAATATTATTGTGATAACGCATCAAAATTGCTTGCTCGTTATCATTACTTGAAGAGAAATTGGTTAAGAGGTTTATACTGCAATATTCTGTGTTTGGGCTTTAGCAGAACACTGANATTTTGGCTATCAGTCGTGTTATCGATGTTAATAGGCGGGGTTTTCAAGTCTGTTCAAGGTACCTTAATCCTGCATAGAGTTGAGTAATAGAGGTTGACTTCTCAAAACGACGTGTTATAGAGGTTCTGAGTTATGTTGTGAATTGGAAAAAATCCATGTTATTGAGGTTGTTTCGATAATAATAGTCGCGTTATAGAGGTTAATTTAACATTATGTGTTATGGTAATCTCAAGATTTGAATATTGCACTTGTAATTGAGGTTGTCGTGTAAGCGAGGTTCTACTGTACTTATTTTTTTCCTTTGTGCGTACAATTAAAATTTATTTGTCTCCTCTTCAATTAAAAAGTGATATTTTATAAAATCCTACTTCTTAATTTCGTCAATTAGAAATTCCATAAAGTTAAATAAATTAAAAAAATTTCATATCACACACAAAGATACAGATACAGATGTACAGAGATGGGAAGTGGCTTGGGGGCAAATTGGGTGGTTGCCCCTGGTGGTTGATAGCATGAAAACAAACTTACCTTGGCATGGTAGTGATCCCCCAAGTTTCATTAATTTATCTCAAACCGTTCAAAAGTTAAGAGGGGGGGGGGAGACTTTTGGACCACCCTGTATATTGTTTCTTTTGTTTTATTTCTTACAAATTAAGCGTAATGTATAAAGATATTATTGTGATAACGCATCAAAATTGCTTGCTCGTTATCATTACTTGAAGAGAAATTGGTTGAGAGGTTTATACTGCAATATTCTGTGTTTGGGCTTTAGCAAAACACTGACTTAAAATATACATAGACAAAATTAATTAATATAAGCAATGAAACAAATTTCTGACGCAACTAATTCACTCCATAGATCTAACTTAAGCAATAACAAAACTAGCCTGTAATATCATTAGTCAAACATCTAAAATTTTCCCAATTCTCTTTCATCTATTGTCCTCTTGCCATATAATGCTAAATATCCAATTTAACAATTCATAATGATTTAAATATTCCCTTTGTAGCGGGACAGTAAGACTAAAATATCCACGTAAAAGCAGTCTAGACTTTCTGTGAGACTTATATAAAAATTAAGTAGTTTCTACCGAGATTTTGAAGCACTTACTCTTAGTGAAATTTAGTTGATACTCTTAGTGAATAAAAATTATTTTGATATGAAAGCAGTCCAGACCTAAAAAAATTAAATTCTGTGAGACTTATATTAAAATGTAGAATGATAGTCCTGATGAATGATAATTGTGAGCATGGCAATGACCAACTAATGCGGTCCTGATGAATAGTAATTACCAAATAATGTGATCCTGATGAATAATAATGACCAACTAATGTGGACCTGATGAATGATAAGGACCAACTAATGCAGTCGAAAACCGTAATCTTAATAAACATTAGAAACTGTAATTAAGTAATTAGGCAATGTAACGTAGTTAGTTCGATTAAAATACATCGGTCACAAATAGAGTAAAAATAAAATTATAACTCAAAAAATTAAGTAAAAGAAAATACAATAAAATATAGATTATTTAAAGTCTACTTTGTCTCGGGATCTGGCTCGCCCCC
>KZ651348.1:291342-308570 GCA_001010745.2 Gerris buenoi
TGACAAAACTATACATAACAACAATTACTGTACTCTCAAAGAGCTTTTCAACGATATGCATCATGAAGGGTATTTATTACTTTGACCCCGTATCCATTACTTGTACCCCGTACTCCTGGGTACCAAAATGTAATTTCGAAAATTCATGTAGACAGTGCCCTTCCCCTTGCTTTGAAGGTCAAGTGTGCAAATTTTCATCGAGATCGGAATAAAACTGTAGATTTGTATAAAGGACATACCCACCCACAGACTTTCATCTTTATATATATAGATTATAGATAGATTATTATTATATTGGGTTTAGATGTGTGGCGTAGGAGTAAATATGTAAAAGTTTGTAGCGTTGGCTGCAGTCTTGTCGTTTAAGTTTTGTGTGGTAATCGCCAATCTAGGTGTAACCAAATGTAGTGGACGGAACTGGAGTGAAGGAGTATGAATTTAATACAGAGTGACCGGTTTGCGTTTTCCATGCCTTCGACTGAATGTGACGCTTTTCATTTCATTGATTTTTTCCATCCATTTTCTTTCTTGATCTATTATTCTCTTAGCCATGCATCTAGGTGTTAGAGGTGTACCTATACTCTATTGAATGCTGCTTGAAGAGATTTATTTGATGATAATATCATATATCAGATCACCTGATCAATTTTGCCGTTCTTGACCTTTCAATAAATTCACCTACCTGTTTACTCGACACCCGTACACGTGCATGTTTGCTTCAAGTGACCCGTAAATTTGAGATCTGATTTACTATAGCTGAGAGCCAAGGAAAGTACAATAGTCAATTAAATAAAGAGATTATTAAACCCGGATCATTTCACTGACTCGTTCATTTTGTCCTGTTCTTTAATCAAAAACGTATCTGTAACGTACATAATATATTTAATCTAAGAAAGTAATGTGGAAAGTGGTGCCAAAAAGGATATGATGTAACAAGACAATACAAAAAGTAATTAAAGCATGAGTTCACAAGGAACATAATGAGAAAAATTACATTGTCTGATCGACTACACTTGAAAACTTTTTAAGGAGACGAAGTCTTTTTTGCTGCTATTTGCCTTTGATAAAAGTTAAGAAATTCAAGATAATGATGTAGCTTTCACTGGAGGTAAATGGGAAACAATTGATCGAGACAAGTTCGTACTCTAAACTTATCTTTAAGTTAAAAGGGTTTGATTTGCTAAGTCCGCTCACCTTTCTCCACCTTTAGTCATAAACTTTTGACTTCAATTTATCTTATGAAAATTTTCTTCAATCAAATATGTCTGCATAAGATATTCTTTTAGAACTTTTTATCTGTTCTCTTCTTTATTTTTTTAAAAAGTATTTTCTTCGAACTTCAACTTCATACAGCCACTTTTTCACTAGGAGAACAAGTTCTTCAAAAGGTATTTAAAAACTAGACAGACGAATAGAAAACACTTAAAAACTTAGCTCTACTTAAATGTAAAGTTAAATTAATTACTTTATAAACTTTCATCTAACTCTGAACTAAAATCTGAAGTAGTAAAAAGAATACTGCGATGAAGAGAAAAAAATAAAAAACTGATTTGAGGATTTCCATAATATTGATTGCATTAATGAAAAAGTAACATTAAACTTTATTACTGTTTCAGTTTTACACCAGTCTAATGTAAAGGCGAGATTTACAAGAGTTAAAAGATAAAAAAAAAAATATATACTCTATGATATAATAAAAGAGACAATTATTGTGCCAGCTATTTTACATACTACTAAAAAAGTTAATTTCAAACTTTGTAGTCCATCCCACTCATAGCAATGAAACTTCAATTACTGCACCTAATTTAGTCATTTTTACTTCCATGAAAATGGAAGTATGGTGATACCCTCCAAAACGTGATTCCGAGATCTCTATGAAGGGGTCTTAAGAACCCGGGGGTTTCATAGAAATCCGTTTCATATACATGTATGTCTGTGCGTACGTATGTATGTATGTATGTACGTACGTACGTACGTTGTAAACAAACCTCCTTTCTTTTAATTCAGTTTAGCTCTTAACATCAGAACGGATCACATATCTTCTAATCTTTTTACATAGGTACTACCGACATTTATTAGGGTAACATTTTTTATGTTAAATATATATTTTTTCACAAAAGATTTCTACGAGTACCCTTTTCTATCTTCAATGTGTTTGTAGATGGATCCGTTACGGGTAAAATAAAAAGTATAATCAAATTCTAGATATGGCGACGTTTCGACCGAAGCCGGTCATTCTCAAGCCTAAAAATAAACCAATTTATTTCTTTATATATAGGTTACATACACTGATACATTTTTAATGATTTCATCTTGATAAAATATATATATGTCTCCATTATCATAATAGTATTTACCTAGCTAGATTCCAAATTCACAAATAATTCATTGATCATATCTAATGGTTTTATTGTCTATCCACAATATGTGATTGTGTCGTCCATGATTCTTCTGCAAAATAACATTAATTAAAACCCCTATGGTCAAAACTTTAAGTTTTAATAATGTAGTTTATGAGGAATACCCCCATCCTATAAAAAATCCATTATAATTACTATAAGTTACCTGATCTGTTATCCAGTAAGTTAAAATTAAAATAAAAACAGGTTTCTAACATTTTGTCACTAACAAAATAAGACTATTTTTTTATTGTGTTGCAAAACTATTTATAATCAATATTAGCTGTTTGTACGATGTAGATGTAGTTTATTCAGAGTTCTCTCTTGCTCACGCATTGACACGGCAACATTTCATGGAAGTCATGTGTGGGATTTCCACACCGGTACTTTATATTTGAGTTAAATTTAAATACAATCTAGTTGAAGGAGAGAAGCCCACATGCTCATTGCAATAGTTTAGATTTGTGTTGGAGTATTACTCTAATGCTATTAAACACCTACAATAAGTATGAATGTGTCACATACTGATTTTCTTCCCCCCCAAGACATAAGGCTCTCTGGACGCCCTCATTTTTAATTTAAATACACATTGAGTGAAATTATCATGTTTTCTCTTCAAGAAGATTAGCTTGATTCATAGTTTTTTTTTTATCCTGTATAAAACAAAATGGTTATGACAATGTGCACATGCACTGATATGATGGAGAATTAGAATATGTCGCAAGTATTATAGTTGTTTTTGAAAGATTAATGTAACCAGGAAACAAATGATAAAGGCCTAAAGATACCTGTAGAGGAAGCGAAATATCGCAAATTCTAGTAGTTTTGTTTTTAATTAATGCCCTATGGACCAGTTGGAGTTGAAAGTGATTGGTCATTTTTTTGCTCACTTAAAAGAAAAAGTGATGGTTAAAGGGGTAAATGGTTAGATGTAGAAAATATGTTGGGTGATGGTAAAGCGGCCTAAAATCCTGCCCCCTGCGGCCTAAAAAAGCCATTTTTCCATGGTTAGGTATATTTATAAATATGCCCTTGAGGGAGCAAGGCCACTGCATTTTCCCCATATGTACAATTAACCGACGCGACGTAGATAACATGAGTGCTGAGCATTTTCCAAGTATATGATACAAACCGGTACAGAAGCACATGTTCCAAATGCATTTGCTTATTTTTAAAAAAATAAATAAATTACAAATTGAGGCCTTTTCAATTATATGCAACACAATAACAAATTAAAAGAAAAATGGGCACGTGACACGGCACTCGGGAAAAAGTCTAATCTCAAGTTCTCAGCTTTTAGGACTAATTTATAAAATAATTTTAAAGAATAAATACTTTAAAAACCTTTATGGTTATATCTAAAACAATCTGAACACAACCTTCATTATTATATCTAAAACATTAAGACTAAAATTCTCACCCATCAAGTTTCAATTTCTTTTAAAGACCAACTGTAGAGAATAATTTAAAATTACTTAATCTACTGTAATATAGTTAAAACTTCATTCTTTAATATACATTAAGAACACTTATAGAATACAATTAAATAAAAAAAAAAACTCATTCAGATTTATTTTTAAACTATTTTTAAATACATTAAGGACAATCCCTTGAATTTA
Source organism: Gerris buenoi (assembly GCA_001010745.2). NCBI lineage: Eukaryota > Metazoa > Arthropoda > Insecta > Hemiptera > Gerridae > Gerris > Gerris buenoi. The sequence continues at coordinate 295,361 of KZ651348.1, forward strand.
ATATTTTTAAATTGTACTCTCTAGAGGGGAATAAGCGAGTTGTAGCGAGCAAGATGGAATATTGCAAAGGATATTATGAAAAATTAATATTTTCATTTATTCAATTCAGTTCTTTCTTCATTCGCCTAGGAAACCATATTTTAGGGTAAAAAAAAGGAAAATTCGAATAAAAAAAAAAATACAAATAAAATGAAATCGCAAGCGAGATGAAAACTATTCTTTACAGCTCATTATATTTTAATTTTAGGGATTTTTACGGCCCCTTTTTTTTGAGTTATTGCACCCATATTATTTCCCTCACCTTCATCTTAGGTGCGAGTTATACAAAACTACGAGGTAAAATTTCAACATTTTCACGGATTTATAGAGCTGTCGGATATTCTGGGGATTTCCAAATATGAATTGTTTAACGGGTCTGTGATTTATCTCAGGATAATTTGTAGAGTAAGGAAACCTGTTAAATTAATTCCCAGAGGAGAAATTTGAGTACATGAATAAGAGACTAAAATTTTATTGAAATTCATATAAAAGGTATAAAATAATCGTATAAAGTAATTAGTGGCTATGGTCTTCGGAATTTTTATTAAGCGAGTAAGTGTTACAATATTTTGGAACGAAGTTCTTTATGGTCCGTTCTGGAGCCCGGGAGTGAGTCCGAAAAAAACGACTGTCACAAAACCAAGCGTCACGAAATCTACCGATGACGAAAACTTGCGTAAAAGATGACCGAGTTAGTTGAAATTTGGTACACATGTTTATTTTACCAATGCCCAGACTGAGTTCGTTGGACAACGTTATCCACCCAAGCATTCACGTAAACATAAAAAAAAAATACATGTAAGCTTGAAATTTAAAATTGGAATTTTAGGGCAGAAAAAAAAATGTAATTTCATCAATTTAATGAGACCAACAACTTTTCTAGTAAAACGAACACCGACACTGCTATGAAGTAATAAAGATCGCTAAATATTTTAAAGCGGATCTAAACGTTGAAAATAATCGTTCTTCGTAACATTTTAATCATACATATAATCATAAATTTGATCATACAGCTTCCGTTATCTTCGGTAGCAAAAAATATAAACTATTTTCTAAGGAATTAAAATGTTTACCTTTCAAACACTTCTTCATTAAAAGCTAACCTAAAGAGAAAAAGAGAGTCATGCACAACAGTGTGAAAAAGATTTGAGTAAATAGGAATTTTTAATCTGATTTATTTTTGTTTTTACACAAGTTAACACCCATGACTCTAGGCTAATACCATGTTAAAACCATGTTCTAATGAACATCAGGTGACGGAGGAAACTTTACATACATATTCAATGAGATCATTAGTAAGCAAACAACATCTTTTACCTTTAAAAACCAAACAAAATTTTAATTTTCAGCTTATCATTAGCTGTGAATCTGTGATTAACGATTACGTACAGCCTTATTTTCACTTAAAAATTTGGATCAACAATTGTTTTACTGACTAAGATCTAAGATATTGTAAGCATAGGTAATACAACCACAACCCATGAGATCAATGCATAAAAAAACGACAAGTTTGCAAGATCATAGTTAGTAGAACATGTTCGTTGTTGATAATATAATATCAAAGCAGCCAAACAGAAATTTATAATAAGATTACATATATGACTTGATGGGAGACACGCAGAGAAATTGCAAACCTCCTCTTTTTTATGTAGAGGCTTTCTATATGCTATTACATGTCGCGCCCACGAGGGCTCAGATTTGTAGAGCTTGAATAATAGACTGGGTTCAACTTCCACCAAGACCTGGGTAGGAAAAGTGAGATGGCCTTAATAAGGTTAATTTTTCACAACCCTCTAGCCTCTATGTAGTCTCCTTTCTAAACTAACACTTTCTCAAAAAAAAAATAATAAACCATTTCTCCACTTCATGGAAAAACATTCACTCATATATGTTTTAGTGTTCACTCAACGTGACTAAAAAACCGTGTGGTGTCACAGGACACCCGTTAGGAACGAAGTTCCTTCCGCTTTTCATAAAATATAAATTATAAAACTACCTATACATAGAAAAGAGACAAAATTAAATGTAACTAACTATTTGTACTAGCGGAGTTTATTAAAATAAATTAAAAGAAAAGTTTTTTATTATCTTTGAAGAGAGCGTCTTACAATAAATAATGTACTTTAAATTAAGATAAAAGTTGATTTTGATGAGTTTATAGTTAAAAGATATGATTGCAGAGAAGAAAATAACTGTCTTATCAGACTCGGTCGGCGTATTACTCCGATTAAAATATCTTTTATATAATCGAGTAGTGTCCCAACAACGACAACGACAACAACGACTCTCCTCTAAATGATTTATAACGTTAAAAATTTATGTGCCATAAGCTGGGATCGAACCCGATCGAACCCGGGGCTACTGGCAGAAAGCCAGACACTAAACAATTTGCGCCATACCTATGTAACAGATATCGGCGCACAAAACTTCCTATTTAAATGTTTTAATTATAACTGCATAAAACTTACTATTTAAACAGTAAATATCTCTTTAAATATCTATTTTAGTTATAACTAATTATCTCTCAGCTCTTTTTCTCAGCCATATTTATTATTCTGACAGTTACCGCGGGCCTAACGCCTAGTAAAATATAAATCACCAACACTAAATAACTTCTACTTGTTTCATGTTGAAATTTTACATGCCTGTTTCAATAGGACTTTAGACGATGTGTAAGAAGTTTTATTAAAATCATTGCGCTAGAATGTAAGATATTGGTAAAAACGTTATTTTTTTTATTTTAAACGTTTAGGTCGGCTTTAATAAATTTAGCGATCTTTTTCATTTCATAGCAGTGTTGGTGTTTGTCTTACTAAAAAAACATTATTTAAAAAAGTTGTTTGTCTCATTAAATAGATGAAGTTAGAATTTTTTCCCGTCCAAAAATTTCAACAACGCTTGGGCGGATAACGCTGTCCAACAAACTCAGCCTGGGTATTGGTAAAATGAACATGTGCGCCAAATTTCAACTAACTAGGTCATATTTTACTCAAGTTATCGACATCGGTAGATTTCGTGACGATTGGTTGCGTGACGGTGAATTTGGTCATTTTTTTAATTCACTCCCGGGCTCCAGAACGTGTAAGGAACTTCGTTCCATAAACAAAAATAGTATTTTTTCATAAAAAAAGGTCATTTTTTTCATAAACTGACTCAAAACGACAACACAAAACAACAAGACTAGTGCTGCTAAAAGTAAAAACTGAGCGACCTCTTGTTTTAATATTATAACTTCCTAGTACGAACTATGTTTAAAATATTTAATTCAGCGCATCTATTGGTAAAATATAGAACTGAAAATGAAAACTGCTCAACCTCCTGTTAGATTCTAACTTAATGGTACTGGATTTACTTTTAACATGTCGTTTTTTAGTTTTGATCCACCACAATACTTTCTTTCTATTGTATAACTTACTGAGTATTATAAGAAAGTAAAATCATTTACCTACTGATTTATTAAGCTGAAAAAATTAATAAATAAATCATGATATGTAAGTAAGTAAAATATTAGAGTGCTAAAGATAATATTTTTGCAGCGCCTATTTTGATACGGTAAACACCTACATTTTAACTACCTTATTTTACATGGTAATTTAGCGTGGTACTACTAAATTTGTACTTTGATTATCTTGTTTAATTAGGCATTCAGTACTTAAACCTGAGTTAGAATAAGGTTACACCTGGCTAATATATCGTCCTTTATTATCTAATTTCTCTTCTTATCTGTGTCTGTTTTAAACCCCTCTCACCTTCACCTTGTTTCAGGAAAGGCTATATTCATGTTAACCTTTGAACGGAGGTTACTCCACTTCAAGAGTCTGTAACCAGCATATTCTTCTATCCCTTGGTTTCTTATAAAGGGTTTTAGGAACACTATAAAATGAATTTGCTTGCTTTTGCCTTTTCTACCTCGGCTCTCGCAGCTAAGAGTTGTGTCTTGTATACGTGACATGATTATATAAAAGTGAAGCTCTTCTGTTCTAAGCTTCTATAGACATGCCCCTGCCTCAGGTTAATTCTGTTAGAAATTGCTCTTTTTCTTCTCACTCCGTGCTTAAATTATTCGTTACCCTAAGTACTCGTCAAATTAAGACCTTCCCAGTGTGTTTCTGCCTCTTGCACCTTCCCTTAACTCTTATCTTGTTATCATCCTACCTAACCTTTTTCATTTTAAATCCTTTGAACTAACTCGATTTAAATTAAACTCTAGAACACAGGTTCCAATTTTTCTTCCGAGCTTACCGAAAGTAACGGAAGCTATGTGATTGTTCTAAAGAACGAAAATATTTTATCCGATTTTAAAAATTCCAATTAATCAGGGAACATTTTTGGTTCCGTGTCCGTCGGTCTGTCACTCAATTTTTGCAAACTAACACATCTTAAAAACTAAACGTCCGATTTTAATGAAATTTGCATGGTCATAATTAGCCCATTGTTGGTCCCATATAAGTTTCAACCTTCTGCGACCATTTTGTTTCTCTTCAACATGCACACAAACATATATTTATTTACACCTATATCTTCAGAAGTGAACACACACTCATCTGATTTTTATGAAATTTAGATGGTTTGTCGAGTTCATTTTTCATGTAGCCAGCTCTCGGTCTATAATGAATACAAGTGAAAACCAATTTACCTCCTACGATATTATAACTTCCTGGCACGATCTTTAATAGCATTACATATTGTGAGTCGTTTATTGAAACTTCAGCCCGCCTATCGTCAACATTTTGTACTATAAATGAAAACCTAGTGACCTCCTATTAAGTCCTAACTTCCTGGCACGATATTTTATAGCATCACATTTTTACTATAATCTTAGCATGAAAAATGTTATTAAATTATACGCGATCGGACGTGAGGAATCTATTTTCCAATTAGCATTGGCAGACTTTATTTGAAAACGACATCTACTGTTCACAGGACTACTAGTAATTGTTGGTCCCATTAACCTTCTGGTCCCATTTCTTTCTCTTGTGCGTGCGCACGACCTTTTTTTATAGTACCGCACAAATCGAAACAGGTCCACGCACAACCATACTTTTAATTCCCAGTGGAGTCACATTATTTTATGTAACTCATGTGGCAATCCGTTCAATATGTGCCACACTAATTTCCAGGCTATTTTAATTATATATTTTGTGTAATGTCATAGTTCTAGATATAATACAAATATTTTGCTTCCGCGATCTTACCGAAGGTAATGGAAGCTATGAGATTGTTCTTCATAAAATGATTTGTATCTCTCTGATTTCAAGTGTAATATCATATAGTTCTAGATGTAATATAAAGGTTTTGCTTTCGCGATCTTACCGAAGGTAATGGAAGCAGTGTAATCGTTATTCAGAAAAATGTTCTCTGATTCCAAAAATTCGTGGACAGAATCCGTTTTTGGGTCGCGTGTCTGTCTGTCGTTCCATTTTTGCGAACCACATATCTTAAAACCACACAACAAAAATTTGTTGTCTTCTAATTTTTTTAAAAAAATACGAAGATATTAAAAACAAATTAAAAAAGAAATAAGAGAAACCATTATTTTTGGCTGCCTCAAATTGAACAAGACATGTTAACCAGACCCTGAAGAAAACAGAGGAAAACTATCTTCTTTTATAAAATAAAGAGAATTTTTCCACAAGAAAGAAACCTAATAAAGAAAGAAGATGTTTTTAAAAGGATTAAGACAGGTAAAACGAGGATTAGGAAGCACGAGCTTATATTCCTATATGAGCTGTTACTAAAGCCGACATCTTAAGTGTTACTTCCTTCTCCTTCAACCCAGACAGGATTTAAAATCCCCAAAATGATTTTCTTAAACAGAATATATCCACTTCATCTAAGATATCTCAACGTGAAAACACCTTATGTAGCTCTTTAGAAAGTAACTAATTGTTTTTCAATCCACTCTGACAAAGACTACTCTAAGTTGTAAAAGAAATTATTAAATAGAAAACCTGAAAAGGCTTTTCTTTGAGTTTATCTAAAGTGAATGGGACCTTTACAGTATCAAATCGATGAAAGTAGTCGAATCTTTTATATCAGAAAGAAAAGAAAAAAATTAATTAGGTTTACGGATAATGACTCCAACCTTTAAATAATAATGAAGCGGAATCTTGTTGGGTGTTTAGTTAAGAAGTTAATTGGTAAGTATCAGATCACTTATGATGAATTGCAACTAAAGTGGTTTTAAACAGCTTGGTTTTCCGGTGAAATCCGGTACTGACGACGATGTGTAAGAATACATCCTGTGATTGCTTCGAGTCAACACCACGATGCACCACACCCCTGAAGATGCTTCCAGTAGTGGAAGCGAAACGTCGGACTTCAACCCCTTCGTGACGCGGATTTCACCGGAAAACCAAGCTGTTTATTACGAGTCCACCCGCGGAAGCCTACGCACCAAGTTAAAGTGATATTGTCTATCACGAATACATTTAGTATGAAATTAGTTTATACCTTTAAAAAATGAGTATTAGTTTACTAAAGAAAAAAACGGAAAACTTCTTTCTAAACATAAATAAATTATTGACAGATAGAGAGAATATTTTCCAGAATTTCTAAATGAAGAACTAAACGAAGAAGTTGATATAATGTTGAATCGCATCTTTCGAAAATGAAAATGAATTAGTGATTAATTTGGATGAACAAGTGCAATAACAATAACCAATAAAAAACTAGGTAAGTACATGAGTTTTTAGCTGGAAAAGGCTATCGGCTAGCAAGAATTTGCATGTCAGTATTCTCGAATAAAAAAAGGACAAGATTACAGTAATAGTTCCAATATTTAAAAGAGAAGATAACAGGGAATGTGACAACCATCCAGGAGTCTCTCTGCTCAGTATATCTATAGGAATATCTAATTCTAAGGATTCTAGAGTCTAGTCTAGAGCATAGGTCGAGAATACAGGTCCAGGCAGACCCTGATTTGAGGTACCTTGCGCCCGGGACAAAGGGTATTGAAGTGATAACGTAATTTTTTGATGTCCGAAAGAGCCAATGAGCAAAAAAGTCGACGATTTTGATTTTCGCTTTCTTACAATATTTTGGCGCTCTAAAACCGGCGCATGGGCCTGGGTACAAATCACTTAGATGAGACCCAGAGTGGCTTCTGACAACGGAATATACGCNTCGCCCATTTACTCGACCAACTTTTATCCACTCTCCTCGACCGTTTACTCTCCGTATCGTTCACATTGGGCTAGTAGCTTGGTAGAGTGCTACTCAACCAAGCTAATCGACCGTTTACTCGACCAATGTAAACTAGGCTTAAGTATTTGAAGGTTAGGAGAGTGTATAAATACCATATTTTTTCATAAGTGGCGCGAAATAAGAATAGGAATAAATATTACCGTTTCATTTTTACTCAAAGAGTAACCAAACAACTTTTGTGATTATACGATAAACTTTAACTACTTTCGAAATTACAACAATTGGCAATTGGCGATAATTATGATTTCAAATTTAACAAAGAATGAGATGGGTAGAAGTGACAACGAAGTTTCATCATTGGAGTCCAAAGGCTTGCCACATTTTAGGAATTTAATAATATAATAAGACGCATGGTCATCGAAAACTTTCTATTGGTCCTTCCCTGTTATCTGAGGATGATCTAAAGATATGCAAGGTTTCCTATTGTTTATGTTTAACTTAACTGCTAAAAGCGATGGAGGTCATGACAGACAGACGGACGAAAAGAATGAAGAGAGTACAATATACGATAGTCTGTCCATCTGTCTGTCTGTCACTCCCTCGTCCCCCTTTGGGCACTCATTTAGATTGTTACTCCCCATATAAAAAACAGAGGGGGGTAATAATCTGAGTACCCTCTGAGTACCCCTTCGGGCACTCATTTAGATTGTTACTCCCCATATAAAAAACAGAGGGGGTAATAATCTGATGAATGTTAACAGAATTTTCTTCTTTAGACTCGAAAGAGCCAATGAGCAAAAAAGTCGACGATTTTGATTTTCGCTTTCTTACAATATTTTGGCGCTCTAAAACCGGCGCATAGGCCTGGGTACAAATCACTTAGATGAGACCCAGAGTGGCTTCTGACAACGGAATATACGCGATATTCACCCTCCGTTAAATTTATGAGAAAGCCTAAAAATTAGACAAAGAAATCCTCATACGTTTCACAGATACAGACTTTCATGGAAGGAGAAATAGAAATCCCTCAGAAATTAGAATGTAACAGATAATCTAATTAAGAGAATCCAAAGCTTCTACTGAATGTGTAGAAAGGGAGTAAAAACCAGTTACAGTTGTTCCACGAAATGTCTTTGATAACTCAGGAGTTAATAAAATAAACTATCCTGAGGCCTATCCATTTTATCTTAGTTTAGTCAGTCATTTAAATTCTAAAAAGATAAGGGGAGCAGGGGAGTAACAATCTAATTAAGTGCCAATAAAATATTATAATAAAATGAAAACGAGTCAACAATATACTTGTTTTTATCTTGGTTAAGTTTACTTCTTTATGTTCTCTTCAAAACTTTTTTTACATTCCTAATGAAAATATTTTGGAACTGTTCCGACATTTCCAATATATTTTGAAATACATATAGAACAATATTTTATTATTCCAGAATACTATAGTATTATATTTGTGAAAAAAATACATCGATTCTCTTTCCTTTTTTTATTGATATATATGATTTTTCCTATATATATCCTTTCCAAAACATACATTCTTACCCTCTTGGAAAAAAATAGATATATAATATATATATGTATGTAAAAAAAATCATCGAAAGTAAAGTGAAGGCAATCACATTTCCATAGAGCTTGAAGAAGGTAACGGATGTAGGAGAGCATTTGGATCTCGCATCTGGAGCCCAAAGCTGTAGGAAGACTGAATGCCTAAGAAGTATTTCTTATAGCACGCAACTTGGTAGGGTGGAATCCGCTCCAGTGTAAGAATCGCATCAGCATAAGAAGACCATCAAGGAATATCCCTGAAGAAATTCGAAGCCATTTAGCTGGGTTTTTTTTTATCCCTTTACCTTATTTTGTATGAAAGAAAAAGGTTAAGTTTTCACGTGAACCTTTGTAGGAAAAGCTTTCTTTCAAGGGCATATAATATGTATTATGTAACTATATTTATTAGTGTGTGCGTTTTTTATCGAAGAGATATCGGGAAAACGTGAAATTTATATACGTCAACTTTAGGAGATAAATTATTTTCCTTAGACAAAAATCACTATAAAGGTAATTTCGTCATGTCTTTTTTTGCTATCAATAGGTATATATATTTATATATATTATGTATATAAATGGTACCACGTTATCATATATCACATTGATAAATAAATAAAATTAAGACCAACTAAAATTGTTTGCAAATAGAGATGCTTTTGAAATATTTAGGAAGAAAAGAATGATAATCGTTAACCATTATAAATAGACCATTAATTGGTGGTCGAGGTGTCGTTGTTTGGACCATGTATTGTGGAAGGGAAAAATGCTTAACCGCACAAGTAGTCATGTATATCGGGTACTGTTTGAAGCCGAAAATAAACTTGTTTAAAAGTATGATATCCCCGTTAAAAAACATAGGATCGTATAGTTACAGTACGTGTTTGAAAGTATATAGTGTTTAAATATGTATGTAATATGTACTTTTAAACCAGTTTAAGGCAGACCCTGATTTGAGGTACCTTGCGCCCGGGACAAAGGGTATTGAAGTGATAACGTAATTTTTTGATGTCCGAAAGAGCCAATGAGCAAAAAAGTCGACGATTTTGATTTTCGCTTTCTTACAATATTTTGGCGCTCTAAAACCGGCGCATGGGCCTGGGTACAAATCACTTAGATGAGACCCAGAGTGGCTTCTGACAACGGAATATACGCGATATTCACCCTCCGTTAAATTTATGAGAAAGCCTAANATTTAAAAAAAATATGATTTAATCATACAATTGGTGAAGATATACGTCGTATACATATGTAAAATATAAAACAAAATAACATCTCATAACATGACATGATAATGCCTTGGTGTGAGGCATAATCCTGATATAGCCATGAATAGAAAAGAACTAGAAGCTGGTTGAATTGTCTTTCTTGTAACAAATTGAGAATTGTTACTTATTCGAGTTAAAATATTCTAAATTCAGAATCGAATCCAAGATGCCACTCTCATTATCTCTGTAGGTAATCTTCAGCAAAGCACTCCTGCTAATTTGTTATCAATTTATTTAAGCACGTGTGCGTGCACCCAGTAAAGAGAATAAACAGAGGTCCTTGACTTGCATCCACTTGAGTTTTTTTCAAGAGCAGCACAAATTTTTGACATAAGAGGTCATGAGCACTAACTAGATTTCTCGTTCCTCATCCACCTGAGTATAATCATGTCATGTTAGGTACTGAGTTTTAAGGTTTAACAAAGGGTTTTTTGGATGAGGCAAGCTACGAAGTCTCAATTACTCCATTTAATTAGTTATATCGATCCAGCACAAGGTCGAGGGTCGGGATAAAAGGGCTTTGCTAGACCATAAACTCAAGTGTGTTTGCAGCCTGGTCTGCTGATGTAATTAATGTCAACTGGGCCAGATCTTGTTTTCCTGTAGAGGAACATCTAACTTATAAATTGCCAAGAGACTTTATACTGTATTAAAGCATAGCAAGAATGTGGTATTAAGATGGACGAGTATGAAGAGAATTAAATTCATAAGGTTTTAATCTATATGTATACACACACACACACACATTCCACATACCATGTTGAAATTTCAGAGAGTAGAATACCACAACGAAACTATAATAAGAAGAAATTTTAGAGCAAAGGCGTAATTACTTTCGCTGTATTAGTATGTGCTCAAAATGCACGAGTGAGTAATTTGGTACTAATTTTCTTTATCCATCTAAATGATGGCAAAGGCTCCCTAAAGTCCAAAATTATGAGGATGGGTGAACTGCTAAAAGAAATAACAGAGTTTTTGGAATGAAGTCCCTCATAGCACGTTCTGGAGCTCGGGAGTGAAACCGAAAAAACAACCAAAATCACTGTCACAAAATCACCGTCACGAAATCTACTGATGTCGATAACTTGAGTTTAATATAACCGAGTAAGTTGAAATTTGGTACAGATGTTTATTTTACCANTCTGATGAATGTTAACAGAATTTTCTTCTTTAGACTGTTACTCCTATTATGAAGATAGAAGTATGATATTCCTTTATCCCCAAATATATGAAATAAACATCATCTTGTCTTGATAGTTATTTAGTCATTCTAATAAAAATATAGGGAAGTAACAATCTTAAGAACTACCAACCTTTCAAAAGCGAAGACTACGTACCTTCAAAGACATTACACTTTTAAGAAAATAGTATAATAACCTTATAGAAACTAGAATAAATAATATTCTAAAATGCCGCTAACCTGATATGATAGATGTTTGACTATAACGATGATCCATGTTTAAAGCTCAACAATGATGATCTATAAAAAAATAAATAAATAAATAAATAATAATAATAATGAAGTAAAATAAGTTATTATATGGAAATTGCCGAATCCAAAAAAGAAAATGATTTTCTACTACTGATTTGCAAGTAACTCGTAATCATCTGCAGATTCTAAGCACATCCATTTAAGATTCCATGAAAGTAATAAATTAACTTTTTTTAAAAATTGATATAGAAATAAACGTTTAAAATTTCATATTCTAATAATTCTTAAAACTATATAAATAACTTATTATTTAAAAATATTCGATGTGGGCCATTCAGGGTTTTATTGTCAATGTAAGACAATTAGAACATCTTCCAGATCTTTTTTTTCTTAGCTCTACTTCGACTCACTCCGTGGCTCATTTTAAGTATTTATATATCTTATGTTAAATTTATTTATTTTTAAATTTTATATTAATTAAATTAAATTAAATATGTTTTTTTTTAAAGTTGCAAAGATGTAAAATTTAAAAAAAATATGATTTAATCATACAATTGGTGAAGATATATGTCGTATACATATGTAAAATATAAAACAAAATAACATCTCATAACATGACATGATAATGCCTTGGTGTGAGGCATAATCCTGATATAGCCATGAATAGAAAAGAACTAGAAGCTGGTTGAATTGTCTTTCTTGTAACAAATTGAGAATTGTTACTTATTCGAGTTAAAATATTCTAAATTCAGAATCGAATCCAAGATGCCACTCTCATTATCTCTGTAGGTAATCTTCAGCAAAGCACTCCTGCTAATTTGTTATCAATTTATTTAAGCACGTGTGCGTGCACCCAGTAAAGAGAATAAACAGAGGTCCTTGACTTGCATCCACTTGAGTTTTTTTCAAGAGCAGCACAAATTTTTGACATAAGAGGTCATGAGCACTAACTAGATTTCTCGTTCCTCATCCACCTGAGTATAATCATGTCATGTTAGGTACTGAGTTTTAAGGTTTAACAAAGGGTTTTTTGGATGAGGCAAGCTACGAAGTCTCAATTACTCCATTTAATTAGTTATATCGATCCAGCACAAGGTCGAGGGTCGGGATAAAAGGGCTTTGCTAGACCATAAACTCAAGTGTGTTTGCAGCCTGGTCTGCTGATGTAATTAATGTCAACTGGGCCAGATCTTGTTTTCCTGTAGAGGAACATCTAACTTATAAATTGCCAAGAGACTTTATACTGTATTAAAGCATAGCAAGAATGTGGTATTAAGATGGACGAGTATGAAGAGAATTAAATTCATAAGGTTTTAATCTATATGTATACACACACACACACACATTCCACATACCATGTTGAAATTTCAGAGAGTAGAATACCACAACGAAACTATAATAAGAAGAAATTTTAGAGCAAAGGCGTAATTACTTTCGCTGTATTAGTATGTGCTCAAAATGCACGAGTGAGTAATTTGGTACTAATTTTCTTTATCCATCTAAATGATGGCAAAGGCTCCCTAAAGTCCAAAATTATGAGGATGGGTGAACTGCTAAAAGAAATAACAGAGTTTTTGGAATGAAGTCCCTCATAGCACGTTCTGGAGCTCGGGAGTGAAACCGAAAAAACAACCAAAATCACTGTCACAAAATCACCGTCACGAAATCTACTGATGTCGATAACTTGAGTTTAATATAACCGAGTAAGTTGAAATTTGGTACAGATGTTTATTTTACCAATGACCAGGCTGTTCGTTAGACAACGTTATCCGCCCAA
>KZ651348.1:323998-342722 GCA_001010745.2 Gerris buenoi
AAGGGGAGTAACAATCTAAAGAAGTGCCTGAAAGGCTACATTAAATATTTTCATAAAGATTGATTCAGTGGAGAAAACAATTTAGATTTCCTTGGAAGGATAATCCTCTCCAACGTCAAAATTGAGTTATACAGAGTTACCTCAATCATCGTCAGAGTGAATCCCCTTGTCTCAAGCTGTGAATAAAAATTAAGTACAGGTATAAACACAGGTAATAAAGCGCAAGACTGAAGGGACAGGAAATCTTTGAGTAAATTCCCTACACTGTATGAAGAAAACTCAAAGGACAAAAAAAGAAAGAGAAAATAAATATACAAATAAAGTTTTAAAATAGATTCATTGTTACTACTTTACATGTTTAAACTTGATATTTATTTTAAATAAAAAAAAAAAACATTTTCTTACACAGAAACACGACTCAAAACCCCTTAAATTTATATCATTAAAAAAATTATTGAATAAAATAAGCCTATTTTAAATAACAATTTTTTAATTACATTAATCAAAGAAGAATCTTATCAAATGTAATTTAATTCACAGATTTTTAACCCATTAATCTTAATTGATCCCAAGATCATTGTTGTCATTTGTTTTTAAAGTAATTCCATTCATAAATATAATAAAATTAGTAGATTTTTCCTTGTAGTTTTCAATTCTTAGGTAGTTGAGTCTAAAAGGAATTGGTTCGTCAATGATACAGATTAGATATAAACGTAATTTGGATATTAGATGTAGTTTAAAATAAAAGGTAAAAAAAAGTAAAATAAAAAGGTAAGGGTAAAAAAAGGAATAATAAAATTTTAGTAAAAATGTAAGTAACCATTAACTAAAAACAGGTGAGAAACTATAAGAGTAATTAAATATTAAAACTGAAGTTACAACTTTAAAACTGTCAGGCTTGAGAATACCTCAAGGAGGGATTGAAATATGATTAAAGTTACCCTTTTAATTATTTTGAAACCCAACAACTCAGTAATAATAAATAAATATAATAAATAAAACATTAACAATAAAACGTTTAAAAAATAAAAAATAGTCATAGGAATTTTAAGATACACATATTATAAAAAAATAAACTACCTACTTACATTATTAGGTACATTAAAGCAACAAAATAAAATGTACATTGATAAAAAATATTGTACTAAAAAGGTAAGGCTTCAAAAATAACAAACATTATAATTACCAAATTAAAATGGTTGGTACTTGTGTGCAATGTAACATTTGTGTACATTGTAACATTTGCTGTGATATTTGTAGTAGATAAAACTTGGTTTAAGGATATATTTAGATATATACAAAAAAAAAAAAAAAAAAAAAAAAAAAAAAAAAAAAAAAAAAAAAAAAACACTACACAATGTATTCTTAGATATAGATATTATATTCTACTATTATCATGTATTATTAGATTATAATAAAAATAAATAAATTAATAAACTAAATTGATAAAAAAATATTGTACTAAAAAGGTAAGGCTTCAAAATTACGAACATTATAATGACCAAATTAAAATGGTTGGAACTTGTGACTATTGTAACATTTGCTGTAACATTTTGTAGTAAATAAAATTTAAAAAAAAAAGAAAAAAATTATAAGTAAGCTTATGTTATATGCTTAACGGTGAACTCATGTACAAACCAAACTGGTTTTGATTCCATTTAGCTCTGATAGATTTTCATGGATAGTTTCTGATCCATGATCTACTTCATGGTTTGAAAGGAGGTACTTCTTTAGATTGTTACTCCCCTATGATTTTTTTAATATAAAAAACTTGGACTAAATAACTATTGACAAAGGGATGTTTAGTCCAATGTACTTTAGGACAAAGGAATATCACACTTCTGTTTTTAAAAGAGGAGTAACAGTCTAAAGAAAAACATTCCGCGCACCTTCAGATTGTTACTCCCCTATTTTTTTTTTTTTAAAGGGGAGTAACAATCTAAAGAAGTGCCTGAAAGGCTACATTAAATATTTTCATAAAGATTGATTCAGTGGAGAAAACAATTTAGATTTCCTTGGAAGGATAATCCTCTCCAACGTCAAAATTGAGTTAAACAGAGTTACCTCAATCATCGTCAGAGTGAATCCCCTTGTCTCAAGCTGTGAATAAAAATTAAGTACAGGTATAAACACAGGTAATAAAGCGCAAGACTGAAGGGACAGGAAATCTTTGAGTAAATTCCCTACACTGTTTGAAGAAAACTCAAAGGACAAAAAAAGAAAGAGAAAATAAATATACAAATAAAGTTTTAAAATAGATTCATTGTTACTACTTTAATTTGTATAAACTTTTCCAATAAGTAAAGGCTATGAATAATGCAAAGCTTCTTTAAAAAAAAAAAAAAAACGACATATTTTCCCCAAATATTAAAATACATTTTTCAAGTTAGCTTGAAAAAGGATAAAAAAAACTTTTTTTAAGGAAAACATTAGGGATTCATATAAAGAATTATAAAAAAAAACTAGATGTTTTTGCAATCACCAGAGCTCTTATTTTAAAAATTTTATAATGTAGTTAAAAAAAATACAAGAACTTTTTTAACTTTTAACAAATTTAACTCAATTTACAATTTAAAAAGAGAGTCAGTAAAAACTAAAATTCTTTTGCAAACTGGATAATTTCTTTTGATTTAAAATGAATAACATAAATGAGAAGAATAATTATATTATGAAATTCATTTTTATTTTGTTAGTGTTAGAATATGTTATGAGTTAAAAAGTAGAACAAAATATTACAGCCTTCATTTATATTATAGAATATTTAAGAAAATTATTATACTGTTACTGAATTTAAAAGAGTTTTTAGTGAATAGTTTATATTTTATTTCATTTTTGGTCATGTTCCATTGTCTAAATTGATACTAATCATGTTTTGACTAAATTAATATATAGCCCTTACAAAGAATGTTCTGTCTAAATTTATATTCTCTAACATTGCTTTGTTTAAATTTAGTAACCAAATGGCTTTTCCCTTAGGCTAATACACATTGCCTATTTGCAGTATATATAAAACAAAGCACACTTTGGGTTGGCTTAGCTTAGGCACTAGAAGGCTATTATTGCCTGGGATCAATCCTACACCTTTGATCTCGTAAGTGGTTAAAATTACACCAGAAGAAAGCTGGGGCGTTCACAGTAACAAGTCATGTAATGTAAGAGTAGCTTATCTGATCCATCCAACTCAGGACATACTATCAATAGGTATGGGCCAAAACAAATGGTGAACTTCATGATCTACTCCTGAAACATTGTTAGTGAATATCAATTTAAACAACGATGAACAAATAAAAATATTCACTACCAAGTTTTACATACTCTTAGGGTAAGTGTCCATCTGAGACTAAATCTCGAGAGCTAGTCTTGAGATTAGTCTCAGAACCTTGTCCACTTGAGAGCAACATCAGCCTCTCCCGAGTCTCGGAGAGTGGGCGAGTCTCCGAGACTCGTCTCAGCCCCATGTCCACTAGGGATTTCAATCTCGAGAGCGAGTCTCGATACTAAAAAGTCTCAGATGGACACTTACCCTTAGTAACTTTACCAGTTAAACATTAATTAGTGAGAAATATACAGTTATTTCAAGTATATAAAAAATTGCTTATGAGTAGTGAAGTTGCAAGAGCAGTAAAGTAAAAAGCCAGTCTCCTGGGCTGGGGGGAATGTTTAAAAACTCTGTCTTTTATATTACCTAGCTCTAATGATTGCACCTGATGCCCAATGGAGTATATAGTGGCAATCGGGGAGGCTTGTAGTTCTTTAAGCCACACGATGTTAAGGGAATTGTTTCTGACCATATTTCTAAGAGAGAAAATAGATTAAGATTTTTTTATTGTTAAGTATTCCAGTTGTCACCCAGCTATGAATGAAATGAATGATCATAGAAGAGCTTTAGTTCAATAACCAAAACAACGTCATCACACAAAGTAATTGTATTCGTAACAATTGACCGGTTCCGGCTGATCTAAAGCAGCCTTCTTTAGATAATCTACAAACAAAGTGACAAACTTAAAATTTAAAGGTATAGTTACCTTACTTTTATTATATTATATAGTTTTTGTATCATATAGTCATAGAGTTTTTTTGTTTAAAGTTATATTATACCTTTAAATTTTAAGTTTGTCTCTTAGTTTGTAGATTATCTAAAGAAGGCTGCTTTAGATCAGCCGAAACTGGTCAATTGTTACAAATACAATTACTTTTTGTGATGAAGTTGTTTTGGTTAATAAACCACAGCTCTTCTATTATGAGTTGCGTTCACATATTGGAGAAAAACACAGTCGAGGATCTGAAATGAATAATCCATTATTTCTTTAAATTTATTTGTTCAGCTAACATTAAAAGATTTGTTCAGCTAAACATTCTATAAATGTTATTATTATATCAGTAAAATATTATACGGTGGGAAAAGGATGTCTCTGCCAACTATCAGAGCTAAAGGGGTTTTAAATGTAATTATTGAAAAAGAAAGTAAAAAATAAAGGAATTGTATCACAACATATTTCTAAGTGAGGCAATATATATTGTGATTTTTTATCGCCAAGAATTCCAGTTGTCATCCAGCCATGACTGAATTAAATAATTTATTATTTAGTTTTAAATTGATAATTTATTTGTACGCCTAACATTATAATGCATTCTATAAATGTTATTATTTCAGTTAAATATCATACGGTGGGAACAGGAAGTCTCTGCCAACTGTCAGAGTCAAAGGGTCAATTACATGTAATTATTGAAAAAATAAATAAATAATTAATATATAACATATAACAAAATTTGCACACTGTTTTTTTTTTTTTTTTTTTAATTTTGTCTCTATTTCCTTCTTGCTTTATGGTTACATAGAATCATAATGTTACGTCAAAATACTGTCAATATTTATTCTTATTTTTCTATTTCGTAATTTATCCTATACTTAACTTGTATTAGCATTATAAATTAATTCATATTTAGGAAGGCACAATAGTTTAATTTTATGCTATAAACTTATAAAACAATCTAAACTTATTTACCATTAAATTCGTTAAACACAGTGTACTTTAATACTAAATTCTAAAAAATAGAATATATTCATTGCATTTTGTTTTTAAAAAAATATAAAAATCATTTTAAAAAAAGTTAAAAAGGCACTTGATAGGAACCTGAGTTTTTAATTTGTTTTTTAGTTTAGAAAAATAAATAATTAAGTTAGAGGGAGTTAAAAAATCAATAAGGGCTTGTAGACGTCGAGGCTTTAGTGGGATGGGAAGCATTAACGATTTCTTGAGGAACTAAACAGCAATTCCTCCATAGTCCATCGTCTTCATTGATATCTCGGTCTTCTGATAAACATAAGTAGATTGTGTCGATTGTAAGTTCGAAGACTGAGAACACACAGTGTGCTACAAAGTATGTAACTACTGTGATCAGTAAGGTCGGTAGGACTGGCGAATAAACCACCGATGAATTGAAATAGACAAATGCTAAAGTCCCTACAAGAGAAGTGACGACTACTTTACTCAAGAAAGTGATTGTGTTAGCGGCTATATTATCACGAGATGTTTTAAGTGAATCACACGAATTTATAATCCAAGCCCGTTTGCCTGCGTTCATAAAATTAATACCTCTCATCTGTACAACTGTGTATGCATTGTGGGAAATGTAAGAAGTAAAATTTTCAAAGCAATCGAAGCAAGGAAGGCACGTTCTGTACACGCAATCCGTGCAGTTGTTCTTCTCGACTCCTTTCCTAAATCTCTTGTAGAGAAAACCGGTGAAGAGTCTTGGGATTCTGAGAAAGAAAATAAGGATAGAGCCGAAAGCAGCGGATCCTAAGTGGTAAAGGACGAGGTACCGTGCGGATACCCATACCGGGTTCTTTCCGCTTAGAACTTTACCGTCGAAATACCATCTCGCTACAGCACCAGATGAAGTCATCTGTTGACATGCTAATAAAAACTCCGATATCCAAATCAGCCCGAGTATACAGATCCACCACATATGTTCTACCCAGGCACCTTGATTGAATTCGACCATAGTGAAATAATTCACAGTGTCGCTAAAATTCTTCGATCTGTCTAAACTTTTATTTGGGGATATAGAGTAGACAGGACCTGTAACCTTAGTCGAACCCGGGTACCTGGCCGACATTAAATAAGACATTTGAAAAATCCAAAAAATGTAGAACAAAGATAGCAAAATAAAAGTCATAAAAGGTTGTCCGTAAATAGCGGGTAGAGCTCTCAAGCAATCGGCGCTTTCTTTAAACAAAAGATTCAAATAAATTATTCTCCTCTTCAAATAGAAAATCATGGTGGTAATCGTCAACAAAATAACAACGACTAAAACAGTTGAAATCGAAGCGGAAGCTAAAAGTACGGTTTCACTCTGACAACACTCGAAATCGAAATGCTGAGAGAAATGTAGATCACAGTAATGGTACCAAAGAATCACAACACAGATTATAGGGATTATTATGGAGAGTACGATGACTAAGTAACTGGTGAATGTTGTCGACAAATAGAACAGTGTAAGAAGAGCAAAGGAACCGAAGAATGACGATAACACAAAACCAAATATAATGTGCCAGTTCGAGTAAATGTCCATGAGTAGGAGTTGGGTCACGTCTCTTTGGCTCAGCAAGTCGTGGATCGTACCTGGGTAATTGTCTGGTACGCAACGGTTTAAAATAACCGATGTGGCATGGACGGGGAATACCGGACAGGGACCGAACGGAGAACTTAGAGTAAACGATTCATTTAGTCCGTGCTCCAAATCCATCTTGTTCCTCCTCTGAACGTCAAAGTTATAAAAACACAGATTCTGACCTGTAGCGTCGTAATAACTTCTTAATTCGTCGAGATTGTTAATTTTAGAATTCGGACACTCGCTGACACATATCTTGATAGAGTTGGTGAGGTCAGCACTGTTGAAATGGAACAGGTACGGTTTGGAAGACATGTCTCGACCGGAATGAAGACCTCCGATCTTTTCGTTGTTCTTCGAGCCGCAGACGTTGCCGAAGCTATCGTATCCATGAGACAACCTGTCCGGATCGCCGAACGTGAATGAGAATACGGATATGACAAGAAGTATGCACCAGAGTAAAACGAAAACGATAAGACACGGACCGTCTGTCAAATTTCTTATATGTGGAGCTTTACCTTCCACTGATTCGTCGTCCAAGTCTGCACAACAAGGCATAATGATCCACACTTTAACTATATACACTCATTAAAAAAAAATATAAAACTTATCGGACAACAATTTAAAGATTAGCTCGTCAATCTTTACAAAACTATAAACAGACACATTCATTTTAACACTTTACTATAGCACTCAACTATCTAACGTATAAATGGAAGAATTTCACATTTTTAAACGAAATGGATTCAAAAGATTACTAAGAAATTTAGAACGAGAACACTTGAGATTGACCAAAATTAAAAAAGGTGGGCGGCTTTATTTACATTTACAAAATCAACAGGTGGGTTGATAGGAGAAACGTCAAAACAGCGCGCAATCAAACAAGCGGGAAAACTCTTCATTTTAAATTTAAAATATAGCGCAAACTTCACTTTTAAATCCCAAATAAATCTTGAAGAAAATTCGCTATATTTATTAATATTCCATTTATAGTGCATGTAAATGCAAAATGTAAAAGGTTTGATGGTAGGAAACTTTAAAAAATTACTGGTATATCTAACTCTTAAAAGTAATTTCTATCAATGAACAGAAAATATCATCGTATAATGTTCAATACTCATACTCATGTTGCTATTATATCAACTATTGAGTTGTTTTCATTACACTAGCACTAGATGGGTGCAACGGAGTGGAGATAAATTTAATTTTACATTATAAAAAAAAAAAATAATAATTAGCACAAGTATTAAAATATTCATAACTTCACTTCAATGTTGGCCAAAAAAAAAAAACTTCACTTCAAATACTCCAATTAACTAAAAAACCGTAGTTCAATGGCAGACTTCACCGAAAATTCCCAGACAGTTCCCGCATAATAGAATACATCAGTGTGTTAAGGTATTTTTGATTTTTTCCTCAAAAGATTTACCAAGCTGAACCCCTGAATGAAATTTAATTTTTTTGTTAAAAAAGTTTAAAAATTAATAACAATATGCAAATAAGATATCACTGTAAAGGTCTCGCTAAGAATAGTAAAAAAAATTAATTTAAATAAAATTATAATTATTATTAACACTGGGAGACAGACAGAGAAAAATAGACTCTAGCGCCGGGGCCTCCTATATTCCAGTATAGTAAAAAATTGTTAATAATCTAAGCAGCTAACTTGTAAAATCAGCTAAAAAAGAAGAGTTTTTTTATGTACATTGGTAAACATTAATATTGGCCTCCTATATTCCAGTATAGTAAAAAATTGTTAATAATCTAAGCAGCTAACTTGTAAAATCAGCTAAAAAAAGAAGTTTTTTATGTATATTGGTAACATTATATTGGTAAACATTAATGTTTGTAACTTGTTTTAACAGGACCGATGGCCCAGTGTGGTTCGTTACACGTCCTAGGAAGTTGTTTTCACATTCCCATACAACCTATGCTTGTAACAAAGTTGAAACTAGCCAAGGGTCATTCTATCGTGGACACAACAGAGACTACTTGTAGAGCTGTCTCTTTACCTCGGTCTGATTCAGATACTCATCCGATGATGCTTGGTAAAACTAAGGCTGAACAACTCAACAATTCTGATTACCTTGGACGACAGGTTGGTTTTTTTTATTTATAACATTGTTAAAAGCATAATTTTTCTAGTTAGAGATTGCATAGCAGCAATGAACTTCAAAAACACCCTCAATCTCTAAAGTCCAAAAACAAATAAATATCATGTTTACTATAACTATGGCACAGAGGTACAATTTCTAATAGCAATACTAATAGTACACACGCTTCTGCTGTTGGTATCATAATTAATAAGTTCGAGTGGAGAGCACATCTCGCTATGATTAGGACTAGATTCACACCCTGTATTAAGAGCCCTTCAAGGGAGTACATGTTAGGTTTAGGTTTGTTCCAACCCACCTATTTGTACCATCCTTCGTGGATTGTTTAGGACTGGTTTTATGTGCATTATCCTAACATTGTACTGTAATAAATTCATTCAGATTGAAACAAGTTTAGGACTATATTATTAAATCATCTATTCTTTCGACTAGTGATATAAACGATCCATTATTGATCGACTAGTTTGAATGTTACAGGTTTGGACAGTGTTCCTTTACTCGGATTGTCAGTCCCAAGGTATTAGAACATCATATGAGACACTACAGCTTTCCAAACACTCTCATTTTTCAACTAAAGGCATCATACATATAATATTAAGTGATAAGGTAAAATATATTAAATAATAGTTAAAAAAAAAAAAAAAAAAAAAAAAAAAAAAAAAAAAAAAAAAAAAAAAAAANAGATTTAATTACAAATAGTACTTATTTATACTTTAGTTCATTTTAGGTACAGATGATAGACGAAATTTAGCTCTTAAATAAAAAAAAAAAATATTTGATTTTTTTTTTTTTCATTATTATTATTTCTAGGATAGAAGAGAAAGTAAAAGATCAAAACATTTGGACCTGGCATCTATAAATAATTCCCCAATAATTAGAGTAAATGCACTTGAGTCAGAAGCAGTGGCTTACTGCATGCGACTTGCAGCTATTCATAGAAACACATTTCAAACGTAACTATTTTGCTTTTCTGTTATCAAATTAAAAAAATGATCTAACATGGAACTATCACAATTCCTTCAGTTTTTGATTGATTAGTGTTCTATTTAAGGCAAATTATATTTTTAATTTATTGTTGCAGAGATGTGTTTGTTGAACTTGAGCATCCTAAGCTGTGTGACTCTATCCAAATGGCTGTCGCTGATACACTTAATAATCTTGAACTAAAGAAACCTGTTATGAAGGACTTATCTGAATCACTGATCAAAGAAAAAGTAAGCCTAATCACTAAATTTTATTTGAAACATTACAAATAACTCTGTGGTACAACACGTATAGCAGAGTACTGGATATGAACTATATAGCCAGAGACCCTCGAGACCTTCTTCACATTCCTCTCCTTATATCCCATTCCAAAGCTTTTCGCTAATTTTTCCTTCTAGGCTTCCAAAGTCATCATGTTCATTATCTAAAACACCTCCTTTCAAGGACAAACCTTGAGAAATCTCCATCCATCCATCTAACCTTGGGGTGCCAACCTCTCACACCCATTGCCACCAGGTCGTTCTGTACTCCATCCATCCATCTAACCTTGGGGTACCAACCTCTCACACCCATTGCCACCAGGTCGTTCTGTACTCCATCCATCCATCTAACCTTGGGGTGCCAACCTCTCATACCCATTAACATAAGGTTGTTCTGTACTCCATCCATCCATCTAACCTTGGGGTGCCAACCTCTCATACCCATTGCCACCAGGTCCTTCTGTACTCCATCAAATCCTAGGGAGCCCTCATATTCTTCTCATGAACAGGCTTTCATGTAGCATACGTTTTGGGATCCTAACCTGCTATTCTCTCCCCATAAAAGCTATTGAATTTCTATGAGTCTTTATGAACCTAACTATGTATATTATTTCTTTTGATGATACTCTCTAGCTCTTAATTGTATCGTATCCTCCAAATGCACTTATATTATCTACTTACTTTTACTTAAAAATACTGTATTTTTTTAAGAATTCATACTATCCTATATCACTAAAGATGTTATGCAGTTGATAACAAAGGAAGAAGTGGATCGAACTATCATTAAATATGAAGAGTGGTACGAAGAACAATATATTGCAGCTCTAGAGAGTGTCTCAGGATTTTCTTCTTGGATTACCAATAAGTTTAGATTCCCTTTCAAGAAATCATCTGTGGTAATTATTTTTCTATTCATTTTGTGTGTTAAAAATTCTATAAGATGAAGAGATTGAGAAGGTAATATTAGGAAAGAATAAGCTATGTGCTTTGAAAATATATGATTCAATTTTAAGATAGACTGCTCCCCCTAAATAAAAATCCTTTCTCACAACTAAGTCATTCTGTCAAAGACACAAATAAATCCATCTGTTAAAAGATTTATTATTAGTCTACTTCTACAGTTCAGAGAATAGTGAATGAGAAAATTAGACATTTATAAAAATAAATTTCTAAACTGTAAAATAATTTCATTGATTAACAGGAGCTTGAGCTATGTAGTACATTTGTATCAATTTCAGGTAACAGAAAATGAAGAAGTGACGGGTATAGAAGAAGTCAAGTTCGACTGGATCCTCAAAAAATTAGCTGAGCACACAAGATCAGTAAATATAGCGAGAGATATTGCTAAAGAATTATCAGCAAGACTTAACATGGCTCAGTTGGGAGAAATTACTCAGATAACAGCAGAATTAATCGCTTTTGCACACCTACTGCATGTAAATCACACTCAAATTTATTCAATAATAAAATAAAATATCGCCAAATTTAACATTTAGCAGAAATTAAAAATGTTTTTCAGAGCGGAGTAGATATAAGAATATCAGGGAAGTCTCAGAGTAACTCTGATGACAAGCAGAGAAGTTATTATAACCTTTATGACATCCAAAATTTTAATGTACAGACACCTCTTGATGAAATGTTTAGCGCTAGATTCCAATGTGTAGAAACTCTATTCTCTCGGGTAAGTAAATCATTAATTTTTACAAATGTTATTGACATATAATTGATTATAGCTCAATATAGAGTTAAGGCGGCTTTCATATAAAAAAAACAGGGGGCAGAAGGTGACATGTCTCTTCACTGAAATGATCCAGATCATAATTATTCAAAACTAATATTGTTTTCTCACTAAAGAGACACGACTCCTGCCTCCAAACTAGGAAAGGTTGTCCCTTATATTTTTTTACCTAGCAGACCATGGAATGATTATCACACAATTCTGTCTTTCAAGGTCTTCCCTATCGCCCTTCATAGTATAAAATGGTCAATAATACATGCTCTGCTTTATAAAACATAATAAAACTCGTACTATACTTTGCTAAAGAAAATTAAAGAGAAAATTGTCCAACAAGAGTAAACTCATATATTTACTTATAATAACCTTTTGAAGAGGTTATTAAATAACAAAAAAAAGTCCACGTTTTCTAAGGATACTTATTATAATAGATTTTGTTCCGAGAGCCTGAGCATTATATGTTGCCTAACAAATTTAAAAGAAAAATAAGTTACACTTTGGATGGATAATAGGTGAGGCGGTTTAGAAGTATAGATATATACTGATTTACAATTAGGCCCTATTCTCACAGGAATACGCAAATCTCATCTCTACTGGGACTAGGTTACTGAGACACTGAGGGATTCAAATTGCCCGTTAGTCTCACACAATCACTACTCGAATTGTGTGTAAAACCACGTTGTCTAAGGATTGATTAGAAAGTAGTCAGTATTTACAATTAATTGACTGAATAAATACCATGTACTTAGTTAGTACGCTTCATCAGTTTATCCAACTTCCCCAAACATTAGCTAGTGATTCTAGTAGCGATGAGGATATCATTATCCCGTTTTATTATCGCTAGTAAAGAAGGAGAAGAGTGAGATTGTTTAGGGTGCATCCTTACATCCAAAAGAACATCAATTGTAGCTGCAAAAAAATTACAGGAATTGGATTCAAAATTCCTATCAGCCTGTAATTATAAAGCATGGGAATTCTGCCACAAATTTTAAACACTTTGTTCACTTATTCTACATAATAAAATTATGACCTAATCCGAAATTGGTAATGGTTTGACTGTCAGCCTTCAGTACTTGGGTACGAGCTTGGTGTTTCTCAAAGAACAGACAAGAGTTTAACTATATGGATATCAGATGGGCCTTCACTCTCAAACGTACAGAATGTGCTCGATGAATTTGTATCAAAAACAGGACAATGGTTTGAAAAATCCAACCTACTCATACTTGTACCTCAGAAAAGTAACAGTAAGGCCTAGAATAATAATTAATTATTTAATTTATTTATTTTCTCTCAAAAATAACAACATAAGATACATCTATAAAAGGTTACACCAATGACATAATTTTAACTTTTAAGTATAGCTGTGTTGCATTTATGATAGCTGACCGGTGTAGAAGTCAATTTCTTTTAGACCTAACTATCTCAGCGCTAACAGAGTGAAGTTATGCAATACGATTTTGAGAAAGATACAATATAGCTTTTATGTTACTCCTTTCATATCTAAATATAAATTAATGTTATGTCTTTATACAATACAATAGAAATAGATTAGTTGAGTAATTATGGGTATTTTAAAGGTGTGTAAAAAAAATAAATAAATAATAATAATTAAAATAACATAAGTAGATTGTTGTTGTCATTGTAAGTATTTCTTCAATACTTTTTTCTTCTGTTGGGTCAATTAGGGTGAAAAGATGTAATTCAACACATTAGTGTGAGTACTGGCTATATTTTGGCCCCCTCCGGAGCATAATCATGCCTAATCTTGAGAAGATTGGAATACATATTACTCAACTGAGTTGGTTAGTCATCAATTTTTTTTATTAAGTGTAATATTTAAAAAAAAAATTAAATAAGATTTAAATTAATTGTTATCTTCATTCATCACTACTTAAAATATCTAAAACTAAAAATTAACAAAACACAGTAAAAAGAAGAAGTAAAAAGTGTTGAATTATATCTTTTCACCCTAATTGACCCAACCGAAGAAAAAAAGTAAAAAAAAAAACGCTTTAAGGCATATTATTTCTAAAATGTTTTGACCCTAAGGTCTTCTTCGGTCTGTTTTATTACCGGAACATCCAATACTTAAATCAATTATAAAATTTCACAATCATATAAAAATAAACATAATAGAAATCTTTTCACTAAATATATACAATCATTCTAATATGTTTTTGATCACATATTAAGAGAGGAGATTACTTTTATGTTTATTTTCATATGATTGTGAAACTTTATAATTGGTTTAAGAATTGGTTGTTCTAGGATTAAAACAAACTGAAGATGATTTTAGGAAGTATATGGCTTTTCTATATCGTTTCGGAATTAAAGAGATAATATCTAACTACAGTCAATAAGATTAGAGTTGGCACAATCAACAGGTGGGAAAATTTTGAGGGAAACGATTCTATTGGTCCCCAATGTTGAATGCAACTTCAGAAAAAAATGCTCAACTCTACCCCTGTTCCACAAAAAAAAAAAATATAACATGGTAACACTAATTTTTCCTTTTTATAACCCCAAAACTACTTCCACGTTTGTTGTTTCCCGCCTTCGATTGTGCCAACTCTAATCTTATAGACTGTAAGCCTTAATAGAGACTTAAAGAGATATTACTAATACACACCTTTAAAATAATATAATAGTGTAAAATAAAATGTATTCCTATTCCCAACAATTAAAAGAACATATCAGAATAAAATGTTAAATAGATATTTATTGCAGAATTTGAAGAAGGCAGTATAAGTCCAAAGAGATGCGAAAGAGTTCTAGACTTGTGTTGGGAACTAAAAACAGGGAACTCAGTGGAAAGTAATCTAAATGTAGTTAATGTTACGAGTCCAGCTAATTATTTCCATCTTCTAATGAAGCAGGTCAACTCGACAGTACCGACAATTGCTTTCTTAGTAAGTGATCTCGATAACATTACATCGCCAAAAGAAGAATTTATTGGAGAAACAAGGTAAATGCATAGTAATCAGTGATATTAATAATTAAGATCAAACTGTAAGTATTTTAATGAAGTAAGTAGAGATGTAAGTAAGTACTGATGCAGCACATAAACCCCCTCCTGTAGACCAGGAAACATTTTTTGGGGAAGAACTTACATTTTCTTAATCAGGGCAGATCTAGAGCTTTTTTAAGAGGGGCAAGTACCCCCCTCGTCCACAAACTATTATTATAAATTTGCTGAAATTTAAAAAACTTTTAAATTTCAAGTCACTCACTTTGCTGATTGTTAATATTATTTACTTTGATTTATCGTAAGAATGCCTCAAAAGTGGTCTTTCTTTCCTGCGAGAAAGAATAGCGAGGGTGACAAAATGGATCTTTACATAATGAAGTATGGGAGATTTGGTCTGATTAGAGCCTCCTTAAGGCTCTACCGCCCTTTGAGGTTAGAAAAAACAGTAAAATTAAATTTTTATTGGTTCCAAGCAAGATATCAAAAATCTAAGTACAGGCTTCATTCCCAATTTTAATTCTGCACAATTTGAGCCCTATTTCAACTTCCTATGATAAATAGTACAAGCGCCATTTCAATACAACGATAAAACTCGTATTGAAATAGTTGTAGTATTTATTGTTGTAGGGAGTTGAAATAGGACTCAAATTGTGCAGAATTAAAATTAGGAATGAAGCCTGTACTTAGATTTTTGATATCTTGCTTAGAACTAATAAAATTTTCATTTTATTGATTTTTCTAACCTCAAAGGGCGGTAGAGCCTTAATACCAAAATTTTCTAAAATCAAATGTGTGTTACCAAAAAATAGGGATTTAATGACCAACATGAAAACAACAACAAACTAATATGAGTTAGAACTGAATTTATTTGACCATACCATTTGCCGTTGACTATACTGCCGTTCCTAAGTGAAAAAAATGTATCCATTACAGTTGAGTAAGAGGTCATATTATGGCTATTGAGGAGGGAGGGGACAGCTATTATACATACATTTTGTATGTAAACATAAATAATGAATTGTATATTTACCTAAATGATGTGTTTAATCTTGAGAAACGATTTCATTAAAATATCTTCCAACTGGTTCTGAACTAACAATGATTGAATGTTATTTACATTGTTTAATAAACAATTATCATGACTTTTATTATAGTTTACAACTTAAAAATCAAATACAGTGATAATTAATAAAAAAATAATAAAAAAAAGTTACATAAATAGAAAACTTTAACCATTAGAAGTATAAATAAATGAACAAAATTGAGAATGAAAAGGAAAATGGCTGAAATTAACAAGGATGATTTGAAATAATAGAATCAGTGTTGCCACTGAAAAGATTATTTTTTTTACAAATCTAATTTAAGATCTACTAAAAACAGTTAGAGTTGCTTAAGATTTTTTTTTTTTTTTTTATTAAATGAAATTTATAAAATTATGAGCAATTTTGGAGCTAATAAAAGCCCAACTATTATTAATAATAATTTAATTAGTGACATTATTATCTTATTTTTTATAAAGCCCCCAGAAGAATAAAAAGTAGGCTCTTACACAATAGTCTAGCTTGATGTTAATTAGTCACTTACATGATAATGGACATTACCTTCTGGACTATCAGATGCAAACAACAAAATAATGAATACAATAAGAATCAGGTAAATTCATCAGGCCAGAGTAATATTAAAAAAATATGTAAATTAAATAGCAGGGTTTAACTTCCACACTTCTTCAGATATGATGGTGTTAGGACTGGAATAAGATAATTATTACGATAACCACTGGCCATCAAATACCTTTCTAATCTTCACTATATATTTGACAGACTACTTTACTTGTCTTATGTATTAGATTTGAAAGCTACATGGCAGATGACGAGAGGGAGAGCGGAGAAGAAGTAGTGAAGGTTCTCCTCTGCTCAGGAAGTCTATATCACAGTGTAATTCAAGCAAGAGATAGAAGAGGTTTGTCCAGATTGGTAGCTGTACCAAGACTAGAACAACTGGTTCCATTTCCTGGACAAGCTTTAGCTAAGAATATAGCCAGTTACAGGCATGCATCAGTTCATTACTTACAGGTACGCTGAATTTAAGTTGGATTAGGTTGGATCTAGAGTTATTCACAGCTCTGGCTGATTTTTGGTATTAATTTATGCAATGATTGCTGATCTGTAATTTTAAAGTAATTCTTTATTTTATAATACTTAATTATATGCTATACGTAATTCTTTATCTCAGAGGTTACCTATGATGTTATAACAAATATCAATTTTTGTTTTTGCCACAGGAAGAACATAGTGAGAAAGGATGGTGGACATATCTTGGACCGAGACTTCAAAAAGCACTAAAAAACATCAAATTTAATATTAACTTCATAGGACCCCCGGCAAGTGTTCGCTCACCTAAACAACTTCACGACTACAGGACTAATATCATTAATCGGGCACTCGACATATACTAACTCATATCGTGGCATAACTTAACTCTTAACTAATGTAAAATAACATATACAAATATAAATTATAAATAAAATTATACATGATTTAAGACGTTAATCTAGAAAAGTAGACTATTTAGTTTTTTTTTTTTTTAAAAAAAAGGATAATATCTTAAATGGGCTATGGGTGGAAGAATTTTAAAAAATCTTAAAGATAAATGCAAGATGGATTTAAGAGGATATTAGAACAATGACAGTTTTAAAAGACACTATTCTTGAACACAAAAATGAGAGATTGAAATTTCTAATACAACAATAAGTTAAAAATATAAAAATCTCTATCAAAGTCATCAACTGTTTATATGAGAACAACAGATAAATTAAAAATTTTACATCCAATTTAATAATATAATTATAAAATAATTAATTCAATACATTCATTTTTTTAATAATAATAAATTATTTGTAGTAATTAATTGTAACATTGTTTTCAGTTTTCTTAGTTTTTTAATCTTTAGCTAGTTTTCCCTCTTCAAGTGCATTTCTCTTCACATTCATTTTTATCTTTGTCTTCATCTTTAGCTGGTTTCTGTACATCATCACATTTCAACTTCATGTCATCACCAGGAGGTACAACCGCTGAGTTTGATAAGCAACCGCAGATTCCAAGCCCAGTAACACTGAAGACTGCTCCAGCTAATGGCTGTTCTTTCATCTGCTCTGCTGTTAAACCGTACTTCATCGATGTTACATATAAGGTGTCCATTTCCTCACCACCAAAAATGCAAGATGTAATACGTTCACAAGGGAATGTTAGCATCCCCAGAATAATACCTGTTCTTCCTGATACTCTGATTACCTTGAAAAAAATAAAACATTTTATTTAGTTTATAAATAATTCAGCATATTTAGTTACTCAAATTGTATCTCTTTAGAAAAAGGTTAGACATGTTAATAAGACTCACATATATACTACATACTCCCCATTAATACATGAATATACAAAAATATTAATTTTAACACCACACAAGACCCACATAGAATAGCTATGAACAACAGCTTGCCCACCTTGTCTATAGATTGCTACCTGAGGAAAAACTGGCAAAAAGAGAAAATTTGTACTAAGGAGTGTTGTAATATTAGAAACAGTACTTAACCCTCGGGTGCAAGCGGTGTATTAATACTGACCCCTAATAGGACTTAATCTGTTTTATATGCCCAAACAGGTAAAATAAATATAAACAATCATTCTAGCAAAACATTATAGAACATATGAGTCGTCTAGTTTCAAAACCAGCCATCTGCAAGAAATGAAATTTTTCAGGAGGGGCAAAAAACTGATTTCACCATGAATCAATCATAATTTTTATAATACAAAAATATTCTTTAAAAGTACTCAGGTATTAATTAAAATTCATGTTAAAATTAATTGAATTAAATGTTTCATGACCATGTAATTAATTAATTAAAATTGCATATAGCTGGTTTTGAAACTCATATTGTAAGATAGCTGGTTTTGAAACTAATTATTGTGATAAATAGGGAAAAATCACGTGTATCAATAGGTACTACTTATTAATATTAAATATTAATAAATATTTATTTTATTACTTT
>KZ651348.1:351344-368066 GCA_001010745.2 Gerris buenoi
CGGGAAATCAGATGACACTCAGATTGGCCAACCTATGTGAGGGTAAAAATAAAGCCACTAGGTCTGTTTTAAACGGTTATCCCGAAGGCCGGGCCCCTCCACTAGAGATTTTTTATTTTTACCTAGTTGGCTCAACCTACTGCCCGCCAAAATCTTGAGCTCTCATTGGCTCTTCCCACTAGGGTTGGGACATCGATAGGTAAACATGGATGTTTTCGATACATCGACATCGAAAGGACAAACATCGATGTCCCACAATGTGTCAAACTTTCCCGCGCTGTCAACGCGACACTTCTTTCGACATACATACTGTATTGGAGTGAAGACATTTTAATCATAACTATGATAAACCATAGTGTATGAATTTCTTAGATACTATGGCTGTAAGGGTAGAAAAATAAAAATAAGGAGTAGTGTTTCATTAACATTTTATTAAAGCTTTGTAAAAAATATCGTACTTTTACATTTAAATAAAAAATTATAAATAATTATAATAAACAATATGATGTTTATTTGTAAATGTTAAAGAAATAGTTGTTCAAAGTGTGAGAATGTGAATACTGTGTACGTACAGACTGAGAATTTTGCTTAAATTAAGATTAGTTTCATAAGAAAATTAATTTATTAAAAAAAAGCTCAAAATTAGTGTGATTAAAGTTACATCATCATATCACCAGGAGACCTTATATCGTCGATTTTAAGAATCATTTTAACAAGTTGAGTAGCTAGGACTATTTGCTGTTTCTTGCTGTGAAGGGTTTCAATGACATGTTGCTCCTTCATGTCATTGGTTCCTCTGTTCATGCAGTCGATGCCCAGAGCAGAGTTCTTATCTTTGATGTGTCGGGCTTTCAATTCGGTTAGAGTGTGAATCGGTGAAAGACCGGAGTTTTCGGCAAGAGATAATGGAATGACTTCGAGAGCCTCGGAGAAGCTACGGAAAGCGTACTGTTCCAGAGTAGATATTTTGTCTGCTTCAGCAGCGGTTGCGATGGCACAAGATATTTCAGCAGCTCCGCCACCATAGACAACTTTACTGTTACAGACTAAATTCCTGACTACACAAAGAGCGTCATGAATTGACCTTTTAGCTTCTTCGACAATCATTGAGTTAGAACCTCTAATGAAGATTGTTACGGCTTTTGAGTTGGCACATTCTTCGATTACAAGCATCCTATCTTTGGTTGTTCCGAAACTCAGTTCTCTGACTAGTCCGGCACGGCCAAGCTTATCAGGAGTGAGTTCTTCGAACCTAGGGACGATCCTACCTCCTGTAGCAATGGCGATGAGCTCGATTTCAGGACCTCCTACCCAACGTACTGCAGGCAATTCCCTCTGAAGCAGCAAGTGGTTAGCTTCGTCGTCAAAACCCCACTGGCAGATGGCTAATGTGGTTCCAGCTGCTTTGACTTGCTTGACCATAGTATCGAACTTCTCTGCTTCGTACTTCCTCAGAAGCCTGTAGTCTTCAACGGAGGTAACGTCGAGCTTATGTTTGGTCTTGGGTTTGGGGGGTTCAAATGGGCAGGTCAAAATAGCTAACTTAACGTCTTTTAATTCTTTAGGCATTTGAGGATGTGAAAATTCTTTGTCGATAACCACACCCTTAACTAGAACTGTGTCTTCTAACTGTCCGCCCACTTTACCTTCCACTTTGATCAGTTCGAAATTAACGTCCCGTTTTTCCAAATCGGCGACTGACATAACGGCATCGACGGCGATTTCAGCCATCTGCCTATGGCATTTGTTGACGATCTTAGATCCTAATGTGGTCATAGCAGTACGGATAAGGGGTTCTAGGTCATTGGGACTAACAGGGAAACTGTCGGCAATAGTTTCTAGGTGTTTGACAGCACATTGGGCTGCCATTTCGAATCCGTCAGCTATTCTGATGGGATGGATACCCTTGTCGAGCAGATGTTCGGCTTGTTCGAGGAGTGCGCCGGCTAAAACGACAACACCTGTGGTACCGTCGCCGATTTCGTCATCTTGTGACTGGGACAGCTGAACCATCAATTTAGCGATCTCGTTGTCGACATCCATCATTTTCATTATGGTCGCTCCATCGTTGCTTACAGTAACATCGCCGTCTTGTGATACCATCAACTTATCGAGACCTTTTGGTCCGAGAGAAGACCGTAAGATATGGGAAATAGCCTTACCGGCGATTATATGGTTCTTGATGGCATCGTTACCCGTCAATCTCTGCTGATTTTCTTGGTCCCGAAGAATTATAAACGGCCGACCGTATTCGTCGAACGTAATAGCACCGGGAAACGCGGTCATTTTAATAAATTAATAAAGGATTAACTAGATTAATTCGGATATAAAATCATAGAAAAGTCACAAAATTCTCGACAAAACATTCACAAATAAAAGAGAAGGAAGATTCGTCTTTTTCTTCTTCACGTTGTAAACACCTACACTAAATTCGTTTTTCTAAATAACGATCTAAAAATCACATCACAATTCTTTCACGGAACACGGAATATCTAAATATTTACAATAGTCCCCCTTAAATAATTTCCATTCTTAAATTAAAGAATGCAAATTTTCAAAAAAATAAAAACAAAAACACGAATTCAGCTCTAAAAATACCCACAAATATGTATTAAAATTATATCGCCCCCCTCGAGCTCGAGCTGAACTTCAAATTTTATTTTTAATAGAATAAAAGGTTTCTTTTCGATTTCTTGGTTAACCGAAGAAGGTTAAAAGTTTCAATCAGGTATTAAGAGTTTTTTGAGTTCATATATCATATAAAAAGTGACTATAATTCGAGATTTAATAGTTAATTTGTAAAATTTAAAGGAGGAATGGTTTATCAGAGACTGACAGGGTGGAGGTACGCAACTCTGCTTGGCGGGTTGTTCGGTTTAACTGGAGTAGCCGTGTACAGTGCAATAATCTACCCTATGATGCATATAGAAGATTACAAACAGATTCAATCCCAAGGGAGAAAAGGAATAATTCAGGAAAACATTCAACCTGGTAATATGAAAGTATGGTCAGATCCTTTCGACAGAAAATAGTAAATTTATGTAAATATCAATTGTGTAATCATAGACTCATTACCTATCTATTATAGTTGTATCATATTGTTTTTGAATGACGAGTAATTGTTCCATTTTATAAGAACATTGTAAATAATGTGTATTTATTAAATTGATTTATTCTGAAAATACGTAGTTGTAGTTAAAACCCTGTTTTTTCTCACTTTTATTGATTTCATTATGAATAAAAAATGTTTTAAAACTACAAAATAATTAGACTATGTACCTAATAATCTTAGTCAGTGAAAATGGAGACAGATTCAAACTATTGTCTTATTTTACAGCAGAGGCAACAAATATAGGTAATACAGATGATAATCATATAAATGTCCTTTTAGCATTTGAGCTATACCAGATCTTTTTACCACATAATATATTGAATCAAAATAGTTTTATTAT
Organism: Gerris buenoi; assembly: GCA_001010745.2. NCBI lineage: Eukaryota > Metazoa > Arthropoda > Insecta > Hemiptera > Gerridae > Gerris > Gerris buenoi. The sequence goes on from KZ651348.1 coordinate 354,797, forward strand.
TATGTCTTTAGTCTTGGAGTCTTTCTAACAATTATTATCCTGTGAGGGTTTTTACAAATTTAAAGTAATATGTCTAATTTGTAAAGTATAATCAGTTTTGTAAACACGTTTCTCTAAGACTTGGTTCTTATGAGCGTCTTTTGGACCCAGCGTTGTCAAGTGTATTGGGAGCAATGGGAAGGTTTAAGACGAGACACTGATACCTGAGGACGTAGCATACAGTATCCAGAAGACACTCCTGTGTAGGCCGGGCCTACAGTAAGATTCACGAAAGAAGCTTCACGTTGACAGCGCGGAAAATCAGATGACACTCAGATTGGCCAACCTATGTGAGGGTAAAAATAAAGCCACTAGGTCTGTTTTAAACGGTTATCCCGAAGGCCGCGCCCCTCCACTAGAGATTTTTATTTTTACCTAGTTGGCTCAACCTATTGCCCGCCAAAATCTCGAGCTCTCATTGGCTCTCCCCACAATGTGTCAAACTTTCCCGTGCTGTCAATGCGACACTTCTTTCGAGAATCTTACTGTAAGGTATGAGCATGATATAAATTTCAGAAATCTCATTTCACTAACACAATCTCAATTCTGAAAGTGACCCTCAAACTATAGAGGGAGGATAAACATAAAATACTTCCCATTTAAACAACTTGACCTTCCTGATAAGTTTATTAAAGCCAAGGAATCCATCTTATCTTGAACCTAGCATATTCTGAATGGCCTTTGCTTTTTCCTTACTATTGAAATGTTAAAAAATAGTCCAAGCACTTCAACACGGTCTTTCGAGTATCTCAGATGGAATTGCTTTTATCTAGCTGTCACTAACAGCAAACCAGCTTCTAATTAGTACCCTTTTAAAACCGATTACTGTAAAACTTTGATTAAGGCAGGTTTATACAATTCTAGTCCACTTGGTCCAAGTGTTTGTGGAACATTGAAGTAAGGTTTACACGATCAAAGTATGCTTGGTCCAAGTAATAGAACTTTGATACACTATAAAGTAGAGGTTAAGATAGATTGTGTGATATGTTTTTTTCTCTAGAACTTTTCAGTTAAATTGTATTTATTAAGTTGACATTTTCATGTCTAGGCTATGGGAAATAAACTCGAAAAGCGTTATAAAAAACTAGCGTTACACGAGTAACAGGGAGTTAGGAAGATATAGGAGGTGTTCAATCGAGTCTGCCCACTTACGGCAGGTATAGTGTCTCCCCCTACTGCACTTTGTAGGGCCTACCAACTAGTTAGGATAATTGGAGTTTACTGTACAAGATAATATTACATAAAACTTCTTACCAAGCCAAATGTTTCCAAGGTGATCAGCTTTGCCATCATTAAGCCTGTTAGGTATATCCGGTCCATCTTTGCCAATGACGGTAGTAAGATGTTTCAGAGTGTGATAAGCTCTTCCTTCCCAGTTTAAGCGAGCCAGATCTCGTCCAAGTGATATCACAAACTCATTCTTCTCATTTTTAACTGGTATTATGAAGCTCACAGTATCCTCTGAGACATAGACGTAATTACATTATTAATGTAGGCTATCATTCAAAAACTAAAGGATCGGAATCTTAGTACATAGCAAAGCTAATGAAATAAGATTACTGATCAGATCTGATTTATACTACAAACGAATACTTTATACTAAAAATTTTAAAATTTATACTACAAACTACTGCAGATAATTTAGGAAATAGCCTGGATGTTGGGATGTCATGGACGAGAGGAAGTTGATGACACAAGTGAATATAGGATAAACCTATTATCCTCAACTCTCATTTCAAAACATCTATAGCCTCAACTAAGTTCTAGGACTTGTGGTGGCAAACATGTCATTTAGGGTCATGTCTAGGTCACCTCCAGAAGACCTAGAACTTCATATTGAAACCAACAATGGAGGCATATGTAATGGTATATCCATCATCTCTCTTTAAAAAACCTTAGATTTCTTATTCTTATTATTTTTTTTTTGTTTTCTTTGGGTATTTTAGTCCCGTTCGACTGCTCATTGGGTCATTACAGGACAGGGGGGGTTATCATTATTCTTATTTATACATCAATTTTGACAGTAAAGCTAAGGCTAGAAACACAAAGTAAGTTTGAACAATACAAGTTCAAATAAACTCAAAGAGTCAGTAGTTTCAACTAAAATTTTTTATAACTAACTTATCAGGAAAAGGTATCTACTTATGTGAAGTGGAATATACTTACTAAATTCAAGTTTTTTGTGTTCTTTATTCGCAGGATTATATCTGTGTACTGCCTTTCCCATGATATCGACAAAAAACAAAAGTTTATTCTCCTTATCCCAGTGTGGTCCCTCACCAAGTATGACTGGGTCCACAATCTTCTGGATTTTGGCATTTGGAAAGGTTTCTTTACCTGTAGTGATCCTTTCGAAAAATAAAATTGAAACACAATAATGTAATGATACATTTTCTCAACAAATATATTCAGATTTGTGAAAAGAGACTCATTTTGATTCTCTCTGATTTCATAAGTTGAATAGTATATGGCTCTCTATTTTTTAAATAGATTAATTCCCTTCTGACGACAAAATAATAGTCCAGGAGATAGTGTGCAAAAAAATATCTGACTAACAAGCTAGAGCCTTGGATACTCTTTTAATTTGTTACCCACCTATATTGATGTCCGTAAATTTGCTGAAAAGTAGGATTAGTTACAAAGTCAATAACTGTTAAGACAAAGATATCTTTGGTCTAAGGTACTTTAGGACAAAGGGAGATCACACTTTTGTATACATCATTTCAAAATAAAAAAACAATACTTTTCCTACTATAGGTACTGAGGAAAAGTAAAAAGGTAGGTAACAAAGTAAAAGAGGGCCGAATTGGGTGTATAAGTAAATGTTTTTGTGCCTTTTAAGAATATGTGGTCAGCTAAGTTCATCTATGGGAAAGAGCTTGGAAATAGACATTTGAAAAAAACAAACCAGTGGAGAGTGGCCATGTCCCACCCTTTTTGGTGGACAATGTGATTTTTATGACCACTAACTAACTTAGTTAGTAGACCAAAAATCAAGTTGACAGTAGTCTGTCTCTTTATAGGAGACTTTTTGATTTGGAGTAATATTTTACTAACTAATCTATAAATCCAGGAGATAGTGTACAAAGAAGTGTCTGACTAACATCAAGCTAGAATTTTGTGTATAAGTAAATCTTTGGGTGCCTTTTAAGAATACGTGGTCGGCTAAGTTCGTCTGTGGCACATAGCTTGGCAATAGGCATTTGAAAAAAACAAACCAGCGGAGAGTGGCCATGTCCCACCTGTATTGTGGAGAACAATATGATTTTCATGATCCTGAGTACAAACTTAGTGAGAAACCTTAAAATTAAAATCAAGGTAATGTTAGTTTGTCTCTTGATAGGTTAGTTACTTAAATATTACTCAAAAAGTTAAAGTTGTCACTTATGAAGAGAAAAAGTATATAAACTTGAATGTTGGTAAGTTCATACTCAGGATCATAAAAATCACTTTGTCCACCAAAAAAGGGCAGGACATGGCCGCTCTCTACCGGTTTGTTTTTTTAAAATGCCTTTTGCCAAGCTATGTCCCACTGATGAACTTATAGCTGACCACATATTCTTAAAAAGATTTAATTTCGCCAAAGATTAACTTATACACAAAATTCTAGCTTGATATTAGTCAGACCGTTTTTGCACGCTATCTCCTGGACTATATATATTAAGTGACAATCTATCACCAACTTGATTTTTGGTCTACTAACTAATTCCACACTGTAATAGTGACATCCCTACTAATATTAAAATTCTTATTTACTCTAACAGCATGGGAAAAAAAAAGGAGAGCCAATGAGAGCTAGAGATTTGACATCTACAGAAATCTAGAGCTCTAATTGGTTCTCCCTTCAATTTTCCCATGTAAAAGTAAATACTACTTGTAATGTTGGTCTATAAGGGGTATTATCGCTTTCAAAATACATAAAGTAAGATTAAAATATAAGCCCGGTAAAACAATAAAGATTGTACCATACAGATACCCAAACAATACTACTCTTCTTTGTATTAAACTCCAATTAACCTTTATCTATTGGGCTATGACTTTACTGTCATTATAACAGATTAGCTAGGCAATGTATATCAACATTTTTACGAGCTTCTTTTATTAGATTAGGCAGTCTATTGTCTAATTTTAACAGGGTAAAACAAAAGAGGAATAAAATTTCGATATGAACTCACAATGTGCGCCAATTAAGTTTCGTAAATAAATTCCTCATCACTAAAAACTTAAAGAATTCTATTTTATTGCAGTTCAATGTTGATAACAAAACAAATATGTCAATTTAATTACCCTTTAGTTATAAGGAGGTTAAATTGACACATCAAAATTTGAACTCCAGTAAATACTTAAATTGCAACCCAAGATATATTTTAAAGAAAAAAAAATGTTTAAAAAAAATGTTTCAATAAAACATCTTTCGATCGAAAAAACAATAGTTATTTTTAAATACCTTAATTATAATTTAAGAAAAGAAAATAAGAAAAACCGTCACATAAAAAGCCGTTAAAAAATATAATAAACAAGGTACTTTACCTACTATTTATATTTATTGCATTAAATGCTGGCAATTTTAGTAGGTATCAAAAATAAAAATTAAAACTCCAAGAAAATACATAACAATCAAATAAATTATATATTAAACAAAACGATAAACTAATTAAAAGAATAATTATAATATTACACTGTAAATAATTATCTATTTTCATAATAAAAAGTGACAACCAAAACTTTATAAGCTGGCGCCAATTACAATAATTTTGAAATATGTATAATTAACTAAACAAAGCTTTCGCAATGTTTTTCTCATTACTGCCAAATTTACTCTTTATTTTCGAGATAATTGCCACTTAAGTGGCAATAATTTAATTATTGTAGCAATGTATAAATATTTTAACAATAAAAAAATGTGATTACTCAGTTTGTTGATCAGCCATAATATCAGAGCAATGCAAGACGCAAGACAAGAATCGAAGAAAGCTGCTGTTGTAAAGCAATGAATGAACTTTTAATCCGACTATTTGAAGAGCTAAAGTTAGGCCTTTAATACCCTTTTGTCGAAAGATAAAAATTATCTATTAATGAAAAAGAGAAGGGGTCAATATGAATGTGTGTTCAAGGACAAAAGAGAACAAGACTTGTCCTCCTTAATGAAACGTACATGGTAAATGGTATGGTATGGAAGAAGATACATTTCCGTCACGGAGCAGGAAGAATATTTAGTGGAATTTCCATATGTTGGCAACCCTGACGCCTTTAATCACCTGATTGTCAACTCGTCTTTCCTCTTGTTTTCTCTCCCTGAACTTTTTGACGAAAGTGATTTTGAAAATATTTTTGTAGTTACGTCAAATGTTTTCCCGAATTTTCTTGCCAGTTTGAACTATTTTTCAATTTTTTAAATTCTCAATTTACTATCCGGCTTTTTAATCGGTTATTTTTTTAGTGGTTGGTTTTAGGTTATTCATTTTTTATATATAGAAATTCTAAAGCAGAAGTTCCTAGTTTTGTCTGTGTTTTTACCCATTTAAAATAGTGTGATGTCTCATAACGTCGAAGGGGCTCCCGATAGAAGGCTTTCAGTAGGATCGATGTAAGTTATTATTTGTTTTATTTTCAATTGAATGTTGAAATTTAATATGTACTGCTATGATGAATGTAAACAAACAGTATGAGTTCTCTGTGATTGAATGAATACTCTGGTGTTGTCAGTGGAAGTTCGAGTCGACAATGTTGGATTTGCTACGCTACAGACGAAGACGATGCAAACGCTAGCTGGATTCAACCTTGTAATTGTAAAGGAACGACGAAATGGGTGAGACTTTGAAATAAACATTTTACTTACTTTGGAGTTTGATATCGCACCATTATTTACTTCATTTGCGTCACAAAAACCTTGTTAAGTAAATTATCTTTTCAATAATATCTTCATCGCCGAGTTTCTAAAAATGTCGTTGTAAAGATAAAAGACTGGCAAATTTCTTATGGAACCGTTCAAAGTGCTATTTGACTAGTTTTGTTTATATTATTTTTCTGTGGTACGTTGTCCCTAAAATTGTTTGTAATCTTCGTCTTATTTTGTTGATCTGGTTCTACTGCAAACATTGTTTTAAATTTATGTATGAATTACTTACCTTTTTTATTAAATTGCAACATTTGGAACATATTGCATAATATATATACATGCGTGAGCTTGTTTTTATTAATCTTATTCTTGAGTTAATCAAGAGTTAACTGGAGTGTCGTCAGCTTTGTTTAGTTTAAAGTGACACATCCTTGAATTTATTAAACATTTGTTATACTTTGAGACGGCTATGAGTTTGCGTAGGATATTACTTTTAAGGGTCTAATTAGAGAGAGAGAGGCCTGAGTGTAGCCTAAACGAGAGTGTAACCTAAACATCTGTCCTTATTTGCACTGGAGATGGTCAAAAACTTAGTAAGAGTGGATTTACAACTCTATAGTTAAACTTGTGCTGGGTATCTGAAGCCTTCCTACCACCTCAGACAGCTCTCTGGCAAACTGACCCTCCCTTTATCATTCCTAGAAGGATAAGAAATCTAGATAAAAATTAAGCCAATTCATTGTGATCAAGTCATTTGTCATTAATTTCTCATGATAAAGTCATTTTTATGACCTACAATGTTTGTCCTAAATATCCATGGACTTTTATCCCAACCAACCTCCTTCACTCTCAACAATTTTTGGTTTAGACTTATAAGAAGTTCAATAATCCATAATCTTTTATCTCAGTAACTAAGTCTAACTTTGCAAATATCCTAATAATCAACGTATTTGAGCATTTAGTCACACTTATAATCTTGTTACCTATTATTTTATATTAATTTAATCCACTGATTTAGTAAATAAAGGCCACAAAACAAATTATGACTACTTTCTAAGGCCCAATCAACACACGAGTGGCAATGGCGTGGTGCTGGTTTGTGCCACCTCTTTGTTAATTTAAGGGTCAATGTACACTAGCATAGTGTGGCAGACTCCACCACGCCATTCTGATGTCACTCGTTATCAAAGGGGCGCACCACTTGCAAACCATTTATTTTTTTGTCTGTCATGCACGCTATCTCCTGGACTATATATATTAAGTGACAATCTATCACCAACTTGATTTTTGGTCTACTAACTAATTTCACACTGTAATAGTGACATCCCTACTAATATTAAAATTCTTATTTACTCTAACAGCATGGNAGACTCCACCACGCCATTCGTTATCAAAGGGGCGCACCACTTGCAAACCATTTATTTTTTTGTCTGTCATTCCCTTTTTTTTTAATAATTTTTTTAAAGATAATTAATAAAATATGATAAAGATGCTAGAATTTTGTAATAGCATTCTTGAGACATCCAGTAATAATCTTAAAAACTGATCTGTGTATTTGTTCAGCTTCTGCATTATGCTGAACACTGCACCTTTTCCAATTCTCTAACCACACAGGATGCACCCAAAACTTCCGTCTTGAGATTGGCATAGTGACAAATTAATAATAGCCCCCAAATAATGCTCATTGCCATCTGAGGAAGAAGACATTATCCTGGACAACATGCAGTAGTGAACTAAACAACTTAAACGCCATACATGTGTGGATAAAACATACGACTGATTTTCGCCAGTCCCATGCCAGAGCCACGCCATCACCATGCAAGTGCCATATGCCACTTGTGTGTGAATTGGGCCTAATATCCAAGATACTATAATTCATTTAGTAGTTCTATTGTGTAGGTTTCTGTGTCCAGATTCTAATGAATCTATCTGCCGGAAGACCTTATCATAGTTCTAGGGTGCATTCAAAGTTACTTAGTTGACCTGTAGTTTGTTGTGGTTAGTGTCATGGCGGCTTAAAATAATTTTTGATGCCTAAGTATCGTGTAGAAGGTAGCAGTCAACCAGGTTATATGTATAAACAGGTTTGGTTTGAGTGTATAGTGCCGTTTACAAACTTAAATATTTTTATTGTTTATAAATTTCTGAGTAGAAGCAAACAAAACTGCACATAATATAGGTTGAAGGAGGAGAGTGATATTTTAAGTTGTTATTCAAACTCACCAAAGTCGGTGAGTTTGGATCGTTCTAAGAAGTCACAACCCCAAACATTAGCTTCTATAATATTATTCTAAAATGTCTTATGTTTACATTTATTTCAGGTACATCAAGGCTGTTTGCAGCAGTGGGTGGACGAGAAACAAAAAGAGAATAGAGATAAGAAAATAGCCTGTCCGCAATGCAAAACAGAATACCTAATTTTCTTCCCCAAAATGGGTAAGATCTTTAATTTGTTTAACAGTAAAAAACTTTCCTAAAAAATGTGGGAACATTCCTTCTAATCTTACTAAAAAAAACTCCATTAAGACTAGGTAGTTAGAGCTATTGGTATCGACTAAGTTTGATATGTGGAGAATATTTTGATTTACTAAGTTATAAAATGTGTGTGCTCGACTGAATTCTCAACTACTATAGAGGTCAGGTGTCACCTAAGTGTTCTTGGAACCAAGTTTTCTTAGAGGCCAACTACTCTACTTTCACTAGGCTGTCCTAATAATAGGAATAAAATTGCACCCAAATTTATAGCCACTTCTTTATTTAGTGTTCTTTTAGATGTAGAAATAATTTTTGTGAGGGATTTTCAAACTTTATTCTCATATTATGTTTGTTCACCAATCCAACACGTCAATTAAGAATGATTGAATGATCATTAAAAAATCGGTTACGGAGTACCTCGGAACTTTTCCTCACGAAGCAGCATTGGGTGTGGTCAGTACATGGATGGGTGACCGTTCAGAACTAACTGATTTATTATCATTCTTCAAAAAAACCTTATTTTTAATACCTATATTTTATTTTATTATTTGGAGTTTGGCGGTATTTTTACAGATGTAAACAAATTTTGACGTCATCAAAATTATCGCACTTATAAAGAATTATATTCGCTTAAAACTTTTAAACTAATTAATGGAATTTCATCGTTTTTTTATATTTATTCCTTAATTTTTTCTGGTTCCGACGATATGCTATAGGTCAAAAACCTATTTATACTTTCGGTATTATTAACCCTCAAAGTTTAAAAATTAAAAAATTGACAACTTCAAAATGGCAGCCAATATTAAAATGAAATTGAATGGGCTTGTTTGTCATACAGTGAGGTATATTCGTGCCAAATTTCAACTCAATCACGACCATTTTCTCTTATAACAATTTTTTAAAATTTTTGCTGACTCAGCTAACTGGGTTCAAGATGGCGGAAAAAGTTGGTTTTCTGGGCGGCACCACTACAAGTAAGGACTGATTTTTCTGCCAAGTTTCAACTCTCTTGGTTAAATACCTTGGGCGCTTCGATGATAACATACACACATACATACATATACAGTATGTCCATGGATTGACTTGCCTATATGTGTAAATGCAAAAAATTTCAATTTTCGAAGAAAAGTCACTCTTCATAATATCTCCTGCATGTTCTTAAATGAAGAATTAGAATATTACTTTTTGTTCAAAATGTACCCTGTACCTAGAAAGTACAATTTCCTAAAAAAGTACAAGAGTAAACAGGTTCAAATTTCGACTATACGAGAAAAAAGAATTCTTTATAATTTCTTTAAAATACTATTCCAAAATTATTTTTCGAATAAAAAAGTTTAATAATTAAATATAAAAAATCCCCCTCCCCTTCCATTCATAAAAAGTAAAATTTGTCTGATTCTAATTTATGTGGGGTCGATTTAAAGGTCTCATTGAGTGCATTAAAAGTTGTGGCATTGCTTTTTTTGATAAAAACAATATAAAATCTATTAAAGGGGAAAATAAATAAATTTTAGAAAATCATTTGTTTTTATTTTTAAAAAAATAAATAATGTTTAAATAATAAATACGATTTTCTCTATAAATGTTTTTATGTTATTAATATGATCACATCGAGTAAATAAGTAAAGTCATTTTCTACATCCTGTAATAACCTAATGATGTGTTAATCGGTACGTAAAAGATAAAAGTATATATTTATATACTGGCTACAAGGTTCTTTCAGGTCTATCTTATAGTGTAATGAGATCAATGATCAATTTGTTAGAGTATAAATTTTAAAGTTTTTAGGGTTATTTAGATATTCCTAGTATAAGTTATTTTTTGTAATAGGATATTTGTTGTCAGGCACAGTTGTGGTTTTGCTGGATAGGATGGACACCCTTGTTTACAAGATGTGTCCATTTGTAGCTGCTGGTATAATGGTTGGCTCTCTTTACTGGACTGCTGTCACTTATGGAGCTGTTACTGTCATGCAGGTATAAAAAAGAATTACTTTTTTATTTATTATTTTTCACTCCATGCTATTATAGCCATAATATTATCATCTCTTCTTCAAGAAGAAATGATAATAACTTGGATGTTTCTTCCATGACCGAATTTAATGAAAATCGGATTGGAAGTTAAACATGTGGCTCAGGTTATGAAGAATGGTAATTGAACAAGCGGCTCATGTCGCATGGCCCTAGCCATGAGTTTATAGTTGTTTTATTCACCCCGTTGATATGCCACATCTTTAGGCATTGGATTGATGATGTATTAATTTTTACAGGTAGCAGGTCAGAATGAAGCTATGGTAGTAATGGAGAGGGTAGAACCAGCTGTACTGCTTACTGCATTACCTGCCATACCAGTCGGTCTAATTGTACTTAAAATGTTCCGCTGGGAAGATTCTCTCCTTCAATTCCTTAGAAAATGCTCTTCAAGTGTGCCCCTTCTTAAAACTGTACTACCTTCAACAGTGTAAGTAACTCTGATCAAACTTATTAATCCTTGAACACATTTTGATTTTATTTAGCCACCGGTTTGGCTTAACATCCTTCCATAGATTAAGAACCTTAAATTTTGTTATGTATTAGCACAACAATAAGAATAATATTAGAATTTGGTGATCTTTTACAGGTAAGCGTTAGCTTTCCCTTAAGAGAACATCACTATATACACTTATGTATGATATTCACTGGTAGCAATTTATTTTCAGATTGAATGAAAGTGGGACAGCAACGGAGGTTCAAGTTAGCGACGGAATGTGCTGTACGAGGGTATTCGCTGGAGCACTTCTACTACCTACCATTGCGACCCTGTGTGGCAATATATTTTTCCATCATATTCACTCCGGTGTACAAAGAGCTTTCCTTGTAAGTAGATTTGCTTTAGATTTGTGTTTAAATATTTCTAAGAGTGAAGAATCAATTTTATCTATTTTAGATACAAAAAACTTACCACTAAATTATATTAAAGGTTTATTCTTGTCAGCTTGATAACATAACTTATTAAAGGGATTAATTGACAAGTTCTCTGACTAGCAAAATAACATGATTTAATGCCAGTTTGGCTGTTCATATATTGATTGCTACTTTTTACCTCAGTCTTGATTTGAGGTTAATATTTATGATAAAACCTTTCTCTCTAAAAATTGTTAGACAACAAAAACAATAGTGTAGACACTTTATAAAATGTATAAACGCATTGTTTTGTTTTTTTATCTCATAAATAAATTAGCTCAGTTACTAAAGCATGTAGCTTTAGCATGTAGCATGTAGCTACTAGCTTATATACTTCTATTGCAAATATCATAAATTTTTCATAAAATACCTTTAAATCTATTAAAAAAAATGTGTGAGACTCACACATAAGAAGTGATACTTAAGTTCTAGAAACAGTTGATTTTACGCATTGCTCTGTTTGCACTTGTTGACAATTTTTATTATTTCAGGATTGAGAAATGGTTATGTGGAATTTAATTGAAAAAGAAAATATTTTCATAACATTTTAGGGAATAATGAAGGAAAATCATGAAAACAACATTTATATTACGCTTAAATACCAATTTTGTGCATTGAAAAATCATCCATCTCCTTGGGCCTTTGTGCAATGGTTAGCACTTATGCCTGATGAATCAGAGGTTGGTGGATCGAGGCTCGTCCAAGTTAAAGATTTTTTTACAGGTAAATCAACTACCGACTTAAGCTGGCAGCTGATTTACATATAAAAAAAATCTTTCATAACATTTTAGGGAATAATGAAGGAAAATCATGAAAACAACATTTATATTACGCTTAAATACCAATTTTGTGCATTGAAAAATCATCCATCTCCTTGGGCCTTTGTGCAATGGTTAGCACTTATGCCTGATGAATCAGAGGTTGGTGGATCGAGGCTCGTCCAAGTTAAAGATTTTTTTACAGGTAAATCAACTACCGACTTAAGCTGGCAGCTGATTTACATATNTTTTTTTAATGATTTTTTTTCTGTAAGTAGCATCACTTTTCAGAGGTGAGCGCAAATATGTTGCGCATTTTATAGGCTTGGTTTTATCGAAAAATATTGAGTAGAGCCAAGTTATTAACAGCAATGCAATTTTGTTTCATCCAAGTTTACCCTACTGCGCCTGAAGAAGTTTCACTTCAATAAAAAAAACCTAAAATAATATGAAATAACCAATGCTTGTATCTTGTTGTAGGGTGGTCTAAGTTTTATCGTTGTCAAAGGAATAATTAAAATGTATCACAAGCAACAGCTTTATATACGTCTCAGCAAGAGAAGAATTTTGGACTACACACCTGAAAATCTTGAGCATGCTAGCCAACTTCCTACAACCTCTGCCCAAGCCCCCGTCACATCAAACTAAGAACCTATTCACTTCTTCCCTCTCCCCGACAATTCTTATTTATATATAATTTTTTTTTTTTTTTTTGGGCAGATATTCAAGTAGAACTATATAATTTCTTTACTAGTTTATTACCCTCTATAGGTTTCTGATAAAAGTAAAGTTGTTTTAAATAAAATTCGTCATGCAATTTGAGTTTACTAATGTCTTTTGTTGTTGCAGGTTTTTTCACTCTGATGGATTCTCTAGAAAATTCGCTGTTACAAATATTGCTGAGTTCCTGATTATAATATATTTCCCAGTGGACTTATGATATGGAAAATTTCACCTCGTTTCAAGACAGCAGATTAAAAATGCTTCATTGTCTCAAAGTAACAAGGTAATAATCCTTATTAACTATCATATTATTACCTTAAAACTAAAATTTACTACGTTCACACATCGTTTTGAAAGCGTTTCGGATCCAATTAGTTTTAAAAACGATCCACGTTCTTACAACAAAAAATACAGGTGATCGAAATATTTGTTTTCGATATTTCATAACGGTGACGTCACGAGTAAAACCTTCTTTCTTGTTACCTAATAGGTCC
>KZ651348.1:368306-394588 GCA_001010745.2 Gerris buenoi
GATTGTACAGCCTCTTTCAAAATACAGTGGAACCTTAATTTCTTGAAATTCAAGGGAATACATTTTTATTCGAGTAAAGTAATTTTCGAGCTACATTAACATTGGACTTCAGTATTTATTGTTTCTGCAACGTGATATTGGTTTACAAAAGCACAAATTATTATTTTTTTTTGCTCAGGGCTCAACAGTTAATAATTTTCGTTCCAAAATACTTTATGCTAATGGTTTGTTTTGTTTTTTTAGTTTTGCTGTGAGATTTTTTCTTAATTGTTATATTTTTGTACATAAAAGAGGCTATTTTATGATACAAGATATCTTCACAAATGTAAATAATCGTGAATCGTATGACTCTTCTTATACCTTTAGTATTTTTTTTTAAATAATTGTTTGTTTGAAACTTATGGGAGTTTTCATAATTTGAAGAAAAAATAAAAATAAATAAATAAAAATAAACCAGTGGAGTATTTGCATAAAAAAAAAATAATAATAATAATTTATATCTTAAACTAGAGAATTTTTTTTAATTTTTCCATTTTGATTTCAATTCAAAATAATTCATTGTTCTATCATTTCAACTTTTTAACGTATGTAACTTTTATAAATTGGTAGTTTCAGAACATAATATTTGTTCCTAGAAGAACTATCCAATGTTAACTGAGCTCTAAAGAGTATTTTTTTTAATATAATCATTTAACGATCAGAGATCGTTAAAGAACTTTCTTACTTTGCTGGTTAATGTACTTAGTAAATGCATTAAAATGACGGTTAACTTAAATATCAGACCATCTGTGGACTACTTTTGATGAACCATATAAATTTCTGTAAAATTAGATGAATAATAAAGATAATAATAATAATAAGCCATAAAGATATAGCTATTATTAAATAAATGTTTATGCCCATAAAGATGAGAAAAAATGGGTGCAGAAAGTTCAAATTTCATATGGGTCTGATAATAGGTTCATAATAACCTACATTGGTGTACCTAAATTACATTGGTGTTCTCTGTCTGACAGACACGATACTGCACATGTTCCCTTATGTCTGAAACGGATTTGTGTCTAGGGTTTTTTTAATTCAGAGGCTTAAAAAAAAATTCATTGTTCTCAATAATCTCAATTCTTTTATTACCGCTGTATGTAATTTCATAAGTAAAATGATTCTTCATTTGATTGTTACTCCCCTATGTTGTTTTGGAATATAAATGACTGACTAAATAACTATTGAGACAAAGGGATGTTTATTCCAATTTACTTAAGGACTAAGCAATATCACCCTTCTGTTTTTATAATGTGAGTAACAGTCTAAAAAAGAACATTCCGTACATCTTCTTTAGATTGTTACTCTCCTCTGATTTTTTATAAAGGGAGTAACAATCTAAAGAAGTTCCAAAATTTAGATAGAACAAGTCACGGAGATGATCTAGGAACAAAAAAGCACTAATTAAGCAATTTCATTAAATTTTCTTTTCCAAGAGACAGATATATGTTAAGAATACACTTTTTTGTTTAAATTTATTTTACAAATATATATTTGGTTGTATTTCATTATTGCACAAATTACTTTTAAATAAAAATCTGTGTAAATACTCTATATTTTTCAAATTAATACATGAATTTAACCATTTTTCTGAGATATGTAAAGATTTCTCCTAAACAAAGTTTCATACAAACATACTTTTAAAAGAAAAAAAAAATCTTTCACGCTGATCCTAATATTAATATCAAATTAGATTTAGGTAATTTGGCATCAAATAAAACTTTTATTTTTCATTTTTGCTCATGTTTGAAAAAAATAAATGTTACTACTGTTAAAACTAATGGCTTTAATTTACTTGGATAGTTCTCGTTTTAATATTAGACCAGTTGACTGTAAAATAATTGTTTTATTATTAATTAATATTTATTATATAAATATCAATCTTCTTATTTTCTTTCTATTGTGGATTTACAGTTATTAAATATGTACTATTAATCAAAAATATTTATAATGTCTTGCCATTAGGTTTTTTTTAATGATTTTTTTTCTGTAAGTAGCATCACATTTTAGGGCACTTCTTTAGACTGTTACTCCCTTTTAAAAAGAATAGAAGGGAGTAGCAATCTAAAGAGGATGTACGGAATGTTCTTCTTTAGGCTGTTACTTCCCTTATGAAAACAGACGTGTGATATTCCTTTTTTCCAAATTACTAAGTAGTATGTTTAGTCCATTGGACTAAACATCCCTGTCTTAGTAGTTATTTAGACAGAGGAATGTAGAAATAATTATATCCATTTATATTATAAAAAAAAATACATAGGGGAGTAACAATCTAAATAAGTACCCATTTTTTGATTTCAAAGGCTTGTACAGCCTGAGGCTAATAAGGCGACATTCCAGGCGAGATATATAAATATGTACTCAGCATATCAAATCCATTGCAGAAATCATGATCTGTGTCGTTAACAAAGGAATTGCCTCAACTGGAAAGTCTAGACTTATTAGCATCACATTCGTTTTTAATTTTAACGTTACAATTGGTTCTTATGTGTTTGTTCATACATACGTTATTATTTGTACTATGTTGTGAGTTTTGGGAAAAATCTTTATTTTTGTTAATTAATTAAGGCAGTGTTTGGTTTTTCTTTAAAACTATTTAAAAGAGAACCTTATTTCATGTATTTTATTGAGGTATTCAAATTGATTAAGTGGTTTAGATTAAAAAAAATAAATAAATAGAAGATGGAGATAAATCAGCTGTCTTTAGTGTGGTTTGGAGAGTTGGTTGGAATAGTAGGTATCTAATCACCTTTAACCACAAGCAGAGATTAGCAAATAGCCGAACATGGATTCAGTAGAGTCTAGCTAATTCGTATTTTATGGGACCAGGCACTGAAAAGTCCGAATTAAAAGGAATAAGTTTTAACATGTCTGTAAAACTACTTTTAACTGGGTAAAATAATTAAAATTTATGTTTTGTTTTTTTTTTCATCATAAAACTGACTGTTTTGTCTCAACATAAGCCCAGTATATAAACCTACAAATTGATTTAGGATAAAAACTTTCCATTTTATTGATAAAAATTCAAAGTTTATTGATTGTACATTATTAGAAAATTATTGAGATCTTTCTGGATTAACGGGATGTCCGGATAAGTGGAGTCTAGATTAGCTAGACTTTACTGAATTTTAATGTCTGACAATATGACCTCACTCTAATTGACCACCTTTCCATATCAATGCCACTAGTTCACAAATGTTAAGTAGAATTTTTTGGGGAAAAAACAAGGGTCAATTGGTAATCTGAAGACTTATTATGGGCTAATTTGTATTGTACGTGCCAGAAAAATTTTTAAAGAATGGTTAGAGATGTTTAGAGGTGGTTCTGAATCTTGGCCTGACATGTACAATATGAATTTACCCTTATTATATATGAATTATTTAATGTACAGTTGGGGGTCAGGAGTGGGGTTGGTTTAAAGTGTCCCCATACCTACTAAATTGTTAATACACTTTACATTTACAGTTGCAAAAAATTACTTAATTACTTTGGTAGGATTACTATAAAGTAGCTATTAGCTAGCAAATGAAGTAAGATCAATATTTTTTTTTAAAGAAACTGAAACTGTTGTATTAAGTGTAATTCTGAATATAAGGTATTGATATTTTGTGACCACTTTATGTGAGATTAATTATTGGTCAAAAGATATTTGTAGTAAAATATGCCAATATGCTCCAGGCATTTAAATCTTGTTTTGTTATGTACCCAATCGAAGTTATCATCTACTTGTCAGGGATATTGATAGTAATCTTTCTTCTTTTACAAATCTTAAATATTGTTTAGAAAAAAAGAAGATACATTAAAAAGATATTAAATGTACTAATTGATACTTTTAGAATGACAAAAACTAAACCACAAAAAAACACCAACCTCAATCATATTCAACAAATTAAATTATTATCATTCTTATCATCCTCAAATACCAATTTTACGAATATTTGTTTTAATTATTTTGATGGGTCTATTATAATAACTTATTATCTATTTTATACTATAAGAAAAAAATAAATAAATGTGTACCTTTCTTTTTTGTCGTCGTGAACTAAAAAATAAATAATGTAAATTTGTATATTTCTTACCTAAATGATTTCTTTATCTGACTTAAGATCTCTTTTCGTTTTCATTGTAAATAGATAATAATATTATTCCGATTTTTAAAAGTATCTTTTTTTAAAAAAATAAAATTATAATTATTCTTGGTGAAAAATGAAAGATTTCATGTGTCTTTAAATAGATTTAATGAATTACAATGATTGGTTTTATTTTGTTTATTTGATGCCCTTTGTGTTTGTTAGTCTTCCTTTTCTAGAATTAATTTAAAGTAGATTAAATTAACTTAAGCAAGAGGGTTTCTGCTATAAAAGCAGTTTGCTCGGCCTCAAGAATAATAGAATATTACAAAAAAATTTATTATAGACCATTTGGAACTTACAGTCAATAAAACTTCAAGAGCAAAAGTAATCAGTTTTTACTGTCAGAAAACCACTCAAAGCAAAAAAATTGATCAGCCATTTTTTGATGCGGTCCCCTTTAATTTTCAATTTAACAGATTTCTATTTTTGGTCTTCAGGGGTATACCCCTGAAGACCAAAAATAGAAATCTCTTAAATTGAAAATTGATCAGTTTATGCTATCAGAAAACCACTATAGCAACAAAGTAGATCAGTTTTTACTGTCAAAAACTATTAAAGCAACAAAATTAATGTTTTTACTGCAAAAAGACACTAGAGTAGCAAAATTGATCAGTTTTTTACTTTCAAAGAACCACCACAGCTAATGCTTTCAATAGGCCAGTTTAACTGTCAACTAACGCAGGGAGGGTAACAAATCTCCTACAGAGATTAAATTGAAGAGATTAAAAAAATTGATTTGAAATTGAATTGAAGAGATTAAATTGAAGAAGTAGACTTAATCTTCTTCAATCCACTTAATATTTCTCTTTAAACCAAGTTTAATATTTGTTTCTAATTTATTCTCTGTAAGGTCTTAAAGTCTTTGCTAAAAAGAAGTATATCTCTTGCACAGTGGCAATAAATTAATTGTCTGTTGGATTCAAAATATAATAAAAAAAAAACTTCTGCATTGCAGGCTGGCATAATTAATCAAATTAGAATTGTATCTCCTGATATTTTGGCAAACTAACTTATAACAATTCCCTAATGAATTACAAGTGTTGTGTTCATTTAATTACTAACTAAATTCATATAGCAAAAGCTATTTATGTTTTTATTTTAAAAATNAGCATGTATCCAGAAAGGTATATCCTAATGCTTAATATCCTAGGTTTCAGTGAGCTTAGTGGTACACTAACCATTCTCCTACACTGATCCCCCTTTACTGAATATTTGTTGAATAAACATTTAATTGAACTGATAATGACTTATTTCTTCAAAAATTATGGTAAAAATAACCACTAAAGGTTTGTATATCTACTGAGCTTTAGTCTCTTTTAAAGAATCTAAATTACATTATGGCTCCAACATAAGATTGTTTTTTTTTTTTTTTTTTTTTGTTACTTATGCCAATAAAGAATACACTAGAGTAGCAAAATTGATCAGTTTTTTACTTTCAAAGAACCACCACAGCTAATGCTTTCAATAGGCCAGTTTAACTGTCAACTAACGCAGGGAGGGTAACAAATCTCCTACAGAGATTAAATTGAAGAGATTAAAAAAATTGATTTGAAATTAAATTGAAGAGATTAAATTGAAGAAGTAGACTTAATCTTCTTCAATCCACTTAATATTTCTCTTTAAACCAAGTTTAATATTTGTTTCTAATTTATTCTCTGTAAGGTCTTAAAGTCTTTGCTAAAAAGAAGTATATCTCTTGCACAGTGGCAATAAATTAATTGTCTGTTGGATTCAAAATATAATAAAAAAAAAACTTCTGCATTGCAGGCTGGCATAATTAATCAAATTAGAATTGTATCTCCTGATATTTTGGCAAACTAACTTATAACAATTCCCTAATGAATTACAAGTGTTGTGTTCATTTAATTACTAACTAAATTCATATAGCAAAAGCTATTTATGTTTTTTTTTTTTAAGTAAATTAAAAAAATAGGGTTACTAATAATGTCACGTTAAGGCATTTTTTATTATGAGCTTTAAAAAATAAAGTATTTTACTGTTGGTTCAATTTATACTTAATCAGTCAATCCACACTAAGTACTGTTATGTAGATGTGTTAAGAGGCTGTTAGCAGAAGTTACATACACTGAATATAACATATTTGAAAATTTTTCCTGTTTATGGACTTCTTTATTTTTGAAGCAATATATTAATTTATAATACTGAACTTCTTGGTAAGCCATTAAGCCTTGTTCGCTCTTGGCAAGTAATTTAGTCGAGAGGGGAGTAGATTAGTAAATAAATGTATCCGAACAGCAAAATTTTAGTCAAGTAATTTAATCACTTACTAAACTACTTGACTAAATACTCAATTCGTTTTATTCTATTTTCGGGTGAGTAGAGCCCCCAACCACCCTGCATCCTATCCAATAAAGAAATGCAAACCTGTAAAATTAGTTTAATTCCTTAGTTCATAACTGCATTACCAAAAACATGTCTCGTTGGAATGAAGATACTACTTTGAAGTTTGTTGCAAACTACTTACAACATGTGTGCCTGTGGAACTTTAAATCCCCGCTTTATAAACATAAATATAATAATTTAAATAATAACTATTTAAAACATAAATAATTTTGCTTTTGACATACTAATCTCTTCTTCAACTTCTTCTAAAATAGACATTGCAATAAGCATTATTAGATTATTTACTTTTTTTCGTTGCCTGTCCATCTTGCAAATACACTAACTACTTATGTACTGGACAGTTTAGTAAACTGCAAGTGCGAACGATTTTTGGTGAGATGCTACTAGCTCAGTTACTAAATTACTCGTCACTCGACTAAATTACTCGGCAAGTGC
Source organism: Gerris buenoi (assembly GCA_001010745.2). NCBI lineage: Eukaryota > Metazoa > Arthropoda > Insecta > Hemiptera > Gerridae > Gerris > Gerris buenoi. The sequence goes on from KZ651348.1 coordinate 375,278, forward strand.
GAACAATTTTTGGTGAGTTGCTACTAGCTCAGTTACTAAATTACTCGTCACTCGACTAAATTACTCGGCAAGTGCGAACGATTTTTGGTGAGTTGCTACTAGCTCAGTTACTAAATTACTCGTCACTCGACTAAATTACTCGGCAAGTGCGAACGATTTTTGGTGAGTTGCTACTAGCTCAGTTACTAAATTACTCGTCACTCGACTAAATTACTCGGCAAGTGCGAACGATTTTTGGTGAGTTGCTACTAGCTCAGTTACTAAATTACTCGTCACTCGACTAAATTACTCGGCAAGTGCGAACGATTTTTGGTGAGTTGCTACTAGCTCAGTTACTAAATTACTCGTCACTCGACTAAATTACTCGGCAAGTGCGAACGATTTTTGGTGAGTTGCTACTAGCTCAGTTACTAAATTACTCGTCACTCGACTAAATTACTCGGCAAGTGCGAACGATTTTTGGTGAGTTGCTACTAGCTCAGTTACTAAATTACTCGTCACTCGACTAAATTACTCGGCAAGTGCGAACGATTTTTGGTGAGTTGCTACTAGCTCAGTTACTAAATTACTCGTCACTCGACTAAATTACTCGGCAAGTGCGAACGATTTTTGGTGAGTTGCTACTAGCTCAGTTACTAAATTACTCGTCACTCGACTAAATTACTCGGCAAGTGCGAACGATTTTTGGTGAGTTGCTACTAGCTCAGTTACTAAATTACTCGTCACTCGACTAAATTACTCGGCAAGTGCGAACGATTTTTGGTGAGTTGNTTTTTTTTTTTGTTACTTATGCCAATAAAGAATTTGGTTAAAAAAAAAAAAATCTAAATTTACCAGACTATGGTCATTTGAATAACTTTGAGCCGAGCAAGATAAGTTATATCGAAGGTAGTCAGCCTCAAAACTGCCTTTCCTACTTCTGAGTAAAACTGAAGAATAGGAGGCGGTTTATAGAAAAGATGGCGGGGCCTCAATCCATCGTATTTTTTTGACAAAGGGATATCAACAATCCTATGAACAAATCATACATGTATAATTTCTCAAATGCTTAAACTATATAAATGTACTGTTTGAAAAAGGGATATAATCTCTCAAGAGTATAAATTATGCAAAGTTGAGCCCCCAAGTGATTCTTGATCGTATCATCTCCTTTAGTTCAGCCTACTTCTGAAATAGATCTTATACAGAAGAATAGTATTAGGATCTTTAAAACTCTAATATAATATACAAATATAGAATTTTATTATTACCAATATAATAACAGTTGAGGATACAAAAATATTATAATAATTATTGTTAAGGTACTATGATTAGATAAATCAATTTGAGTCGCTTTCTTCGAGTGGTGGGCCTAAGTAAGGAGCCCAGTCGGTCCAGAAGTCTTGATGCCTGTTAGTTCTCTTGAGTATGACAAGTCCGTCCGAGTTGATTCCTTCTTCTTCGTAGTAGTGGCACAGTCGAGGTTTTCCATCCACTATCGAGTGGTAAGGAGGAGCCAATACGTCCACAAAGGCGGCCGGACCGTCGACGGTTTTAATTTCGTGTAGATTCCGTGAGAAGTGTCTTAAGACTATCGCGTCGTCTTCGTGACTGACTTCTAAATCGTTTTCCGGCTTTACAAGAAGACTGCCGTCTAATTGAGGACTTGCGTTGTCTTCGTTTAGAGAATAACTCCTGACTTGAACCTTTCCGTAGACGACTTTTAGCACTCCGTGCATTAAAGGATGATCGTGCAGCGGTATAGAACTGCCGTCTCTTAAAACGAACATGTTTATAGTGAAATCCGAATCTTCTAATATATCGACGTAAGTGACAGGCGCTACATTCGAAGGCTTACCTCTCGGATTCGGCGCGGGTTTCTCCAGCAATTCGTAGTCCAAAGTGACATCGTTAGAAGTCAGCTTCGACATTAACGAGTGGAGTTTGGACAAATTATTCTCGAAGTGTTCGCCAGAGTGAGGAGTCCTGGCGAAAGTCAATGCGGCTTGCCTTCTGATAGAATCCATGACACGCCTCATTTGCTTCACTCTACTTAAAATATACTATTTCTACATCTTTAACAAACTGTTTATAATATCATACACATTCGAATTACTTTATTATTTATTAACAACTTCCATTTTAAAAAAAATACAAAAACATAAATCAGTTGGTAATGAAAATTAAGTGTATTCGAGCTCCTTCCACAAATATTCCAAATCTCACAAACAGATTTCAATACTGTAATGCGATCTGTTGGTACAAATTGATACTAGTTAATAGTTAGTTAATAAAATGCTCAATAGATGTCAGGAACATCTATTTTTTTGACTTATCATTTGTACAGATGTTTCCGCTTTTCCGCATCATTGTTGATTACTTCGGCATCTTATGCTTGTTTATACGGAAATAGTATGAAATCAACACTTGTATTAAGAAGAAATATAAAAATGAAAGAAAATTAGGCACTGCGCTTCTAAAATTTACTACGGTAACATTACAAATTCATTTGTGACATAAACAATTTTAATAAAAATAATTGTTTTGTGACAGTGATGGGAGACAGTGAGAGCTCCAGTTTTTGACGTCCCAAAGGAAGGGCCAACTAGACAAAAAAAAAAAACAATTTTATTTGTAAAAATACTGTTCTTTAAGTATATTAAGGTTTGTCTCACTTGAGCATAATTTTAAAATTTCCTAGAAATATATGTGTAAATATTCACATTTTCGGCAAATTATTATTTATCACATTCTATTCATTATTTATATATTGCATAAAAAGTATTTTTACTTAATATATCTGTGTACTAATTTATTTTTTATATACCTTACACAATTCTGTTAAATTAAAAAAAGAAACAAACAAACAAAAAAAAGATGCCATTGTTTATATTATAATTATTTTGATTTAGATTGTCTAATCTTTATTTAGATTTAAGTTTTTTTATTTGCCTGGCTCATCAAACCTGACCAATCCCTCGAAAAAAGACTCATCAGCATAAACCTTAATTTCATTATCCGATTTGTTTGTTATTTTATATATTTTCTTCATAATGAATATCTGTTTATATTATTTTTAGTAATATCTGTGGTATATCCCGTCTATATACTATGTCTACATCTTCATCTTCTTATCTGGTATTGTACCCTTATCTTATTATTTCAATTTTTATTTTTAGGAATCAATTTAGGATTCAGGTAAACTTCAGCCATGTGAGTACTTATTAAATTATCCTCTTCCTTCAATGGGGCAACGAGGCACAAAATTTAGTAAACATTTAAAAACACTTTTTTGATCTCAGGGGACCTCTAAAAATTTTCGTTTTATCACGATAAGTTTTCTTTTAGAATGAGAAAGTAAAATAAGTTTTTATGTAAAAAAAAATTAACAACCACGAATTTTCAAACATAGTTTTTTTTGTTTTTTTTTTTTAACTAATTTTTATGTTATATTCTACTAGCACTATCTGAAGTACCCGGCATTGTCCGGGGGTTGTTTCTCAAAATCTTATGTAGGCAATGAACTTTCTTTTGTTTTAAAAATGAAAAATTATATCGTTAGATTCGCGTATTTAAATGGACAACATTATAGAATTTTTAATCGTTCGAATCGTTTTTGAGAATTTTTTTTTTTTTCAGAGTTTTTGGGTATAACGCCCCCAAATTAGAAGCTAATAAATTCATTTCTCGATTTCAGAGTGTGATATTTCTGAACATTATGTATCCCAAATTTCGTCAAAAGCGACCCAGTAGTTTAGGCTCCATGCGTCTGTCTGCACAGAAGACAGACACACATTTTTTAAAACAACTTTTTTGGACTCAAAGGGACCCCAAAACGTGTAAATCCATTAAAATATCAACATATCAAATTTTCGAGCCATTACAATACTTAAGTAAAAAGGTAAAAAGTTAAAGCCGATTTTTTTTTTTTTTTTTTTTGAAATGTAGGTATCCAAAAATAAAATTATCCAAACATTTTGTAATTCCGATAAATGTGCCGACAAAACTTGTACATGATACATGATTTGCAGCTAGGGCATCTTGATCTTGCTCAAGGTGGAATGGTGGAAAACATGATTTGTATAGCTAGGGTATCTAGGTCCTGGTAAACATGATTTGTAGCTATAGGGTAGGGTACCTTGCTCCAAGTGGTTTAGGAATCAATTTAGGATTCAGGTAAACTTCAGCCATGTGAGTACTTATTAAATTATCCTCTTCCTTCAATGGGGCAACGAGGCACAAAATTTAGTAAACATTTAAAAACACTTTTTTGATCTCAGGGGACCTCTAAAAATTTTCGTTTTATCACGATAAGTTTTCTTTTAGAATGAGAAAGTAAAATAAGTTTTTATGTAAAAAAAAATTAACAACCACGAATTTTCAAACATAGTTTTTTTTGTTTTTTTTTTTTAACTAATTTTTATGTTATATTCTACTAGCACTATCTGAAGTACCCGGCATTGTCCGGGGGTTGTTTCTCAAAATCTTATGTAGGCAATGAACTTTCTTTTGTTTTAAAAATGAAAAATTATATCGTTGGATTCGCGTATTTAAATGGACAACATTTTAGAATTTTAATCGTTCGAATCGTTTTTGAGAATTTTTTTTTCAGAGTTTTTGGGTATAACGCCCCCAAATTAGAAGCTAATAGATTCATTTCTCGATTTCAGAGTGTGATATTTCTGAACATTATGTATCCCAAATTTCGTCAAAAGCGACCCAGTAGTTTAGGCTCCATGCGTCTGTCTGCACAGAAGACAGACACACATTTTTTAAAACAACTTTTTTGGACTCAAAGGGACCCCAAAACGTGTAAATCCATTAAAATATCAACATATCAAATTTTCGAGCCATTACAATACTTAAGTAAAAAGGTAAAAAGTTAAAGCCGATTTTTTTTTTTTTTTTTTTTCAANAATTTATTCACTTCACATAAATGACAACCAATCTAGAAAGCTGATCTTAAACCTATAAAAGGACAAATCTTTGTACAACGGATGTCCCCAACAGCAAATCTAAACCGTACCTTCGATATATTTGAAATAATATACAGTCTATAAGATTAGAGTTGGCACAATCGAAGGCGGGAAACAACAAACGTGGAGGTAGTTTTGGGGTTATAAAAAGGGAAAATCGGTGTTGCCATGTTATATTTTTTTGTGGAACAGGGGTAGAGTAGAGCATTTTTTGTCTGAAGTTGCATTCAACATAGGGGACCAATAAAATCGTTTCCCTAAAAATTTTCCCGCCTTTTGATTGTGCCAACTCTAATCTTATAGACTGTAAATATGTAATATAATCTGTGTATTTCCTGTTTTGCTGTCAATCAATGTTTTTCTCTTATTTATAAAAATTACAAATTTGAAACCTGTCAAAATGAAGATTGTAAATATGGGATATGGCAAAACAAATAAAATAACTTGCCGATTTGTTCCGAACTAACTTTCCATACAGCAATATTTGCTGAAAACCAATTAAATTCTGCTGAAAGATGGCTAAAAGTATAAAAATAATGAATTGTCATCTTGTTCTGAGCTATGCTAAAAGTTTCAAATGTCTAGCTAATCGGGAAGTTCGTTGGAAATCAATTGCCAGATTTGTACCGGACAAACAAACAAACAAGAAACGAAGCTAATAAAAACGTAGTAAAAATACATCAAAGTACTCGTACACACTTCATGTATAAATATTGTATAATAAATATAAATATTGTATAATATTGTTTAAATAAAAATGTATACACATAATTGCGTACTTTAATGTTATATAATAGAGTCAAATAGCTAAATAATTTTATATGCATATGAGTTACATATTGAACTTATTTGTGACTATGACATTGACATTGTCACGTGAAAATAAAATTCAAATTATCATTTCATCAAGTCGAAGAACATTTTTATGACGTTTTGTCGAGCTAATTGATTCTAATTTCCACAGAAAAAAAAAATATATCGGTTTTCTAAATAAACTCTACATTTGTTAAATACATTCTAATTAGTTATTTGGAGAGCTCATTAGTTTCCTGTTTTGGACTACAAACATGACGTGATAAGGATTTGAACTCAGCCTGCATTACTGTTTTTCTTATCATTATTCTCTCCCGTCGCATTTCGTTTCTTATCGTTTTCTCTCTCTTTTTTCGAAAATGAAATTTTCTTTAAATCTCACTGAGACATCATAATAAACAGAACCATCTGCTTTCTTATGAGTTCGTTCTGCAATATATGAGTAGTTAAAAAACGTTCAATTTAATTGCAAAGAAATTGCTTACAAATCAAATGCTAATAACGGAAAAAAAAAATCTGATCTCATACTCCGCGTTTTATATCGGGGTTTTTAAGTATTAATTCTTGGAAAAAAAAAAAATAAATAATAATAATTAATTTTTAAATGAGTTGTAATATTTGTTAAGACAACTTACAATTAAAATTTCAACATTGATCTCTTATATTTTATTATATAATATTTACTTAAGTATTAATTTTTAATAAATATTCTGAAGTCACAAAGCAGGTAAATAAAATTATTTTTATTTTTAATTAACAACTAAAAATTAACTCACATGTAATTGCATGCTTTTTCCTAGAAATAAATAATACTAGCCAATAAAAACAGTTTTTATTTTTTATGCATTTGATGTTTTTAAGGTAAATATTGGTGTTAATTCATTATAATTTTTAAAAAATTATTTTTATTTTAAATTTAATTTTGCTCCCGAGCTTACCGAAGGTAATGGAAGATGTGTGTTGTTCTAAAGAACGAAAATATTTCATGTCTCCAATTTCAAAAATTCCAAGACAGACATCAGAGAACATTTTTGGTTGCAAACAACGCTAACAACGTCATTTGAATAAAAATTGTTGGTTCCGTGTCTCTGTGTCTGTTGGTCTGTCGCTCAATTTTTGCGAACCAGCATATCTTAAAAACTACACGTCCGATTTTAATGAAATTTGGATAGTAGGTCGTAGGTCCTATTTTTTTCTCTTCCACATGCTCACAAACATACATTTACATACATTTTATATCATTAAATCAACTTATCTGATGTTAATGAACTTTTGGATGGCTTGTCAAAAGTAGCTATAGTAGATGGCCCCAGATTAATTTAAACTGGCTGTGGTCCTTTAATTTTGCAAAACTGGTTCTTTCTTTAGTACTATTAGTATTTTTTTTTTTTTTAAATCTTAAAAAATAACCATATTTATTCTTTGTAGGATCCCCCCCCCCCCCTCAAAAAACTTAAATATTTATTACCTTAGGAACGGATAGGGTTAGACACTTCCGAGCTGCATTGAATTTGGACAATAAAAATCCATTTATTTTTTTTATTAAAAAACATTTTTTAATGACCGCCATATTGATACGGCTGGGCCGATTATGCTGATGAACGAACTCGACATATTTGTTAAATTACCTACTTGCTACTTGTGAGTGAAAATACTTAATATTTGTTTAATAAAATTACTATCTAACTTTATGAATGCTGAACAACGTAATTAAATATTACACATTAAATTATACTATTCATGAAATATCCCACCAATCAAGTTAGATCAAACAAAAAATTAAAATATTCTTTAGTAATTTGGCCAATGAAGTAATTAAAATGTTCTCTTTGGTAATATTTTGATCCCATCTTGGGTCTTAAGCTGAATGTAAGTTTTAGAAATACTTATGGTTCATTCCGATCCTCGTACCATACCTGGAATTATGTGTTCATTCCACTTTTTTGATTCCGAGCTTACCGAAGGTATTATTTCTTGTGTCTCCGATTTCCAAAATCTTATGATGTTTGGTTAATGGGCGTCGTAATTTTTCCTTACAGTGATTTGCTGCAGTTCAGTAATAATTCAAAGTTAACTTGGAAGAAATAATCTTGTTTCATATTGTTAAAGTGAAAATTACGATTATCTTGTACATATTAAGTTTCAGATTACGGTGTTCAGGATATACCTACTGCACCGCAAAGTAATCTTGAAGATAATTAGTTCAGTTTAATCTTGTACATCTTAAGTTTAAGATTACGGTGTTCAGGATGTACCTACTGCACCGCAAAGTTATCTTGAAGATAATTAGTTCAGTTTAATCTTGTCATCTTGTACATATTAAGTTTTAGATTACGGTGTTCAGGATATACCTACTGCACCGCAAAGTTATCTTGAAAATAATTAGTTCAGTTTAATCTTGTACATATTAAAGTTTAAGATTACGGGATTTGTTTTACGTATTGAAAGAATGTGGTGCAACGCCAAGGCCAAGTTATCGTTAAGATAATTCGTCGTTCTTGCCAAATATTTAGAGTTTTGATCTATTCAAAAGTTATCTGCTTTTACTAAAACAATAAGAAAAAAATAAATCATGAAAATGTTAAATAAAACAATATGTAAAGACAATGCATATAGATATGATGAAACATTATCCTTCGTTCTAATTCTTTATCATAATTAAATTTGCATGTTATTTTCTCTGCCTTAATTTATCTTTTTCTTTCTTATTGTTATCTAGCAACAAACTACCATACATAATATTTTATCATTTCTATTCTTACATTAATTTATTTTGTTATTCCCCGATTGTATTTGTAATTCATATATTTCTGCGAGAAAATGTATCAAATACATTGAAGTAGATTATATGATAATACGTAAATACATTTCTAAAATGGTCCTTATAATTTTTTTTTGCTCCATAAATAAGAAATGTTATGTTTTTCTCCTTGATTAGCTATAAACAAATTTCTACGTCTATATTTTTAAATTAAAATTCACTATCTATTAAAAGATAATTTATTTTCAGAAATATAACTGTATCTGCACTTTACTTTCTAAACTGATTATATATTTTTCTTATTCCACTGATATTAATATTTGAATCAGCATTATTATGATTAGTGTAGATATAGAAGAAAAATTTGTGAATTATATATTTTTCGATAAATGGTCTTTTTAGAATTATTATTTATTTTACATATTAATTAAAATAGTGTACGATAATAAATACTTGCATTTTTAAAAAATACAGTTGATATATTTCGCCATTACATTGTGGGTTCTTCATGCTTGCAACTTTTTCCTTTTACACGAATTCGGTAAAAAAATGTTATAAAATTAACTTACATTTTAGTCACTAAATAAAAACAAGATGTGCGTGTCCCCGGATCTGCAATGGATGTAATGAAAATTAAAATAAATAAATAAAACCAAGAAAGGCATTCTTCATAACATCTCCTTATAATTCTTAAATAAATATGCAAATGCAAAATGCACCTGATTTCCAAATGTACATTTTTTTACTTTCTCATATAAAGAGAAAGTATTGTGATGGCGCGAAAAATCGATTTTGAGATTTTGATGGATTTACACGTTTTGAGGTCCCCTGAGTCCAAAAAAGTGGTTTTTAAAAAATGTCTGTCCGTCGTCTGTCTGTGCAGACGCCTGGAGCCTAAACTACTGGGCCGATTTTGACGATATTTGGCATACATTTGGCATACATTACGTTTAGAAAAATCATTCCCCGAGGCGAAATCGAGAAATGAATTTTAACTCCAAATTTGAGGGCGCTACCCCCCAAAAACTCTGAAAAAACACGAAAAAAAATTATTTCTCGAAAACGGTTCCGACGATTTTGATTAAAAAATTCTAAAATGTAGTCTATTTAAATACGAATCTAATGTTTTCCCGGGAAAAATCTAGTTCCTAAGAAAATAGCTTAAAACGCGGATGGAAAGAGCCCGAGTTCGATTCCCCGCCCGGGAGAAGTTATTTTTATGATATTTTTGATGAAATTTCCAATAGTAATTAAATGTACATATATGAGAAAGTTTGTCTGAGTGCTCTCGGACCGATTTTTTAAATTATGCAAGAGCAAACTGGACCAAATATTGACTAATTAAAAAAAGGAATAATTGTTCAGATACTGTTCTAAATATATTATTGCAAAATGTCAAAAATCAAATTGAAAAAAAAAAAATTCCCCCCCGTGACCATTTTTATAAAGTCAAATTTGTTTGAATCTAGTAAATGAGGAATTAATTTAAGTCTCACTTAGTGCTTTTTTATATAAAAAACAATGTGAAAGTTTTTATAGGGGAAGTCATAATAATTATTTTTTCTTTAATAGAAGAATGATAGTTTTTGCTCCCGAGCTTACCGAAGGTAATGGACGTTATGTGATCGTCTTGAAGAAAAAAAAAAATCTCAAAAACTTTAAAACAGAAATCCGTTTCAGAAATCAGAGAATATTTTTGGTTTCGTGTCTGTCTTGGTCTGTCGCTCAATATTTGCGAACCAACTCATCCTAAAAACTACACGTCTGATTCTAATGAAATTTGTATGATAGGTCTTAATTAACCAATTGTTGGTCCCATATAAGTTTCAACTTTCTTCGCCTATTGGTTTCTCTTCAACATGTGGACAAGCATACATTTATTTTTATTTAACCTGTATCTTTAAATTTGCTCATCTGATTTATATGAAACTAGCCGTTACGCCCGCGGTAACGGGCAGAATAATAAATATGGTTTAGAAAAAGAGCTGAGAGATAATTAGTTATAATTGAAATATATATTTAAAGAGATATTTACTGTTTAAATAGTAAGTTTTATGCAGTTATACGTAATTAAAATTAAAACATTTAAATAGGAAGTTTTGTGCTCCGATAATCGTTACATAGGTATAGCGCAAATGGTTTGGTATCGGGCTTTCACCCAGTAGCCTCGGGTTCGATCCCAGCTTATGGCACATCAATTTTTAACGTTATAAATCATTTAGAGGTGAGTCGTTGTCGTTGTCGTTGTTGGGACGCTACTCGATTATATAAAATATAAAAGATGTGGATGGTTTGTCGAAAGTAGCCCGCAGATAACCACTGATAAATTTAAACCGTCTGCGCTCTTTAACTTTTGCTTAATTGATACTTTAATTCATGTCAAAAATCGAAACTATTTTGTCTCATTAAAAAGACGGGGAAACAATTAAATAAATTAGGCAATAATAGCTTATAAAAACATTAAATCCATAACTTACGTGACAGGATGCTATGTGTCACACTAATTGGCAGTCTATTTTGTTTAGTTGTACTTAATTATCTACACATTTAACTCTAATCAGTTATTTTAATTTGGTTTTCTGATAAGTTTAATTTGATTATATTAATTTATTATAGACATTTGAGTGTTAATAATAGCTAAAATTACTAATTATCCATTTTTAATTAATAAATAATACACTATATTTATATTGTTATTTTCAGGTGATTGAGCGTTGTATTTGTATTATCTTCTTTCAACTACATTTTCATTATTAAGTTACATCGTCACTAAGTCAGACAAAAGTTAAAGGAAACACCACTTGAATTTTAAATTTACTTATTTAAGTAACAATTCCGAGCAATATGTCAAGTCTATTTTCCTGTGTTAAAGTCGCTCCAAACTTCGAGCTGACAGATCTAAAGAAATCGTTCGATTTTGATATCGACATGAATAAAATTAATCTTTCAACAAAAAGTGAGTATCTTATGTATTTTTTTTTTTTTTTTAAATATATCATGCTATTATTCTTTCAAATGATTTTAAAGCTCTTTCTATGGAGATAATTTTTAAATCAAGTTTGTTATATTAATAATTATTTAATTTGTTATTTTAAGTTTATTTAATATGTACATTCTTTTTATTTTTTTCTACTCAAACTATATTTTATTTATTGTTATTCATCTTACTTTTTACTACGTTTTTATTAGCTTGCTTTCTTGTTAGTTTGTTTGTCCATTACAAATCTCAAATCTTGCAATCGACTTTTAACTAACATCCCGAGTAGCTAGTACATTTAAAACTTTTAGAATAGCCCAGAACACGATGTCAATGCACTATTTTAATACTTTTAGCCATCTTTCAGCAGAATTTACTTCGTTTTCAGCAAATGTTGCTGTATGGAAAGTTAGTTCGGAAAAAATCCGCAAGTTTTTTTTGTTTTGACATGACCCATATTTACGATCTTCATTTTGACTGGTTTCAAATTTATGATTCTTTATTTAGTGAACAGAAAATTTAAAAATTTAGTATATAAAGCCACGTCCAGACTGCCGAACCGAACAGAGCATAGGACCCGAGCAATGGTCTCTACGCATGCCCAGTCTAAAGTACGCCTGCGCATTTCAGACTAGGCATGCGCAGAGACCAATGCTTGGCTCGATTTCTCTGTTCGGTTCGGGAGTCTGGACGAGGCCTAAAAAGTTATTTTTATCTTGTAATTGTGTTTATTTATTATTATTTCTCAGATCATATATTAGATTTATTTATTATAATACCACTTGCTACTTGCTTTATTTTATTTAATATCTGCCTTTTCTAAATCAAGAGGAATCCTTCTTCAAAATATGCAAAGAGTACCGAGTACCTACTGCCTAAAATCTGTTTGTAAATTCCGTATTTGTAGGCTTTTGTTCAGGGAAATTTTTTTCTGTAAGGACAAAAAATTGTAGTAAAAGTGGTGAAATAGTTAAAACAGCTCTTAATATATGTATATAATTTATTATGCTGCTTTTGGAACAAAATTCCTTATTACGTTACGGCGTCTGGAGCCCGGGACCCAATCCGAAATAAAGGACCGGTAATAAAATCGACTTTCACAAAACCAACCGTCACAAAATCACACGTCACAAAACCGACCGTCACGAAATCGACCGATGACGATAACTTGAGTAAAACTTGACTCGTTGAAATTTGGTACACATGATCATTCTACCAATGCCCAGGACGAGTTCGTTGGACAACGTCATTCACCCAAGCGTTTGCGCTCATCGCTGGCGTAAACTTAAGCTTTAAATGTAAAATTGGACTTTTATTTTAGGACGGGAAAAATTCTAACTCCAAATATGTATGCATTATTACACAGATCATTAATATTTGAAGTCAATAATTTGGTTTCTGATTACATTTTTGTTATTTCAGCATGCAGGGCTGAGGACGGTTCAGCTTGGTTGATGCCATTTCTACGGAGAGTCGAAGTTGAGATGGCAACTGATGCTCAAATGAACCACGAGTATTATCACCCGCTGGGTAATCAGCAGTTTCGAGATTCATCTACCAGGTTTCTCCTTGGTGATAATCATCAGTGCATCACTGATGGACGGGTAAATTACTCTTACCTTTATATATAATCATACATTTGAACAAACGAAATCATCTGCCAACTGTATAATGTGTTTTAGTGCACCACTATATCATATGCCATAATTGGACTACCTATAACGATTTACATGCCCAAGAATGTAAAAATTTGACAGTGTTTTAAAAATTAAGGAGCCCACCTCAATTTTAAATGCCTACTAACTAGGTGACCAAACCAAGAAAGAGTTGCTGGACAAAGATTTAAGAATTTACAGTATCTTACTATAGATTTAATTATTCTGTTTTTAATTGAACACATTAAAGCCATTTTAGAAGAAGCCATTTAAGGTATTTTGGAAGAATTTTAATTTTGTATTCAGGATTTTGAAAATCACATTGTCCACTAAAGCTATGTCTCGCAGACGAACTTAAGTTGGAAACCCCGTTTTGTTTTGAATTTTTTTTGCAAAAACCTGACTTTTGAGACTTAAATTCGTAAGAGGAACATAAAATCATTTAATTTTTGGGTACATCATTATGCTTCCTTGCCTTTATCAGGTCCTGTCCCTAATGAAGATTTCATTGTTTAATTTAAATTTTTATGTCGATTAAAACAAAGAAATATATTATCTTATTATTATGTGGTTTTAGGTTTCTGTACAAAGTGCTAAAAGAATCCTTATATAACGGCTCTGTCTGTCTATCTGTCCGTTGGCTTGTTTCAATTCATAAACTAAAAATAAAATTTCTATAGCTAGAAACATAAAATTTGGCGCACAGGTGAGCCTCGGCGTTTGAGACAACTGGACATATTTTGGAGTTTCTTCATGATTGCGGCCCGGCCAATTTGGCGGGTGACTAAAAAAAAAGTTTTTAGATACCAGATACCATGGTTACACATTGTAATTGTTACACATCAATTTAAAGGTCTTGAAGTGTAGAAAAAGAATATGCAACTATTACACCTGACAATTTTAACCAAGTCGTACAGAAACCGGCGATTATCGCCTCACATACTTACGTGAAGCGCGCCTTAACTTGTTATATTGTGTAATCAAAATTAATTCAGGGTTAATAATAAAATATGCAACAACGATTTTGCTTTTTTTTCATGAAAAATAATTAAATTAAGGTTTGACCTTTATTTTAATTTTTGACTATTTTTTATTTCTTTTTTTTTTTAGATAATAAGATAATTGCTTGACATTTAAAGTTAATTTAATGATGGTGACAATCAAAGTTTTAGTTGTATTTTTAAAAATTTTATTTATAACGTGAATAACTAATTCATTTTATTATTATTAATTTACCTATTTTGTATTTAAGGCGTTTGCAGTTCAAACCCTTGGAGGCAATACAGGTTTAAGGTTGGCCTTGGAGTTCCTTAGAAAGCAGATGAATTATAAACGATTCTATCTTTCTGCTCAAACTTCAGGTAGGTATTATAGTTGGAGCATGAACCTACTTTAATTGAAAAGTTCTTTGTCTGTGTCACTAGGAGAAAAAACCAAAAGTGGCCTCATTGAGATTGAGACATGAATGAAGCAGGTAGAATGTCCTGGATAGATTATTTTCACTGTATAATCAGCTCTGTAATAATCATTTCTCTGACTGGGATTATTGAACTACTGCCATAAGTTATTCATTTAAATCAAATTATCATTATAATTAATAATGGGACATAGACAGAGAAAAATAGACTCCAGCGCCGGGACTCGAACCACGGGCCTCTATATTTCCAGTTTAGCACTCTTATCAACTAAGCTACACTGAAGAATAATTTCCTCTGTCAATTACGATACCTAGTCCCGAATTATGCTTTAAATTTTCCACAAGTCTAGGAGTCGTCATTTACGACTACAGAACTAGACCGAGAATTATCGCTTATAATTATAAAGTACCCTAGTTGGTAAGAGCGCTAAACTGGAAATATAGAGGCCCGTGGTTTGAGTCCCGGCGCTCGAGTCTATTTTTCTCTGTCTATCTCACATTGTTTATAATAATTATAATTTGATTTAAATTAAAAATTCAAACTTTCCGTAGTATGAATACTACCAAAAACTTAAATAAGTATGTTATTCATTTACAACCCTGCCCCGATTTTAGGTAGTTTATTTTCTGCCGACTAAGACTAAGAGGTGCGCGGAAAGTTTTCAAGCCAACAAATTTTGCCCCCATTGAGGCCGACGGGGAAATGCCCAGTCTGAATATATTGGTTAATCTGGATGATAATAGCTAATTTTAAATGCATTTTTTACTTTCTTATATAAAAAGAAAGTATTTTGACAGCGCAAAAATTCGATTTTGATGGATTTACTGAGTTGTAAAAAAATGTCTGTCCATTGTCAGTGCAGACGCGTGGAGCCCAAACTCCTGGGTCGATTCTGATGACATTAGCCATACGTGTATAGAAAAAATAGCTGAGCAAATTTTCAGAAAAAAATTTGGGGGCACTACCCAAAAACTGTGGAAAAAAAAGATTTCTCGAAAACAGTACCAACAATTTTTATTAGAAAATTCTAAAATGTAGTCCATTTAAATACGAATGTAACGATATAACAGCTGGGAAAAATCTAGTTCCTGAAAAAATAGCTTTAAACGCGAACAAAAAGGCCGGGTTCGATTCCCGCCGAGGAGAAGTTATTTTTATGATAATTTAATGTAACTACGAAAACTAACTCAATTTAAATTAAATGGCTAGATAAACTTCGCTCCAATTTAGAAAGAATTTAAGTAGATACTTTTTTAAGTACGGGGAGGGGTGGGGGAGAATTTTTGTGAATGAAAGTAGCGCCCCTTCCAGTTACCATTAAATTTAGCCCTCTAATTAATCAATTTTGATGCAATCTAATTAAATAAAATATTTACAAAGGGAGACAGACAGAGAAAAATAGACTTCAGTGCCGGGACTCGAACCACGGACCTCCCCCTGAATTATTCTTCAGCGTAGCTTTACTAGTTAGAGCTCCTGCACACTGGAAATGAGGGGGAGGTCCGTGGTTCGAGTCCCGGCGCTGAAGTCTATTTTTCTCTGACTGTCTCCCTTTGTAAATAGAAATTATATTTTGATTCAAATTAAAACTTAAACGTTCCGTAGTATGAATACAACCAAAAACTTATAAAAATTGAATTGCAATCTAATTATTAATATTATTGTAATATTGAAAAGAAATAAGTTTTATACGAAACTTGTTGAATAGGGTAATTTTTACACACACTAATTTAAAATTTAAAAAACTTAAATAATTTCTTGAAAATATTAAATTTCGCATATCTCTGACGAAATACAAATTGAAAAATAAGAGAGATATCAGAAAATAAAGATTAGACAACTCTCTGATTTACAGTAAAGTTTTAAACTGAACTGATTGCTGATTGCTGTATAATCTCAAAACTTGTTTGTAAGGAACTAGCTGTGGTTTTACGCTAGTAACACATATTTAAACCTTCCAAAGAACTCAAAGGTATATATTGTTACATTTTATTGGTTATTTAATTATTTTCAGATGACGAGAAGCACGTATTTAAGGGTCACAACCTTTCAGGTGAAACACGTAGATATTTCTATNCAACATTCATACGATGTTAATAATTATTATAATTAAATGATAGATAATTAGATATCGACAATTAGGCAACATATAATGCATTTTTTAGATAACAATATGATTTAAATGTTAAAAAGTAATGAAATGTTATCATTTAGTTTTTAGAAAAGAGATATAAAAATGCGTAATATAATGGTTTGTCAATGATAATTTTACGATGCGTGATTGTGCGTGTCAGTAAAAGAAAAGTCATTTATTTATATAATGAATGATAAAATTAAATGAATGATTTGATAATGATTTTTTTGTTTTTCTTTATTCTTTCATCCAAAAAAATCAATGTAATTTGTAGATACAGTTATCTGTTTTTTACGTCATTCGATTGATAAGATATTGGATTGATGATATATGGGTCTTACTACGTCTGTTATATCATTTTCGTTATTTTTATATTTACGCCTTTGAATCTGTTGGAAACTGATTAAAGCAAGAGAGTGAAGATTTGGAAAACATCTTTAGATTTATATGTATAACTAAATCCTACATTTCCGAACTAGGATTGTAACGGGAAAAAGTTGGAGTTAAAGACTAGAATGTTTTATACCAACATTACCTATCTATTTGGATTTATCATTCTTGTCAAATATTTTACGATCTGTAAAAGGCAGAATATTTACATCATATAATCGTTGCGTATAAACGAAGTTGAATAATTCGACAATAAACTAAAAACAGGTTTGCCAAGCATTAGTTTCAATCTTTGAAGTACGTTGATAACAATATTTCATATTTCCCAACAAGAATTAATTTAATTATAGATCTACAAATCTATGAACTATTTAAACTATTGTTGATATCAAAGTCCAAAACATACACAGTTCAACAGGTTTGTCAAAACTATACCTATACTTATAAAAATCCTTAGAATAATACTATATATAGAAGGAGTGTCACTGATAACATTGAAACCAACTTTATTTGTGATCCTTATCCGCGTTCTAAAAATTCATTTTTGTAATTTGTGACACATAACTCTNCGAGAAGCACGTATTTAAGGGTCACAACCTTTCAGGTGAAACACGTAGATATTTCTATTGGGATCCAGTAACGAGAAATATCAGCTTTCAAGGTAACTGCAGTTTATATTGAATTATGTAGCTTTCATGGCATTTCTTTAGATTGTTACTCCCCTTATAAAAAAACAGCGGGGAGTAACAATCTAAAGAAAGTGTACTGAATGTTCTTTAGACCCGTTACTCCCCTTATAAAAACAGAAGTGTGATATTCCTTTGTTCCAAAGTACATTGAACTAAACATCCCTTTGTCTTGAAAGTTATTTAGTCAGAGTTCAAAATAAATATTGGGGAGTAACATCTAAAGAAGTGCCGCTTTTATATGGGTATTTGCTTTTAATAAAGCAAATATATTTTTTATGCAATATTATCATCATGATAATAATAATCTCATCAACATATATGCTGATTTTTTTTTTTTTTTTTTCATTTAAAAAATTATTTTACTAAGGATAAGACACTCAATAAGATTTTGTCTCCTATGACAGTCTCCTTATCACATTTGAGTTTGCTTGAATGGTATTATTTTCATGAATGACATTATTTCTTTGAATGGTATTTGGTATTATTTTCATGAATGGTATTATTTGCTCAGAATTTTACTTTCACTATTTCTATTTTCCTTTACGTTTTCAGTTTTTTACGCAAATTTATTCATAAAAAAATTATGTTATTACATCTTTAAAAAAAAAAAAAGTTATCAGTAATCAATTAAATGATTATTTATGTTTAAAAGACAGCATAACATATTAAAAAATATGCTGCTTATTTGGATTATAAAATTAATTATAATTATATAAAATCAATAACGAAAAAAGAATGAAAATGGTTTTACTGATAAGGCATTATTTATTAAATGGGTTGATTAAAGTAAATTAGAAACATGAAATGTATGCATTGTCACATACATATATTAAAATGTGACAAAACAAAATCTGATAAGGATGAAGTAATTATTCCATTTTAAATTTAAATTACATAAAAGCAGTTGGGGTAATTAATGAGTCTATTTTTCCTGATATAATTAGACAAATATATTTTAATATTATCTTGTTTCAACTCCGTATTTGTACGTAATTAAATCATTTGATAAGATTCTATCTAAACATTTTTTATTTTATTTATTTTTTTTTTTTATTCATTTTTAAGTTTTTGGTCAAATTATAATTATTATTAACCACGGGAGACAGACAGAGAAAATAGGCTCTAGCGCCGGGACTCGAACCACGGGCTCTATATAATTGAGCACTCTACTGGAAATATAGAGGCCCGGAAATATAGGGCCGGAATGTAGGGCCGTCTGTCTGTCTCTCGTGGTTAATAATGATTATTATTTGATTTTAATTAAAATTTAAACTTTTCGTAGTATGAATACTACCAAAAACTTAAAAATAATTTCTAATTGATTGTACTAGGTACAGGTACTAATTGGGTACTTTATAATTATAAGCGATATTTCTCGGTATAGACTCCTAGACTTGATGAAAAATTGAAATCTTGATTCGAGTAGAGTTGGCACAATCGAAGGCGGGAAATAACAAATGTGGAGGTAGTTTTGGGGTTATAAAAAGGGAAAATCGGTGTTGCCATGTTATATTTTTTT
>KZ651348.1:406236-459274 GCA_001010745.2 Gerris buenoi
AAAAAAATGACGTCAGAGTGAAACGTAAACAATAACCAATGGCAGGGCTTGTTTTCTTGACGTTTGTGAGCGGGCTTTGAATAGTTACTAAAGCGTGGCCAACCTTCTCCAGCTTAAATGAAAAAAAAGAGTGTTGTTTTGTTGGTCCCCTGGTCTAAGGGACACAACCCCTCGGCGAAAGTTGGCTTCAGTCCCTTATCAGTAATTGCTTGTTGTTTTGATTCTATGCTCCTTCTATGTATAGTATTATTCTAAGTAAAAATCAATGGTATTTATGAACAAGTTTGTCAAAACTGAAAATTAGTTGGAAGACCAACACATGTTGGGCAACTGACCCAATTTGTATAACAAGTAACAATTGTGGCGTAATGGTTTAGTATATAAAAGTCTACGAACGTATTATTTTTTTATCGGGATCTGAACTGTATGAAGCTGATAAAGCAATAATGATTAGTATTAAGTTCTAGAATTAATTCTAGGTCTTCCGATAGTGTGTTTTCCCGCGCGTTTCGCCTTCTATGCTGGAGGCATCTTCAGGAGTATATATGTTGTTCTGAGCCAAGGACAACGTGTACACCCTTTAAGATGTCTTTAATTATAACATAATGATGACATCAACCGCGGAAGCCGATGAACTAAGACATTAATTAGTAGTTTATACAGAATTCTTTTTTAAAAAGTATTTTTGTGGACTCTTGTATCTAATATCTGGAAAATAATTTTATTAATTATTTTCTTACAATCAAATGGGAGTATGTAAGAGAAGTGGTGATTAATTATTTAATTATATAGGATATAAGTTGTAATTTAAATTAACTTGTATGTGAAATGTTTGCTTTATTGTTTACAGTTGACTTGGAACTTCTACAATATTTATGGCACTCCAGCCCAACACGGAACTAAACTAGTTCTGAATGTTCTTGAGAGCCCAGTGCTTCGCTTGGAATGGTTATTACTTTTAATCAAATTTACTTTTACTGCGTTTTTATTAGCTTGCTTTCTTGTTTGTTTGTCCAGTGCAAATCTTTCAATCGATTAATAA
Source organism: Gerris buenoi (assembly GCA_001010745.2). Taxonomy (NCBI): domain Eukaryota; kingdom Metazoa; phylum Arthropoda; class Insecta; order Hemiptera; family Gerridae; genus Gerris; species Gerris buenoi. Next base: position 407,279 of record KZ651348.1, read on the forward strand.
CTAACTTCCCAAGTAGCTTTTGAACCTTTTGAAACTTTTGACTTTTGAAACTTTTAGAATAGCTCAGAAACACAATGACAATGCATTAATTTAATACTTTTAGCCACCTTTCAGCAAAATTTAATTCGTTTTCAGCAAATTGTGCTGTATGGAAAGTTAGTTCGGAATTTATGACAGAAAATTCAAAAACGTAGTATATAAAAAGTTATTTTTATCTTGCAATTATTATCTAATCGTGTCATTTTTAACTGAGACTGGCGTAATTTATAGGTTTAACACTATGTCCTGGATGTATAATAATCCTTCAAAAAAACTTATCTAGTTATTTCGGAAGAAACCAAAAGTAAGATTGTGCAAATTCCATTGAGCTAAACTCTTACAATTTTCTTAAAGTTAGTTAGTTCTCTTTAGGATGAGCCAAAGCCAAAATCTTACAAGCATTAGCCAAAAAGAATAATTCTCTCTACAATAGTCTTCTTACTGTCGGTTTTTACACATATTTACACCGGTGCTATTTGTTTTTCAACAAAGTACGACTAAGTTGATCAATTGGTAATACACTACAAACGGTTTTGACAAAAATTGTTATCAAAGTCCATCAAAACGGCCAAATGGCATTACTCGTGACTCGTACAGTCCAACAGGTTTGCAAAACAAATATCCACGCATATAAAAATCTACGGCGTTTAGATTTTGTCAAAAAGTTTGTCAAACCTGAAAATTAAGTTGGAAGAACAAGACCAGCACACACATGATTGACAATGTTGGATATGTTGGACCCAAGTTGTAAAACAAATTACTTACGTGGGGTCTGCACATATTCCTTCAAATAGATAAAAATTATTGTAATGATCAAAAGATTCACGATTCACTCTAACATCTTAATTTTCATGCTTCTATGAAAGATTTTGATAGATTTTAAGTCACTTTACGGCTTTATACAAATATATTTATTTCTATCTTCGTCCGATTTAGTATTTAAGGAATGCAGTAAAGAAAATTATATCATAGTATATATTGCATCCGAAGATTACAAGGTCTCAGTTTAAACCTAAGGCCTCAGACCAGCATCTCTCTAGCTTCTCGATTCTAAATCAATATTTATTCTAAATTAGATGTTTCCTGGCTGTTTATATTGATACAACTACCAGACACGAAGAGTAGATAATTGTTGATTTATGGTAGTATGCGTTAGACACTCTGATATATTTAACTTAAGGCTATTTTGTGATCAAATAACGAACTGTAATCGTTCTAAAAATACGATGCACCCTTTTATAAGCCTCCTATTATTGTTTAAACAGATTTAACCAAATAGACCACCTTTTCAATTTAGGGACCATCTATTGTTTAAGTGGATTTTATTACCTTAAAAACTATTTTACAATTCTGTTCCTTGTTCCTTAGCCTACAATAAGGTAATGTGTATTGTAATAAACATTTTGGTTTTCCGGTGAAATCCGCGTCACGAAGGGTATGAAGTCCGACGTTTCGCTTCCACTGCTGGAAGCATCTTCATGTGTGAGGTGCATCGTGATGTTGACTCGAAGCAAACACAGGATGTACACAGGATTTTGCTTGGAGTCATCAGCACAATGCACCACACCCCTGAAGGTGCTAGGTAACCTAGCTGGTTACCTAGCATGTAGCGGGGTACGAACACAATGGAGCCTGGTTANTGTTTATGAATATAGAACACACACGTTGTGACATAATATGTGTCTTTTTATAATATCATATCCATCAACAGAGTCGTAGAAAAATTTAAGATTTTAATAAAATAAAGTTCATGAAAAAACTGAAGCAGTCTTAAGTTAAGCAGTTAAGCATAACCCAAGACTCGTCCTTTATTTGTATCTGCACTAGACTCACTGTTATAGATTAGAATCCCATTGAAACATTGTTAGGTATATTTAATAATTAGTGATATGAAAACATTAGGTTTGTTCAAAAAACACTTCAAACTAGTTTGAAACTGTCCGACGCATGTGCATTAGCAACAGGAGTTCAATTTTAGTCCGATGCGCACGCGTCGGACAGTTTCAAACTAGTTTGAAGTGTGGTTTGNAACGAAGTGTTTTAAACTTTAAAATGAGCTTAAAGATTAAGAATAATTAGCATATAAGTCTGTAGATGACTTAAACTGATCAATATCGCTCTTCAAAATTGATCAGTGAGTGGCAATTAAATAATTATTTTTAGCACGTTAAAGATACAACGCAAACGCCTAGAGTCCCCAAATTTAAAAACATGTGAATTTGTGTTGACTTATCTATACTAATGTAGTATAAAGAATAAAGAAGAGTGTCTGTGGTCTGTGGCCTGTGTCTGTGCCTTTTATACAAATCTACAGTTTTATTTCTCACCAGTTGAAATGTTGCTCACTTGAATTTAACTGAAAAGTGAGTAAACTTTTTTTTTAGGGAATCCCGACGAGTTGTTAAACAACGTTAAACGTTATAAATCTTTAAAACTCTAAATATAATTCTTTATTCTTTTGTGTGAGACAAATCTAGATGTACTGCGTATATAATTCGAAAATAACTCCCAATTAAATGGTTATTAATTTCTAATTTGAAATTCTACTGGCACTTAAGCTCCTTCGTCTTAATGCGCATTTCAGTCTTTAAATACTATCGTATTCCAGATTGCCTACATTTAAATTTGTCTTATTTAAATTTAAATTGAATCTATAAAACTACGTATGACGTATGTATGGTACGTATATAAACTATCGTATGAATAAATAGTACTAAAATTCGTTTTCTCTATTATTTTTATTTATTAAAATACTGTATATTTTACTACGTTTTTATTAGCTTGCTTTCTTGTTTGTTTGTTTCTCCAGTACAAATCTTGCAATCGATTTTTAACTAACTTCCTGAGTAGCTAGACATTAGAAACTTTTAGAATTGTTCAGAACACGATGACAATACATTATTTTAATACTTTTAGCCATCTTTCAGCAGAATTTTATACGTTTTCAGCAAATTTTGCTGTATGGAAAGTTTGTTCGGAAAAAATCCGCAAGTTATTTTATTTGTTTTTGACATATCCCATATTTACAGTCTTCATTTTGACTGGTTTCAAATTTATGATTTATGACAGAAAATTTAAAAAACGTAGTTTATAAAAAGTTCTTTTTATCGTGCAATTATTTTATCAGATTAAGCTTGAATGTCTAAAGCACCATTCAGCCTCTATAGTGTCATTATCAGGGCCTAAACAAACTGTAATCGAACAATAATAATCCAGTGCTTTAATGAAAATCGGAACAACAAAACGAAATTAACAATTAAATAAACAAATCTAAAGGGAAAAATCTTTTTTTTTTAAATACATAATCAACCACTCTAACTACATACAAATACAGTTAATACTTAATTTTCAGATATCGGAACCAGTAGGCAAGAGGTCAACAAATTATACAGGGGAAGTCAAAGCTATAGAACTGGCACTATTGCATTTACAATCCCGGACAGAGAGTAAAGTAGTACTGCTGATAGACTCCCAAGCTGCAATAACTGCCATAGCAAGTAACACCTATAGTGATTTGCAGAGTGTAAATCACTGCAGACGCTTAATTGACCGACTTNTTGTTGTATGTTAACTTTTGTCTTATTTTCATTTATGAGGGGCCATTCTATTGGTAAAATAGGTAAAAATGACTAAAAATAAAAAAAAATAAATATGATTAAAATACACGCTCAGCTCAATATTGCAAGCATTGCACACCTAGTTTATATTTACAAAACAATTTATTCACCATTGAATTTATGTAACCAAATTAAGGTATAAAACATATTTTTTTGATTTGTAATGTTATAGCCTGAAGAAGCTCTGAGTTAGGGCGAAATATAGCTGTTTTTTCTAAAGAAAAGGAGGAAGAAACTCTTTCTCTTTTTTAACCCTTAAAAAAGACCAAAAGAAAATATATTTTCATATATAGTTTTCATACAAACAAATCAATTTAGAAAAGGGTTCACCATTGAAGCTAATTTTAAGTTATTAACCTTTTAAAAATTTCGTTTCATGTTTGTCTGTCTGGTTGTCCACGAATCCTTGACACACGCACAATTTCCACAGATTTTATCCGACATAGATTAAATTTTCAGGGATTGCTCAGTTTATGAGCTATATGGTCCCGTATGCATATCATTATTATCAGGGTCTAAAAAACCTATTTTGCTCAGAATTGGTGGATAGTTGGAAGGACTGACCCACTGATAATCCCCATGATTTTTTTTTTCTTTCTTTTTTTTTTGAGTAAGCTAAGTGCCACACTAATTGACATTCTATTAACTTTACCTCGATAACCAATTATATATATTTGTAATCTTTCAGGCTTGCAGGTTTAAAAAAGATGTGTCGCAGACTGCACGACCTCAGGTCGAAATTAAGCAAAACCTTGATGTCTCTTGATTCTAGATTAGTTGAAGAATGGTCTCATATATGTAAACAAAAAGGTTTATTTTGTTATACAGGATTATCAGGTAAATGTTATATTTATTTAATAAATGTTGTTTTTTCTTCAATTATTACACTGGTTCTTACGTTGTAAATCAGCAAAAAGCTGTAGACTCTTTCGGGTGTTCGAATTGTCTCAACTCTTTTCTATTATTTATTTATAATATTATATATAATGTACACATACAATATATTGGTGTAAATTCCTAAATATATGGATAGATAACAGAATTAACACAAATAACAAAATTACCATATTAACGAAAATAAACCCTCACACATTAGTACATACCTACATGTTTTTTTAATAAATTCATTAACATGCAAATTAAATACTGAATAAAAAGTTTAACAATAAATAAATAAATAAATAATTACAATAACTTAAGAAAATAACAATAAATTTATAAAATTATCAACATTACACAAAATAAATTATTTAATTTTTTTTTTTTTCATTGATTCAGCCATACATTTACAGTTAACAGTTGTCGTGATTTTCCACTCGACTCTATCATCTGCCACTCTTTGCTAAGAGAGTCCCCCACATGATCTTTACATCTCTACTCATGCATCTCATACCTGTTCAGGTGTGCCTCTTTTTCTCTTTAGCTTTCTCGGATACCAATCGATAAAATATTTCGTCCATCTTTCGTCTACACTCCGTGCTATATGTCCCACCCAACTTGGTGATTAATTTTTGTGATATTGTTCATATAGTTTGAAAGGAATTTTTCAAGTATTCCAAGTTACCTCCGGCAGTTTTTGGAGGGAATTTGCGCCATGGGCCCTGGGTGGGATGGGCATTATTGCTCCTCTGAGTCATTCTTAGCTTTTCTGCGCAATGGGCTCTGTATGGGATGGGCATTCCTGCTTCTCTGAGTCATTTTTAGCTTTTCTGCGCAATGGGCTCTGGATGGGATGAGCATTCCTGCTCCTCTGAGTCATTCTTAGCTTTTCTGCGCAATGGGCTCTGGATGGGATGGGCATTCCTGCTCCTCTGAGTCATTCTTAGCTTTTCTGTGCAATGGGCTCTGGATGGGATGGCCATTCCTGCTCCTCTGAGTCATTCTTAGCTTTTCTAATATGTCCCTTCTCAGTTTCCTCGTCTCTGATCCGTATGTAATTACCGGTAACACTCACTGGTGTTCAACAGTTTTCTCACTGATTCTATACAAACGTTTTTATTTTAATTTTAACTTTGAAACTGTATTATTATCGAGTTATTTAGTTTATTTTAGGTTTTAAGTTTTCTTCATTCAACATCCATTGGAAGAGGTTCTCAAATAAAGTCTACGACCACATTGGAGTTAAATTCCAGATCATGTCAGGGATGTAAAACCATATTTCGTTTCTTTGTTTTGACACTATTTCAGAGTGGATTTGGTACTTATATTACAGCTTGTCATGGGCCTTAGCTTCTTTCAACAACTTCCTCCATTCTGTCAACTCTTTTCTTCTTCTTCGATCCTTTTAATAATTACGTCATCATAATTTTCTCACCTGACAAGCTCATTAAAAATCAACTAAATAAATTACTAAGCTCTTTTTTTTTTTTTTTTTTTTACAGGAGAGCAAGTGGACTACTTGAGAAAAAATCGCCATGTTTACATGGAAAGGAATGGAAGCATCAACATATCTGCTCTGAACGAAAATAATATCGAATATGTTGCAAGTTCTATTCATCATGCTGTTCAAAACTACTCCTCAATTTTCAACAATAATAATATAATGATTATAACGAACGCAAATGCTGGATAATATTCATAAAATAAATCGAATAAATATTTTTTTAATTTACATTTGTAATAATGACTAATTATAATTCATTAAATTAAAATCTTATAGGTGAAAGGTGTTTTTTTAAAAAATGCAATGAAATTGTGAGGAATATGTAAAATTGTGAGGTATCTTAATCTTTTAATCTCTGGTTCCCTAGTGGAACGGTGCCGTTGTATTATAGCGGCCGTAATCTAGCGGTCGTGACGTCACTACGGTGGACGTAAAATGACGGCCGTCTAGGTGACCAGAGTTGTCAACTTAAAACGACATTTGAGAGCCTCTTGATTCATTACAAAATCAATCAATATTTCGCTGGTTTATATCGCTAGTACTCATTTTTATTGAATTAAATGTTCAACAATAAAAGCCTCGTCCAGACTGCCGAACCGAACAGAGGAAAGGAACCGAGCATTGGTGTCTGCGCATGCCCTGTCTAAAGTGCGCATGCCCACTCTAAAATGCGCCTGCACATCTCACTCTGGGCATGCGCAGAGACCAATTTTCGGTTCGGCAGTCTGGACGAGGCTTCAACAAGTATTTCACCACTATGAAGATCATAAAAAAAGCGTCACCGCTATTTATCGTTCTCCGCTGACGTCGCGTCGTCGCTGTCAACATTCCATACACAACCAACGTTATTTAGATTATACTGTCAACGTTTGTGACTTGTGACGACCGCTAGATTATGGCCGCTATATGACGGCATCGCTCCACTAGGAAACCTTCGCTTTTAAACAAAAATAATTCTAAGATATAGATAAAAATAAAAGTTTCAAAATACTTTCTTTATTAATATAAAATAAATGTTCATTTAGCATGGGAAATTAAGGTTTTGTATTGGCTATCCTATAATATAGTATTTTGTATTGATATAGTACATATGTGTATTTAATTTTCAAACTGCATAAATTTATCATATTTTAACTAAGATTAAGTTTGCATTTATTTAGCTTTAACAATTTTCCGTCCAGTTCCAGTTCTCAAATTTCCTCAATTATGCAGTTATTTCTTCTTTTCGTCCCACTACGGGTCTATTGCATTGATCTTGGTCCCTTATACTCATCATCCTCTGAAGCAAACAAATTCCACGATCTTGCCTTTTCTGTCGTATTCTTACAAAGGAACCATTAAAAACGCAACTCCACTAAAAGTAATACTTAATTGTAAAAATTCGGTTTTCAAGCAATGCTACTGGAATGGAACGAGTAGAAATTAAAAAAAATGAAGGAGTCAGTGCAAGATTTGAGACAGAGGTTTACATAAACTTCTACTAGTGGCGCCTTTCTTTATACTTGTGGTTAAAATAAAGTTACTTTTTGTGTAGAGACGTCTTTCTTTCTACTAGTGGTTAAAGGAAAGTAAGTTTAGTGGAGAGGCGTTTTTCTTTCTTCTTGTGGTTAAAGTAAAGATACTTTTTTAATAGAGAAGCGTCTTTCTTTCTACAAGTGGCTAAAGGCTACGCGAAGTTATTTTTAGCAAGATGAAGAGACATCTTTCTCTCTACTAGTGGTTAAAGTAAAGTTCATTTTTTAGTGGAAGCATCTTTTTTTCAACTAGTGGTTAAAATCAAGTTAAATCAGCAAAAAGCTGTAGACTCTTTCGGGTGTTCGAATTGTCTCAACTCTTTTCTATTATTTATTTATAATATTATATATAATGTACACATACAATATATTGGTGTAAATTCCTAAATATATGGATAGATAACAGAATTAACACAAATAACAAAATTACCATATTAACAAAAATAAACCCTCACACATTAGTACATACCTACATGTTTTTTTGTTTGTTTTTTTAATAAATTCATTAACATGCAAATTAAATACTGAATAAAAAGTTTAACAATAAATAAATAATTACAATAACTTAAGAAAATAACAATAAATTTATAAAATTATCAACATTACACAAAATAAATTATTTAATTTTTTTTTTTTTCATTGATTCAGCCATACATTTACAGTTAACAGTTGTCGTGATTTTCCACTCGACTCTATCATCTGCCACTCTTTGCTAAGAGAGTCCCCCACATGATCTTTACATCTCTACTCATGCATCTCATACCTGTTCAGGTGTGCCTCTTTTTCTCTTTAGCTTTCTCGGATACCAATCGATAAAATATTTCGTCCATCTTTCGTCTACACTCCGTGCTATATGTCCCACCCAACTTGGTGATTAATTTTTGTGATATTGTTCATATAGTTTGAAAGGAATTTTTCAAGTATTCCAAGTTACCTCCGGCAGTTTTTGGAGGGAATTTGCGCCATGGGCCCTGGGTGGGATGGGCATTATTGCTCCTCTGAGTCATTCTTAGCTTTTCTGCGCAATGGGCTCTGTATGGGATGGGCATTCCTGCTCCTCTGAGTCATTCTTAGCTTTTCTGCGCAATGGGCTCTGGATGGGATGGGCATTCCTGCTCCTCTGAGTCATTCTTAGCTTTTCTGTGCAATGGGCTCTGGATGGGATGGGCATTCCTGCTCCTCTGAGTCATTCTTAGCTTTTCTGATNCTAGTGGTTAAAATGAAGTTACTTTTACTCGTAGTAGAGAGGCGTCCTTCTGTATTCCTATTAAAGTGACTCCTCTACTTATCAATTCAGTTTATTTCCATACTTTTCAAATAATTATATATACCAAAATCATTAAAAAGAAAGCTTAAACAATTTTAGAATTTTTTCGAGGCAGAAATAATTTACAATCCTTATTAAAAAAAATTTTATTATTAAAATAAATAACAACACAAACGATTTGGTCACCAATACTTATTAACCTTCGGGCGGGCGCGCTATATTGGTTAGCAGCAGCGGGCGCGCGGCGGCATTTACACCGCTTTTGTTTCCTTCCATATTTAAAGCTTGAAAAAAACATGTTTTTATTAAACCCATTATCATTAATAATATTAATTATTATTATGATAATAAATTGGTCAATCAATATATAATCATTGGATACTAAAGCCCTACAGAAACCCACTTATATATTATAAAATATAAAAGCCAGATTAAACCAAATTATCTGCCGATGGGCTTGATCATAAACAACACCTATTTGTTCTCTTCATAGTCTAAAGGGCCCCATACACTGTCAAACATTTTGACCATTTATGGGGCTGGTTGATGTATGCGCAAACATGTTGTTTGACGTAACATGTATGCACAAACATGATGTATAGCCTAAATTTGCCCGACATTAGGTTTGCGCAAACATTTGCGTAAAATGTTTGATCGTGTATAGGGGTCTTAAGATAATATGTAACAAGGTTTCTTATAATTATCTTTATAAGAACCTTATAATATCTTCTTATAATATTTTACCAATTTGTTTGGCACATAAGCTTTCTCGTGTCCTATTTATTTGTCGAATGTTCACAAGAGATTTGGATCTCTTTCCACTCCCAGTGGGGACACATTTATATTTATGCAATTTCAAATTTGACATTGATATGGGACTAACGATGACGTATCTTCATCTTCCAAATTTAATTAAAATTGGATAAGTAGTTTTTAAGATATGCGGTAATTTGCAAAAACTATTCTCTTGATGTCTGAAAACGGATTTGTGGCTAGGAAAATTTTGAAGTTCATAAATTGAATAGAAGAAATAACAAAACATAAAAAAATCCTTTATAACGATAATAAAGCTTCCGTTACTATTAAAGATAATAAAAAATAGATTAATAATAATAACTATAAAGTATTTGTAACATAAAAAAATGACATTAAAGATTATTCTAATTATTAACCTTGTTTGCGATTTTAACAATTAAATATTTAATGGCTTTAATTGACTTAACAATTAGTACTTAGTTTATAAATAGAAAATATTACAATTATATGTGAAAAGAAGAATTTTTAATTTATACGTTTAACATTTAACTAATTTTAATTGTTTAATGATTATAATTTGTTTTTTTTCTTTGATTTTAAATTAATTTACAATTTTATTTCATTTAGTACTAACACACTTGTTTATTTTTTCCATAAAAATATATTAAAAATAGACAAATCCCTAATGGAGTCCAAGCCATATATTTAGTTACATTATCTCAAATTAAATCTAAATATATATAATTTATGATGCTGTGTTTACAGATTTATAAAGACAAATAAAAAAAAATTAAAATTTGAGATAATTATTAAATAAATGAAGGGAAATATTTTATCATATAATAAAAAAATTTAATTTATTAATTGTAACATTTTATTATTGGCTATATCGTTTGCAAAAGCAATTTCTAAAAAGTATGGTGTGTTGAATAAACAGTGAACTTTTATTTAAAAAGCCTTTGGGCTTTTTGTTTTTGAGGAAAAGGTTTGGGCACTTCTTTAAATTGTTACTCCTCATCCTCTTATAAAAAAAACACAGGGGAGTAACAATCTAAAGAGGGTGTACGGAATGTTTTTCTTTAGACTATTACTCCCCTTAAAAAAACAAAAGTGTGATATTCCTTTGCCCAAAAGTACATTGGACTTAACATCCCTTTGTCATAATAGTTATTAAGTCAGTCATGTATATTCTTAAAAAACATAGGGTAGTAACAATCTAAAGAAGTACCAAGATTTATAATACTTTTTATAATGTTACTCATTTCAAAGAGATTTTTCATAATTGTGAGGATAATATGTCATATTTATATGATTTATTAATTATTATTAAAAAATTAAAAGTTTGAATTATGTAATATATTTTGTGAATAAGTGTACAATTAAATAGTTTATTTAAAAAAACAATGTATTTATTTATTTTTCCAATGTATTTAAGTTTATTCCACCTCATTTATACAAATTTGTGTACTTGTGTATGGGAGGTAAAGGGCACTATCTCCATTTTTAGGGTTTCGTTGGTAAAACCAAAAAAAAGAAACCCTTATAGTATCGTTCCTGTGTCCGTCTGTCACTCTGTACGGTTCCAATAACTTTTGAACCAAAAGAGATAAAAGCGTGAAACTTACCAGTATTANCGCCTTACCAATTTATTTACGAAATTGTGGTTTTAACAGTCTCCTATTCATTTTTCCCCCCTATTTTAGAGGTACAAGTATATGATGTCGATGTCCTAAAACTAAATCTCACGGATATAGCCAGTTGGAAAAGTCACTATGAGCCAACATGCTGGGGAGGTAAAATAAGTAAAAAAAATCATTAAAGTAGCTCTCCCGAAAAATTTAAATTTGGCACATAGTGCCCTTTACCTCCCATACACAGATGTAAGACACTGCCTTATATAAATATAACACGCTGCCCATTATTATTAATACTTGTATAGTAGTATAGTCTGAGGAATTTTGTACCCTAACATTACGTAGAAACTGTTCAAAAATGTTTCGGGAATGTTTCCAAATTTCAATCAGTCCCAAAACCAAGTTCCCTGTATCTGGAATTTTTCTATACTGTTCCAAACATATTATTTGTTTTTTAACGAAATGGAAACATGATACAGTGTTGCGCAACATTATTCGCTATACGCTAGCGGGGACGTATTCTGAGAAAGTTCGATCAAGTTATGCTCGTCTACCAGTGTTTTCTGCAATGTGGAGTGTGGAGTACTGACAAAACTAAGAAACTGTAATTGAAGAATTACATACTTGTGTTTCCTTGAGGATATTGAAACTGTATAGAGTACAAGAATAGAAATTAAAAGAGTGACGCATTTGAGTTCATTTAAAATTCTTGGGGCAAGCGGCAAGCAAATATTGCTATACTTACATTACAACATATCGGTAAATATGAAAGGAAACATAAATACGGTTTTTTTTTGTCCCTTTAAACTTTAATAAAAATATATAAATCGATTTTTAAGTCTTAGTTTAAATTATATTCTTTTCTATAGAAGTGGCAACACTGTTTTTACGACAACATATTATTCTATTATCTTGAATTTGCAATTAGCCATTAGGATTATGATAACAACAAGTGTTAAGTAATTGAATTAGCTCTCATTAAATTCGACCCTCTTCATATTGCCGGCCTCTTTCTATGTTTGCCAGTTTGCCATTCGATGAGTTAGAACTTGCATCACCAGTTGTGTAACCTCATCTCAAGTTGTTATTTTATATTTCGTTTATATTTTTACTAAAATTGTTGAAACATGAGTCGTTTTAATAAAGTGGAAGTTGGACCTTCGTTGGAAGTTTTTGCGTTGAATGTTGCTTTTGCTGAGGATAAATCTCCTAAGAAAGTAAATTTAGGTGTTGGAGGTAAGATTACTCTTCTTACATTATTTTTACTTGCTCAGTATCACATGCTAATAAATATAAACGCAGTTTATTCCTTTACTCGCTCTGTTATAAATATTTTTTATTTAGATCAATGAAATTTTATATACTATGTATCATATATGGGGCAACTACGTAGTCGCATTTTCTTGTTGGTCCAGATGAATTTGAAGTTATTTTTCTGCTTCAAAAAACTTGTCAATATACATTTTACCATTTACTATGTACCGGCAAATTGACATAATATAATGAATGTTCTTTTATCAACATCACGAACCTCCAAATCTCTCTTAATGTCGATAACATTCTTTTGTTATTTCGTATTGTAAGTGAGATTTAGCATTTTTTTTACAAGTTATATGCTTAAAATATTTTGTATAAGGCTGAACTGGAGCAGATGATTTGGTTGAGAATCGCTTAGTGGCATAATTTTGCTTGATTTATACCCTTGTACATTTGTATGATTTATAAATTTGAGAGATTATCTTTGTTTGATTTGTCCTATGGAGAGGTGATATTCCTCTGTCAAACAAATACGTTGTAGTGGTGCGGTCCCAACTACTGTTATACACTTTCAAATATTCTTTAGTTTTACTGATTATAAGTGTCATTAAAATTATGACAGATGTGCAAGGCCCTTAATAGAAATAACATGATGACAAAGGCAATTGATAAAAAGAGATAAGAAAGAGGAGTTGGTGATTATCTCTCACCACTCAGAGAATGGTATATCCTAGGTACATTGTGCATTTTTCCTTCTTTGTAAAAATTAAATATGGACTGCTGATATTGCTTCTACAGTGCTTAAGTATCCTCTGGCACTCTTTCAGCTATTGTTTATATATCTTTGCAATAGTAATTTTGTTTGATTTTTCTTAGTCAACTCTTGTCTCTTGTTATTTCAAACAGCTTGGATGGTTAGAGGGAACTAAGCACTCAACTTCAAAAAGTTGCCCAAACATTGGTTTTCCCAAATGCCTAAATAATTCTAAAGTATTGTTTGTTTTTAATCATTGTGGGGTAAGCAGATAGCTGACAACCATTGTTAATTTGATTTTGGTATTTTAAATTGATAATTTGATAATCTTTTTTCAACCCTAGTTGATCAGCGAGGCCATCTGAATCATGTATGACAACATGATCATGTTTTCTTGGTCCGTAGGCTTCCACGGGTAGATTCGTCATAAACAGCCCCCAGCTCTTTCCCGGACCTGGAAACCTCTGGTCAGCACCTGTGCCAAGCAGAAAGCAAGGAGCGGCGACGCGGTCAGTTCCCGACTTGTTACATCACCCGCCCGACAAAGGACCACCGACGAAGGCAGCACCTGCCTGATTGCATCATCTCCACAGAGAAACACCGACAAAGGCAGCACCTGCCTGATTGCATCATCTCCACAGAGAAACACCGACAAAGGCAGCACCTGCGTGATTACATCATCCCGACAAAGGACATCCCCGAGAACGGAAACACCCAGGTACAATCTACGGTCTAGGAAACCAGTATAAATACGCCGATATTCTCTCCAGTCGTCAGTACATCTTGTGATTGCTTCGAGTCAACACCACGATGCACCACACCCCTGAAGATGCTTCCAGTAGTGGAAGCGAAACGTCGGACTTCAACCCCTTCGTGACGCGGATTTCACCGGAAACCCAAGCTGTTTATGATCATGTTTGCCTCCTTAATACTGAAGGCCTCTCCCCCATATTGTGTACTTGGTTCGCTATCTCCACTACCTCATCTACACTTGTTTGAGGATGATCATTGTTTTCAGAGCTCTTTGTGGAAACATGCCGTTACCATCTAAACATTTGTTTTATCATTCTGCAGCTACAGTTAGAGAAATCCAGGTCTTTGAGGCACTTTTTTATTCACTTTGCTTCCTCTACCTCTTTCAAGCTCTTTTTGTTATGCTCGACTTCACTTTGCACATAAAGCTGTGACTAACCTACAGTATTGATATTTCATATTTAGGCTAAGGAACATAACTCAAAAAGCGTTTGGTTACTTAAAAACTCAGAAAAGTGTAACTCAGAGAGTTAGAAAGCTATAGGAGGTCTGCAATCCAGTCTCCAGCTGTAGGGCCTACAGCAACGCTTGGCAGAGCCGAAAAGAGTTTCACTGGTACCAGGGCAATAGGTACTCGCAGGAGGTAGTCCTAGTTGGACTAGACTTTGCACTAGGCTAGAGAAAAAAACAATTTATGGTGAGATTTAAGGTACAGATATATTCCACGAAAGGGTCTTGTTGAACTGCTTTAGATATCTTTATATATATAACACATCAATACGATTATTATCAACCTACTCGACATTTATTTTGTTTGTGATATGTTTAGCCTACAGGTCAGAGAGTGGCCTTCCTTGGGTCCTTCCTGTTGTTAAAAAGACTGAAATTGCAATCGCTCAAGATGAAGCTTTGAGCCATGAATATCTGCCAGTTTTGGGACTTCAGCCATTCTGTGATGCCGCTACTAATCTACTTCTGGGAGACAACTCTACTCCATTGAAAGAAAACAGGGTAAATATTCATACAACGATTACCCCCCCGATTACGATGTCACCCTGGTACCCTTAGAGTGTTTAGGATTTCGTTTCACTTCTATTAAATTATCATAATGATAAAATAAATTAACATGTCAAAGGTGCAATAAAAACTTATAATTACCTCGTAAAAATTCAATATATAAAGTACCTATTGTCTTAACAAGATTTTTATGTCAGCAATGTAATTTTTTCATTTATTTCTTATTTAATTACACATTTTTATTATGGATGTTAATTGTTTAGGACATTTATTTATAGTATAAAATTATAGGATTATTATGATTTTAACAACTAAATTTAATATAATAATACCCACTTACATATAAAACACTTTCAATGTTTTTATAATTGACCAATCTAATGGTCATTTAATCTCAACAGTACAGTTAATCTTTTTAACAATCTCAAATAATTAGAGTGACCTCTAAACGACCTTCTTAAACTGGATCTGCAGCACTTCCCTGATACTTGATAAAATTTTATGAATGAAACATACTTTTGACATCAGGTTATTTCTATCCTTTCCTCTCATGTATGTCATATGATTGCATTAGCTTGTTTTCTTCGCTATGCTTACTTCAATACTTTCCTCTCTTGTATGTCATATGATTGCATTAGCTTGTTTTCTTCGCTATGCTTATCTCTATCCTTTCCGCTCTTATATGCCATATGATTGCATTAGCTTGTTTTCTTCGCTATGCTCACCTCTATCCTTTCCTCTCTTGTATGTCACATGGTTGCATTAGCTTGTTTTCTTCGCTATGCTCACCTCTATCCTTTCCTCTCTTGTATGCCATATGATTGCATTAGCTTGTTTTCTTCACTATGCTCACCTCTATCCTTTCCTCTCTGGTCACTGCTTCTTAGCTAACTAGAATAGACTAGAATTTTTTTATAAGAAAACTTAAAACATTAGGTAATTCAAATCATCTTATATTCTGTTTCATTTTTAGGCCTTCGGAGTGCAAACATTAAGTGGTACTGGTGCTCTGAGAGTAGCAGGAGAATTCCTTAGCAGGCAACTTGGTTACAACACATTCTATGTTTCTCAACCTTCTTGGGGTAAGTTACTTCTGTGTTCTTACAGCATTTCTACCATGTTTATTACTGATTATCCAATTTTTATTACCAGAGTATTTGTAAAAAAAAGAAAAATAAAATCTATATTTGTTTTATATTTAATTAATGACAACTGTTGTATTTAGGCAGATGCTTTTTGCTTAAGGTAAGCTTAAACAAGCAACTTTACTTAAGCATGTAATAGTTTTAACACAGAATGATTTTAATATATTACTAGGGCTCTGCTCCTTTTTACTTCTCTTGTCATCCCTCTGAAGGCAGCCACTTCGATGCTTCACTGTTTATTTAGGAGACTACACACCCCTCCTCGGGACTATCTTTGGGGAAAGTGTAGGGCATTTAATTAAGCTTAAGAATGGAATAAAGGAATGTATTGTGGAATGGATACATTACCGTTTAATTAGATAAATAGTTAGATAGTTAGTTGCCCTCCTCACCCAGAGCAACTCAAAACAAACTCAAATCACCAACCAGTTGACTATTGAGTTTCAACCTGTGTAATTGAATGGGACACCGCACACGGAGCAACTTATTACAAACTGGGTTTGCTTTCTGTCAACTCAAAAATGACTGGAGTTTCCAGTTGAGTTTGTTTTGAGTTGCTCCATGTGCAGAGGGCCTCAAGCTCTAAAACAGTATTGGGCATTGTGACGTTGAATGCCGTACTCCATTCCCTTATAAAATTATATAATTGTCAACCTCTTAGTAAATTATTGCATCTCTGTAGGTTTCAGAATTAGAAATTAATTGTTAGCACGATTGTAATATATTTATCCCTATCCTCCAATAACATTGCACTCTAAGGTTTTTTCCTGTAAAACAATTTAGGGGTTTCAATATTGACTGAAATACCCATGTTAACGTCCAGTCAGTGTTATGTATAATTATTTATCTATAATATATTTAGCTCTTTTTTACTATTAGCCTTAAAACTATTACCTTAAACTAATTAGTGATTCACTGAAATTTGAAACTATTTTAATGATAAAACATTTTCATTGAGTTCATTTGAGTTGTATTACTTTATAAATAAAATTTAATTCCCAAAGTTAGAGGTTTTTTTTTTTTTTTTTTTTTTTTTTACATATAACTTTTAGATCAACCACTCGTATTCCATTTCCTCTAACCTTGTTTCACTCACAGTTTAGTATATCCTATTCTTTCTTTGTAACTGGGCTTGTTTGTTTACAAAACTTTTTTAATAATATAGAATGATATTAACTAGAAAGTACATCCTTTATAATATGTTCTGTAGAGATGAATTGTGTGTAGTGGCTGAAGTTGTAGCAATTATGGTTTTCCATTATGGACCAGCAAGGCCATTCCACGACTTTTGATATCCAAAAAAATACTGTCTCGTATCAAGGTGTTATTAGATATCGTAGTGATTATTTTTTCTCCCTTAAAACTAGATTGTTCAAAAATTGTACTGGTACAGTAACTTTAAGTTCCTTCAAATTATGCCAGGCAATTTCAAATCAGCTAGGAGAAAGATTTCGAGTCAAAGATAAATATTAATTTACTTAATTCAGTGAACCCTATAAAAACCATATTGGCCTAATCTGCCTTTTGTTTTATTGGCCTATTTTATTTAGTATTCATGTTAAGGCAAAAACAAATACCACTAGGCATCGCGTGGCTCTATCATTGAAGCGAGCGAATTGCAATGAAATACTGAATATTAAAATTAATTCACAATGAATGTCATAGTTCATAGTAGAAGATAATGATAGATATCATAGATGGAAGAGAGTAGTGTGGAGTAGAGTGGGGGTACTCGGTACAAAGCTCACCTTCCTAGATAAACCTATACACTACACGACTATTATAAGAATCAACCACCTGCCGTAGCTTTTAAACAATTATTATAAATGTATTTCTTCATTACGCAAAAACTACTGCTTGTATCAAGTTGAAATTTTACAAGCCTGTTCCAATTGCACTTTAGACGATGTATATGAAGTTTTATAAAAATTGTTGCGTTAGAACGTAAGATATCGGTAAAAAGGTTGTTTTCTTTATTTTAAACGTTTAGGTCCGCTTTAATAGTTTTAGCGATCTTTATTAATTCATGGTGGTGTCGCTGTTAGTTTTACTAAGAAATGTTATTTAAAAAAAATGTTCGTCTCATCGAATAGGTGATGATAGAATTTTTTCCCGTCCTGAAATTCCAATTTTAAATTTCAAGCTCATGTTTACGCGAGCATTGCGCACAAACGCTTGGACGGATCACGCTGTCCAACGAACTTAGCCTGAGTATTAGTAAAAGGAACATGTATTCCAAATTTCAACTTAATCGGTCTACTTTTACTCAAGTTATCGTCGCACGCGTAAACGTTACAGACAGACAGACAAACATCCAAGATGCATATTTCGTTGAATGTAAGAAGCTCGCTTACGCTCGCTTCAATTACACACTATGCTAATTAATGGGGGTAAATCTAATAATTCTTTGATTCTGAAAATCAATTGAACACAAAAAACTTGAACAGAAACAACTAAAAATTTGCAGCAAAAAAAAATAGGTACAACCTTAAACAACAACAAAATTATCGATTGCTCCTTTGAATTACTAAGCACCCACCAGTTACTTCTTTTATGTATATTTCAGTTCATTTATGTATAAGTTTTCTATGTTTTGCTATTTTTATATATTTAATTTTACAATTGAGCTCCAACATTTGTATTAACAATTGTTATTAATTATCAATTGTATTAATTTCAGTGTACTTATTTTATTTTTTTTTTTTTTCCTGTAAACCCTTTATGTAAATGTTGATTAATTTGCTTAGTTGACTTCATCTGTTGTAAAGAGATGTTGTTTAAATTAAATTAGGTGGTAGTTTAAATTAGTTTTGTATGTAAACAACTTTTATTTCATGTGTGTGTGGTTCGTTTGACAGTGTCAGTAGAAACCCCCTTCACATACTAATTGGTGCTATCACCAACTTAGCATGTATAAGTCTTTGTAACAACTTTTATTTCATGTGTGTGTGGTTTGTTTGACAGTGTCAGTAGAAACCCCCTTCACATACTAATTGGTGCTATCACCAACTTAGCATGTATAAGTCTTTGTAAGAACTTTTATTTTGTGTATGTGGTTTGTTAGACTGTGTCAGTAGAAAACCTCTTCTCATACTAATTGGTGCAATCACCAACTTAGCATGTATAAATCTTTGTACTATTTTAGTTCAGTTCTCCCCTGAAGGGTGGTACTAAAGTAAAATACTTAGTTAAAAAAAAACTTTAGTTGAGTACGCCCTAAAAGTATTAAAACAAAGTGATATTTAGTCAAAAGTACTTTGGGACTAAGGAATATCACACCTCTTTATATAAAAGTGAAAATATCCCTTAGTCTAATTAACTATTATGGCAATTACCATTCCTGTTTCCGTTTTTTAGTGAAATGATTTGTTCTTATGATGAAATGATGTTGTGATATGTATAATAATGATGTATTTCTTCCATAATCACTAGTAATGATGGCCGAACAAAATGGGACTAAGGAATATCACCCCTCTGTATATAAAAGTGATAAGATCCCTTAGTCTAATTAACTATTATGAAAAATACCATTCTGCTTCCTTTTTTTTAGTGAAATGATTTTTTTCTTATGATGAATGATTTGTGTGATATCACAACTTCCACAATCACCAATGATGATGGCCAATGGGGTTTCCAATAAAAGTTATTACTTACATACTCAATTTTTTCCTTAGTAACAAGTTCCCAGTTAAGATTTCATCTAAGTACATTCCTCGACTTACGTTATACTTCACGGTCCTACTAATTACAAAAGTCCAGGTGTTACTGTATTTTTATATTTTTTTAAATTGAGCATTTTTTTTTGTTTCAGAGAATCATAAGCTTGTGTTTACCAGAGCTGGTTTGAGTGATGCTCGTCAATACCGGTATTGGGATCCAGTCAAAAGAGATATTGACTTCAAAGGTGAGTTTTCTCGTTGGGCGTGCAATCAAAGTTTAAGGTTTTTTAATTGTTAAATCACGTGTAGAGTATAGTAAAATAATTAAAGGCAATTCTAGTATAACTTTAGCATAAATTAACAATAGAGAATAAATATTTAATAAAATAAAAAGACCTATTTAAACCAAAATAAATATGACTGACCATCATACAAAATAACACGTCAAGTTTTAAAATAAACTTATTTACCTATTTCATGTGACTCCTTGTTGGAGCATAGGGTGTTTACAAATTCACACCACTTCCTTAGATCTTGGCTTGTCATCTTTTTTTCTTTTTTTTTTTAATTCTGGGGGGGATTTTACACCCGAAGATGCAGGCCTCTTAGGTGGGCCCATACATCAAACCCGGGTTAGGGACCGAAATCTTCACACACTCGTGTGAAGATATGGTCGTTAACCATGACTCCTTGTTGTTTAACAACCAAGAGTGTCATTATCATGGTTTCCAGGCCGAAACCTTGTGGTGCCGCTCTTACGAGGAGCTTCCCCATTTGCTGGGTGGACATTGAACGGGGTCCTGGTCCGGGAATCGAACTCAGAGCTGCGGTCACATTCTGACCCGGCTTGAGGCTGCTTAACTAGCCTTATCACAAAGCCAGCGCTCTAGCCTCCCAGCCACCCAGGCCTCCCTTGTCATCTTTACTTGTTGCCACTTTTTCCCACTGTGCCATATTTCTTCGTTGATTTTCCGTGTCCACATATTTCTTGGTCTCCTGATTAAGTTATTTCCTTGCAAGTTTCACTTTAAGACCTTTCACTCTATTAAACCTTCTTATTTCCTTAGGGTATATCCAATCCAGTCCCTATTTCCGTTCTTTTACTTGTAGTTCAAGGGGCTTTTGTTTGGTTTTTCCCCACAGTCTTCATTTTGGAACCTATCCGGTCAAAAGGCTCTTAATATTCTTTGCCAACAAGTTTAATAAAGACTTCTTGCTTTTCTATCCCTTTTGCTTCCAAGCTTACTGAAGTTAAGGGAAGCTATGTGATTGTTTTGAAGAGCAAACCTCTCCAATTTCAAAAATTCCAAGACAGAAATTCGTTGACATCAGGGAACATTTTTGGTTCCGTGTCTGTCTGTTATTCAGTCCCTCAATTTTTGCAAACCAGCATATCTTAAAAACTGCTCATCTGATTTTATTGAAATTTGTATGTCAGGTCACAATTAGCTCATTGTTAGTCCCATATAAATTTTGACCTTTTGTGCTTATTTGTTTCTCTTCCACATACACATGTGCACAAACATACTTTAATTTACACCTAAATCATCAAAAGCACTGATTTTTATGAAATTTGGATGGTTTGTGGAAAGTAGCCTGCAGATGGCCCCAGATTAATTTCCACCATCTGCGCTCCTTATATTTTGCTAAATTGATACTTTAATTAATATAAAAAATACAAATTTTACAATTTTTAAAATCAAGAGAAATGAAATAAATTTGTCAATAATAGGTTTTAATTTTTAATGTTATGAAATCATTAAAGTATACAATCTAGAATGCGAGGAAGCTATGTGCCACACTAATTGATTTAATCTTGCATGTTTTGCAACCTTAAGAGAAAAGATAAGAGAACAGATTTTATATTTGTACAAAAAAAATATGGAAAAAATTAAAATAAAACGGCTTTATTTGTTAAAGTAAAGCAAGCAGTAAGTTAGTAAGCAGCATTTGTTAAGTAAGCAGTGTTATGTTCTCAATTTATTTGTATTTTCAATTAGGTTCACTTTAACCAACTATAGGGTAAAATTTTTTTCTCTTCACGGGAAAGTAAGCTAGATATTTTCATTTTTGGACATTTCTCCTTGGACGTTCTTATCCTCCTCTATACTTGCTGTTTGAGCTTATTCAAATTAATTTAATTATTGTGCTTCAGGTCTTATTGAAGATTTGAACAATGCTCCAGAGCATTCAGTTGTTGTTCTCCATGTCTGTGCTCATAACCCTACAGGATGTGATCCTACCAAGGAACAGTGGATGCAAATAGCTGATGTTATGGAGGTAAAACATTTTTGAATTTTTTCATTCTTTAATGCCTAACTTATTTTGCCAATTTTTTTTTTACTCGATCAATATGTCATTAGCTCAATAAAAGATCAAGGCATCAATTTATTAACATTTTTCCTACTTAATTGGATCAATGTTCTACATGTACAGTAGAACCTCGATAAGAAGTATCTCAAGGGGATTAGGGAAACAGTCTTGATACCAAGGTGCTCTTTTTGTTGAGGAGACATTATGTGTTATGGCAATCTCAAGGGGATTTGAAAATTGCACTTGTAATTGCGGTTGTCGTGTTATTGAGGGTCGTGTAAGCGAGGTTCTACTGTACTACCTCTCTTGGAATTTATCAAGATGCCAGTGAGCCTCTTTAAATTGATCAAGATGCCAGTGAGACTCTTTAAATTGATCAAGATGCCAGTGAGCCTCTTTAAATTGATCAAGATGCCAGTGAGCCTCTTGGAATTTATCAAGATGCCAGTGAGTCTCTTGGAATTGATCAAGATGTCAGATGCCAGTGAGCCTCTTGGAATTTATCAAGATGCCAGTGAGTCTCTTGGAATTGATCAAGATGTCAGTGCATAGTGCTTTTAGGCTAATCAGGCTTCCTCTTCTCATATTATTTATTTATTTAGATTCTTAAAATTGATTTATTTATTTGTGTGTGGTTGTTTTTAGATTTCCCAAAGATTAGTATATGTAATTATCCGTAATGTTTTTTTTTTTTAATTTCAGGAGCGTAAACTAGTCCCATTGTTTGATTCGGCCTACCAGGGCTTTGCTTCTGGTGATCCAGAGGAAGATGCTTGGTCCGTAAGATACTTTGCAGAAAAGGGCTTTGAGCTTGTCTGTGCTCAGTCTTTTGCCAAGAACTTTGGACTTTATAGTAAGTATTATATTATATTTATTAATCATCTTTGAATTAATATTTCTCTTAGTGCAATCATTAGAGTGGAACAAGCCTTGCCTCTCCGAGAATCTTTTTTGGTTGAGGTAGCGTACCTGGTGCATCATGTATAGAAGTGAAAATAACGCACAAATAATTAGTCTTTTCTGTTGACTGATCAAAAATGTACCAATTATGGATACTTCTTTATCTCGTAAGTTTTCTCTTAATACATTTTCCATCTTCAGTCCTCTATTTTGAGACACAGCCGATACAGGCCGATTTTGCGAATCTTATCGTATCTGTAGTAGATTAACTGGGCTTCAATGTAGCATATCTGGTTTTTCGAGAGAGTATGAAGTGAAAAAGTACCCATGAATAATACAATTTTTTATCTATATACAGAAACACTTTAATTATATGTGCCTTATATTTGTCAGTTTTTCCATTTCTATACGTGATGCCCCAGATACGCTACCTCAACCTCTTTTTTAGTTTTGTTATCTTATTGACTCACTCTAAGACTCTTATTTTATTAAAAGAGACATTGATATTAAGTTATCTTTCAATCCCTTACTAAGAATTCCATATGATTTGTTTTGGCCATGTTTTACCAATAGTTTATATATTTTTTGTCTAGATGAAAGGATTGGTAATTTAACATTTGTTGTGAAGGACAAATCTGTAATTGCTGGAATTAGATCGCAGGTAATTTTTTTTTATCATTTTATAAAAAAAATAGATAGTTATATTTTAATTCCCTACAAGTCACAACTTTGGAACTTGCGCATTAAAAACGTATTTAAATGGGTAAATCGTGATTTGAGAGGTGTGAAATCTTATGGGGATGTTTAACTCAAAGTAATAATGAACTCATGTTGTTGGAATATACTTTGTTAGGATTCTTATATGTTGTTTAAATTGTTTGTATGCAACATGACGATGCTCATCAACCTACAAATTGTTTATTCCACTATTCATCAGAGTTCCACGGAATTCCAGTTGAGAAATGCTTCTTCACTGTAGAATAATGAAAGCCTCAAAAGAACGCCTATTTCATGTAACTAGTTTTTGGCCTCTCGGCCATCATCAGTGCTTCAGTCATATGTGGTACAAAAAAATGGACTCACGTCAGGGTTTTTTCTTCACCTTTTACTGGCACTGATGATGGCTGAGAGGCTAAAAACTAGTTATGTGAAATAGGCGTTCTTTTGTGAAGAGGCTTTCCGTTTTTCATTATTCTCTATATATCAACTCTGCTTGCGCTCTTAATCTTCAGATGTTTCTTTCTTCACTGTATTTTATTGGTGTATTAATGTTTAACCAGGTGATGTGGAATATCAGGGCTCTCTACTCTAATCCACCTCATCATGGTGCCAGAGTGGTCTCTACTGTACTTAACAATCCATATCTCTATGCTGAATGGTAAGTACTCATTGCTTCTCTCTTTGACCCTACTCGCTTTCCCTACTCGCTTCGCTCGTCAACCCCTGAAAAGCGGCCGCTGGCACGTCGAGGCACTCTAGAGTGTAGCATTAAAATTGATATCATGTTTCTTTTCAATGATGTCAAAGACACACATGCTGTAAAATATCATGTTAGATATATAAAGTACTGTTGAGAAAATTCCTGAGAAGGACTGATTTAGCTATCTTTTTTCGCAAAGGTGTGTGCATTAGTTATGGAATGAGAATGAGAAGGGTGAGGTGAAGATGCGTGAGTATAGTGTGGGAGAGTGGCTGTGGTAGTGGGGGTATGCGCACTACTATCCCTTTCATTGTCTCTCTGACATTCTTATATACCTACTCTCAAGTTCTCCCTTACCCCCTAATCTCTCTTCTCGGGCAAATATATCTCCCTCACTCTGTCTACACACAGTTTAGTATGTCACTCTCAAGCTCTCTCTTTTCCCCCTGGACTAACCCCCCTTCTCTCCTTACTCGCTCTTTCACACAGTTTTGTATATCACTCTCACTGAACTCGTTTGTTTACAAAACTTTTTAATAATATAGATAGATTAATGATAATATGTTTTTTGTTTACGTATAGGAAGTCTCATATTGTTGAGATGTCATCTAGAATCAGAGAGATGAGATCAGGCTTGAGGCAGAGACTGGAAGCTTTAGGAACTCCTGGTACTTGGGAACATATCACTCGCCATATTGGACTCTTTTCCTACACTGGTCTCACCAGTAAGTTCAAATAAGCTATTTTTTTTTTTAAAGAGAAGCTATTTGATGACCCTGATTTTAAAAATTCCAAGACAGAAATCCGTTTAAGACATCAAGGAACATTATTGGTTCTGTGTTTGTCTGTATGTTGCTTGATTTTTGCGTAACAACATATCTTAAAAACTACTCGTACAATTTTTAATAAATTTGGATGATTGGCTCTCATCTACAGACTCTGGAGGAGATTGCTACTCGATTACAGAAATAGTCATTCTCACTTGAATAATGGTACAGAATCTTGTGAAGAGTATCACATAGAAATTGGACACTGGCCAAAATTGTTAGCAGAGTCCCTGGCAGCCGTTCTTATATCATACAAACTCCAAATGGACAGCAGTATCGCAGGAATTCCTGGTTTCTCAGACCAAATAATGAAGTCCAGGAACAAACTGTGAAGGCTACTCCACCTCCATCCATTCCAGTGTCTCAGGAGCTTAGCCCACGATCTAACATTTCACCTCAGCTGCCAGATAAGCATGAAGATATTCCGATTCCTTATCAGTTAATGTGAATGTATCGTAAATGTCTACTGCATCGGGCCCAATCAGGGTCATGAAAGTAGCTACTTGTTTATCAGGGCTTTTTGTCTAAATTTATAGCTGTGTATATCCACCGCTTCCAAGCAGCCGCATTATTAGTATTTGACACGATTTCCAGCTGCTTTGGTGGTCGAATACTTATCGCACTAGCCTCTTCCATGTTGATTCTCCCAGTTAGAATATGTTACTCCACCATAGCACTCGCGATCTTAAGTTAATCAAATTTT
The DNA here is from genome assembly GCA_001010745.2 of Gerris buenoi. NCBI lineage: Eukaryota > Metazoa > Arthropoda > Insecta > Hemiptera > Gerridae > Gerris > Gerris buenoi. The sequence goes on from KZ651348.1 coordinate 433,237, forward strand.
AAGTTAGTGTTAAGAATGAATCAACTGAGAGATAATTATAGTTTATTATAATGTATGACACGTGAGACCAATTCATGAACATGGAAAGTGAACTTACAATGCCGATCACTGTTACCATAGGTAACAGGCTGATATAATATACTTGTCTTAACATAGATCCTGACAGTCATAATTAGCTAATTGTTGGTCCCATATAAGTTTAAACCTTCTGCGCCCATTTGTTTCTTTTCCGTATGCGTACAAACATCGATTTATTTACCAGTATATACATGTGTTTTTTTTTATATTTTTTACAGGTGAACAAGCAGAATACCTGATTAACCACTATCACATTTACTTACTTCGCTCTGGACGTATTAACATCTGCGGTTTGAACAAAGGGAACCTTGACTACGTAGCACAGGCTTTCCATGATGCCATAACCAAATACCCTGGTAAATAAACAGACCCAACAAATTGCATCCCTTCTCATTGCAATGTAATTATCTCACTGCTTTCTTTTTTTTTTCCTTTTCTTTTCTTTTATTTTGCTTTAAATGTGAGAAGTTAGTGGAACGTTAGGTCTGATTTTTTGGAGTGTACTTAACTGAAGTACTGTTTATATCATGTATAAAAAGTCTTAGATGACATAAGAAAGTTCTGATAAAGGTATAATCTTGAAGTGGCTCTCAAAAACTAAGCAAAAGAAGCTATTTCTATATTCAATAGTGGGCTGCAAGGGCTCTTATACTTTATAAAATTTTAAAAACTATATCTAGCTTTATATCCTGTTAACTTTTAGCTCAATATTATACAAATATTGAATAAATAAATGAAGTCCAATTTTTAAATTTTTGGTAGTTTTATTACTACGGAAAGATTAATTTTTAAATAATCCAAATTACAATTATCAATAACTACGGGAGACATACAGAGAAAAATACACCCCCGCACCGGGAATCGAACCACGGGACCTCTGTTTACCGTACAGGTGCTCTTACCATCTGAGCTATACGGGAGATGGATTCTTCTCTGTCGTAACTGATACATATTCCCGAATCCAAGCTTTAAATCTTATCCTACAAATCTAGAGAGCCAAATATTCACGGCAACAGAACTAGACCGAGAATTAACGCTTATAATTGTAAAGTACTCAATTAGTACCTGTACCTAGTACATCTATTAGAAATTCAATTTTTAAATTTTTGGTAGTTTTATTACTACGGAAAGATTAAATTTTAAATAATCCAAATTACAATTATCAATAACTACGGTAGACACTACTAAAAAATGAACATGCCCCAGAAAATTTAGTCAATTTAAAAAAAATAAGTTAAATTATTATATTAATAATCTAATAAAAAAAAAGGTCTCATATTTCCTGTTATAAGCAGTTCAGTAAAGATAAATCATGTTTTTTTATGACAAAAAAGGAGGAATAAGGAGGATATATTATCTACAAATCATAAAGCTATTCATCGTTTTATCAAAAGGTTGTGAACTACGGTGCGGGGGTGTATTTTTCTCTGTATGTCTCCCGTAGTTATTGATAATTGTAATTTGGATTATATAAATGAAGTCTTAAACCAATGTTTCCCAAACTTTAGTAGCCCACGGCACACCATAATTAAAGTAGCCAACAGTCGTGGCACACCTTTTAATTTATCACAGAGTTTGGGAAACCCTGGTTTAAACCCTACGTTTTAGTAGCTTAAACCCAGCTTTTTAGCTGAAGTTTCAGTATCCAATGAATACTGTAGGCTTCTAATTTATTGTTATCGCAATCATTCCCAAATATTAACTCCTCTTACAATTCTTGTTTTCTGCAACTGCCTTCAAGCATTGCACTGATTTAGATCTTTTGATTTTTAAAATGCAACATTTTAAATGTTGCACTATAATTTCAAAAGAAAGATTTGCCAACACACACAAAATCAGTTGTAACTTTCCCTAATAGCTATTTATTGTCAGACGATAAACAACCATTTCTTTGAAACACATTAATAAGATTTTTTTTGCATATATCACAGATGTAGTGCTGTCTTTCATTAGGGGGTGTTTTATTACATCTTTTCGTTTTTTAGTTTCATACTTTTATTTATTTATTTAGATGTTTTAGGTGCAGGACTACAGGGTTAAAGCACCTATACAATAGTTAGTTACACATACATGTTACTTTTATTTATTCTTAATCGAGTCTGTTAAACCTTCTCCACTCATGAATTATTTGGTAGAAAAAGTAGTTTGTACCTTTTTTCTCTCTCGCTTCGATTGCTGAGTTAATGTTTTTTGTTTTTGAGTATTGGTTTGTAGAAACAAACTTCACTGCATGGTTTTTTTTTTTTTTTTTTTTTTTTTTTTTTTGCTGTTCACGGTATAAGGTTTAAATGTTGTAATTTGAAATAAACTATGTTTGTATGACTATAATTACACCAGCTCTTAGTTTAATTTATTCTTTATTGTTCTTATCTGCATATCAGAGAGAGAGAGAGATAACTCTCTGAAATAATTTCCATGCATTTGTAATACTAGTCATATTTTGTAAAACATTAGTAAACGTAGTTATTTTTAAGTAATACCATATCTCTCTATGTAAATTGAAAATTTGTTTATTTATCAAAACAATTTCACCCTTCCTATGGCCATAATCAGCGCCTAAGACAACAAATAAGTTACACAACTTAACTTATGATTTGACCTAAAAGCTGCTTTGTTGTGTTATTCCTTTAACATATGATGTCGTAGATATTCTAGTAGATATAGTTTTGTATCCTGTAGATTTTTTTCAGTTGCCTAGTTAGAATTTATTAATTGAGATTTATCTTAAACATACAGCAGTATTTATTTTTGCATTTCTTCCCAAAATTTTAACTCAATGTTTTTTTTTATTTACTTGTCAGCTGATCAATTTAAAATCCCTTTAAATAATAGCTATGTCTATATTCATTACCATTCAAGTATTTGGTTTGAAAGATGTGTTAGACAGAATGCTATCTTAGCATGTATTTGGGATAGAGGGTATGGTGCTGGTAGATCAACAGACCTAGCTGAGGTGCAGTATAAGGCCAGTGTTCACTATGCCAATTGTCAGAAGATAGTTAACTGGCATTAAATTTTTGGCTATTTGAGACAAGTTTCATCCAATTGCGCTGGCGCTTGTTTGGAGTAGTAGATTGAGGACAACAAATTGCACCCAGCTACCCCCCCATCACCTGGATCACATTTTTTTTTTTTTGCTATGATTGACTCTGTGTGAACATAGCATTGTCTTTGTCTGTGCCAGTCTTTTTTTGTCAGTCTTTGTCACTTCTCTCAGCCATTTTTCAACTTCTACTTCCGTAACAATTTTTATCCCTGTGTGATCAGGTTCAGTTCAACTTGATTTGCCACCGATTGTCCCTTAATCAGTTTAGGCCATCTATTCCCAACAATTGTCTCATTAACTGGCATGGCATCATGTAAACCCGGATTAATTCTTATCCCAGTAGTGGGTATCCCTCACCACAAATTATACTACACAAATTCTTTGATATGAAATTGTTTTTGAATCTATGACATTGCTTCCAGAATGATACTGTCTCCCTTATTTATTTATTTTAAGATCCTCTCATAATTTTACCAGAATAATATTGTCCCTTAATTAGCCTCATCTTTATTACTGGATTTTAAACATCTAAAGTGTACGTGTTCTAGAACTTATATGAAAGATAACACTATTAATCTTTAACGATTATTTTATATATTTTAGGAAAATTAACAATATATAAATTATTAAAACAAATCAATGTCAATCAAGAGATATATAACAGCCAAACATCTGAAGACACTTTATTCTGCTAAGCTGTTAATATTTTTAAGTATCTGAGTTTCTCCAACTGACACAAGTTGTTAAGCAGAGCACATACTAGTCTTAAAATTAGAATTGATGATTGACTGGGTGAGAAAATTGAAAATCTGGGTTAGAGAGCCAACTAGAACCTGAGAATTTGACACCTAGAAGGTCAAATATCAAAATCTATTGGCTCTCCCTTCATTTTCATTCACTGTCGAAAATCACATTTATTTTAAGACTAGTAAAGACACCAAACACCTTTATCTCTTAACCATATAGGCAATAAATTTTCTTTTCTTTTTCAGGTTCAGGGAGTAAACTTTAGACTCAACTTTTTTCCATTCATAAATCAATTAAAAAGCAAACAAACATTGGCCTTTCAAATGCATTTAAAATAAAGAGAAACAGAACTGATTGTAGTGTTGGAGAAGGTTTACCGTCTAGAGCAAGATAATGTGATGAACAAAATAAGCTACTTTTTTATATTAGCTGCTAACGCAACATTTTAATTACCCTAATTAAGTCTTCTTTTTTGTTATTGGCTTTTATTTTTTTTTTTGTTATGAATTTATTTTATTTTTTAAAGTTTATCTGTTAAAAAAATATAATTTATAGGTTGTAGATGGTATTCTGTTAAAAGTATACATGCAAATATATTGTGGATGATATTAAATACATGTTTTCGGCTGTAATTTTTATTTAATTAGAATTATAAAATTTTTGGTCTCTGAAGAGTGAATTGTTTTGTACCCTTGTCTTCATTTGGGGGTTCAGAATAGTAGTGGTCCTAAAAAACATGGGTCACTTCTGTAAATGAATTATGGGGATGTCATGAGTTAGATCTAGCGTCTTGGCTTTTTTAAATTAGATAGCTCACTACTGATCACACCATATTTGCTTCAGCAGAACATTGCTGTGTGAAGAAGCTTAACTCTATTGAGGGTTATTAATCAAAACCCAAATTGTTGGGTCGAATAAGTGGTTTGTCTTCCCTGTTCTTTAATTACTACTATTACCACTGCTTAGAAACACAAAACCCTTTTTATCCTACAATGCTCCGATTACTGAGGTAAATTATCTTACTCTTTAACAATAATAAAACCCTTATGTGCTACTGTCATAAATTACTACTACCACTACTGTCTTCATCTTGTAAAGCAAATGGGGGTGTTTTACGGCTTCTCTACTGTTGTGCCTCCAGGAGCCTGACAACAACCCAACTCTTAACACAAAATTTCCTTTTATCTATTCCTATATCACAACTGTGTGGATTTCATAAGAAAAGGGTGATTCAATTGTGGTCTGATTCCAGAAGGAAAATTCTACCATAAAATTGAAATTTCTGTTAACTCAATGGTCTAAATAAATCAAATTAGATGGGCTTATATAATAAATTGATATAACATAAAAGAAAATATAGGGCTTTAACCCATTCAAAGCATTTGGATCCACTGTGGTTCCATACTTGCCACTTGCTAATGCTCCTAGCGGTTGAATCCAAATCCCCAGTGGATCCAAACTCACCTTCCCGGTAACTCTGCTGGTCTTTTTCCTCATATGTTGGGAAGACCCTCCTATAGGTCTGCCAAGCCTTCTGGCTGGCGATTTTATCCTTTTGAGTTCAACAAATAACTAAAAAAGAACTTTAAATCCTGTAATCTCATTTAGTATTATTTAAAACTTTAGAAGAGGTACATTCTTGAATTGGAATTCACCTTGAATGGGTTAAACGATAAAATAAACAAACATGTAATATCTAATCAAAAAATTCATTTCAAATTAGCTGATTTATCAAAAAATTAAATGAAAACTAGAAATAAATTTATCTTATATAGTCAATATAGATTTTCTCTAAATATGACCTTGTGGATGTACAAGATTGCTTTCTAAAATTAAAATTACAAAAAAAAAAAAAAATCAAAATTTTATGCAGCCACATGTAAATAAAACAATTTCATGAGAGTATTATTACTTTTTTTTATAAGCATGCTTCTTAATATTAACTTTATTGAAACGAGAGAATTGAATCACAATGTGAAACTAAATACACTGGATATTTTGAATTTACAAAAATATATAGAACTGTTATTAAAATATTATGAGTGACGTTATGACATCCAATATCTTATTAATCAAAATTGAATAATCTGAAATATAATGAAGTTATATTTTTATACTGAAAACCTATTTGGTTTACTTAGGTGAATTAAACTTTTTATAAATAAAATATAATTACTGTAAGATAGGAGGTAAATAACATTTTTCCTCCTTATATTATTTTTAATTTATTTAAAATTTTACTCGGAAATCTGTAAAGGAGGAATAAATTTTCCTATTTTTTATTAATTTATTTTTTTTAAATGGTTAAAAGTTAGTACAAATTGGTTGGGTAGTAATAGGAAGTCAGGAATGAGAAGGAGCTCACTTACCTTTTTGTAACTTGCTAGGCAGATAAAACTGGATTCTTAAAAAATTAAGTTTTGTAGTAACAGGAAGTCAGTAGTGAGAAGGAGGTCGCTTTGTAACGTGCTAGGCAAGACACCACTGGATTCTTAAAAAATGGGTTTTGTAGTAATAGGAAGTCAGGAATGAGAAGGAGCTCACTACCTTAGTAACTAGCTAGGCAGACAAGATTCAGGACTCTTTAAAAAATTGGTTTTGTAGTAACAGGAAATCAGGAATGAGAAGGAGCTCACTTACTACCTTCATAATTTGCCAGACACAGACAGATGATCATTATTACCTCCTGTACATTGCTATGTTCCTAATACATAATACAAATTTCTTCTCTTTTATTCACCGATTTAGTTCTTATTTATTTTCTTTTATTCCATATAAGTATTTTTTTTTTACAATAAATCAATTTCATTGGAATTATCATTAATACATACAGAATTTAACTGATACATACTTTAAAGCGTACTTCTTCCCTCTAATTTACTGAGCTTTGTTTATTTAATTTATTTATTAAATTAATTACTTGGATAAGTGTGCTTTTATTTATAATACACGTACTAGAACTATCTATTTGGACTTTTTTTTTCAAATTTTACTATTTGTAAATTTTTTGAAATCCAAAATTGTTCTACTTTAAATATTTCTTTGGTATTTTAACATCTTAAGGCGGAGACACACCTGAGCATTCGCCCCGAATGAGCAAGCGTTTCCCCCGATTGAGCATGGGGTTGCCCTGATTTGCTTAGAAATGGACTGGGCGAGCCGAATGAAATGCTCTAGTGTGTCACCACCCTTAAAGAGCTCTTAGATATGTAAATTTTTATGTGTAACAATAATTGGATCTTTCAGAGGATGCAAAAGGTTTTGAATTTTATCAGTAGTTTTTTTTAATGCATTCTAAAAATGAACATGCCCCAGAAAATTTAGTCAATTTAAAAAAAATAAGTTAAATTATTATATTAATAATCTAATAAAAAAAAAGGTCTCATATTTCCTGTTATAAGCAGTTCAGTAAAGATAAATCATGTTTTTTTATGACAAAAAAGGAGGAATAAGGAGGATATATTATCTACAAATCATAAAGCTATTCATCGTTTTATCAAAAGGTTGTGACACAAAACTAATTGCTAATTAGAGACTGGAAAAAAAAATGGATTCGAATAGAATATCGTACGAGTTTATTTTATCTTATTAGAGCTAACTTAAAAGGTTATCACAAAAAAAAACTAATTCTTTGGAAATGAAATGATTCCATAAATTATAGAGAAATATAAATAAATAATCAATAATAAATTGTCCCTAATAGTTAATCTAAAATGATTGCTGAGTAAAAAACTTGAATGATAAACAGACCATATCCATACCTCTTTAAGTTTTATTATCTATGAGTAAATCTTGTAGTAATGTCTATGAGTAAATAAAATTGGTTAAAACATTTAATACTGCACATTAGTTATTTCTTATAATTATAAAGTACTCAATTAGTACCTGTACCTTGTACAATCAATTAGAAAATGGTAGTATTCATACTACGGAAATTTTAAATTTTAATTTAAATCAAATTATAATTATTATTAACACTGGGAGACTGAACTTAAAAATTGAATTTCTAATTGATTGTACAAGGTACAGGTACCAATTGAGTACTTTATAATTATAAGCGTTAATTTTCGGTCTAGTTCTAATGTCATAAATATTGACTTGCTATACTTGTAGAAATATTGAAAGCTTGTATTCGGGACTAGTTATCGGTTACGGCAGAGAAAAATCTTTCTCCTGCGTAGCTTAATTGGAAAGAGTGCTACACTGGAAATGTAGAGGCCTGTGGTTCAAGTACCGGCGCTGAAGTCTATTTTTCTCTGTCTGTCTCCTAGTGTTAATAATAATTTGATTTAAATTAAAATTTAAACTTCCTGTAGTATGAATACTACCAAAAACTTAAAAAATAAAAATAATATTATTTTTTATAACAAATTTACTGCTTAATATTTTTGATATACTTACTAGACACCCGGATAAAACAATAAATAAAATATACTTATTTGCTTTATCTCCAGAGTGGGACTCATGTAGAGTCAGTGGCTTTGTTCCCTATTAACTTGTATTCATTTGCGTTCAAATGAAATGCCTAGTTTCGATGTATAGACAAAGAGGAAAATAGTTTAGGCTCATGGGCACTGATGTTTAGGCTGGTTTGGGTTTTTGAAATGTATGAAATTAATAAAAAGTATCCAACAATTTTGTGATACTAATGTACAGACAAAAGAATAATAAAAAACGGAAAGCCTCTCCCCAAAATAAATGTTTATTTCACTAATTTTCGGCCTCTTGGCCATCATCAGTACCGGTATAAGGTAAAGAAAAAAATCCAAGGTTGAGTCACATGAGAGACAAAAAAACAGAGTCCGTAATAATAAATATTCATTCTGTGGAGTGGCTTTCCATTTTTCATTATTCCATTAATATCAACTCCACTTGCGCTCTTAATCTTCATAAACACAAAACTTTAACCATACATAAATAAGCTGTTATCAAGAGTTTTTATCTGAATAAGTACAGTTGGTATCAGGATCAAAATAATAACACGTATATTAAATTGGTATTTAATTTAATGTTACTATAAATATAACATAATCACCAAAAAAAAATATAAAAATTATTCGAGAAACATGTTTAACCACATTTAGGCCAATGTCACTTGAGCGGTGTCTGGTACCGATGGCATACAGTCAAGTAAATCGTAGAAGTAGTCATGCTGAGGTAGGCAGTGAAAAACACCGGAGGAAGGGACGGACGGCTTGAGGGGGTGTGTATACCAAGACTTGGCCCATAAGTTAAGTTAAGTTGGCCCATAAGCAGGTCTTTTTACAGATGGTGAGAGATGTGTGACATTGGCCTTATAATTAATATAATTAACACTAATTAATTAATAATTAACAATATAAGAAATTAATAAAACTATCAGTTCGTTACACAAGTGGAATCCTTCAATAATATTATCATGACTGCAAAATTATTAAGCAGTAGGATCAAAATGATAACACATATCAATTGGTATTTAATGTACTTAATACAACCCTAATCACTAACAGAATTATAAAAATTGTTCAAGAAACAGCAAAAATATTTTAATCATATTTAGGCCAATGTTACATGAGCTGTGTCCAGTGACAATGACATGAGGTAGTGAATAGTGGAACCAATCACACGGATTTTAAAAGGCAACACCAGATGTAGGTTCGGACAGTTTGAGAAGCTGAGTATACCAGACTTAGCTCAAATGAATGGTGTTTAGTATGAACGTCACTGGATGTGTGGCATTGGCCTAACAATTAATTGTTAATACCATTAACACTATAATTATAAAAATAGATCCTTTAATATTAATAATAAACAATAATAAATATAAAAAAAATTACAAGAGATTATTTTTAAAAAAGGATTATATTATAAAAAGAACACCGAAGTACATTTTTTTTCTTAAATCATCATTATCACAGATAAGTAGATTTTGGACATGAAATTACTTCTAGGAAGCTTACATAGAAGGTTAAAAAAAAGTTAATGGAATGTCATTCAGGAGTATCAGGTATGTCGAGGTCCCAGAAACCTGAAACAGTTTAAAACGAATATTAGTAAAAGAGATTTAATACAAAATCTAGAGAGGTCTAAACATCAACATAACTAGTGAGATGAAATCCCATAGATAACATATTCCACATTGAATAAACCATCTAAAGGAAAAGAATTTAGAAAGAAAGAAAAAAAGTATTAATAGAAAGAACAGGATTAGATGGTAATCTTTTAGACAGGTATCTATAAAAACAGTATAAATGTGTATTATGTTAAAAAATATAGCGAATTTACAGTAGTTACTATCAGTGATGTGGTTTTCAGCTTAAAGATGACCCAAAGAGGGGTCTCGAAATATTGCAAAAATGAGCCTTTAATTTTTTCTTTTAGACTCTAGCATTAATAAGACATAATTAGATGATTAAATAATTATTTTTTTGAATGGCACGTAAAAGAAACAACAAACAATATCTAAATATTAGCAAAGCCATAGAGGCTTTTAATTAGAGAGACTAAACATCTTTCAGTGGTCATAAATGACACCTCAAAAAAATTTCCAACTCTACCTCTAGAATAATAAAATAAATCAGTACTGCTTAAGATTGGTACTCCCCTATGCTTTTTTAGAATATAAATGGCTGAATAAATAACTATTAAGACCAAGGGATGTTTAGTCCAATGTAATTTGGGACAAAGGAATATCACACTTCAGTTTTTATAGAGCAACAGTCTACTAAAGAATAATATTGCATACACCTTCTTTAGATTGTTACTACCCTCTGTTATTTTTTAATTTTAATTTTTTAAAGGGAGTAACAATCTAAAGAAGAGCCGTATTTATTCTAAGAGTTAATGATAAAGACCTGGTGGAGTGGGAGGTTTTGCGTGCTTGTGTTTGCTACGGTGTCGAGAACACAAGTTCATTTTTGCCTTGATCTTCGAAGGACTTAGATTCTTACATGCCACTTCATAAAACTGTAACAAACAAAATCATCGATAGTAAAGTAATAAATAAGTCAGAAATATACATTCAGAAGTGTGATATTAAAAATTTGATGATGGTCAAAAATTAATGTTTAATATTGTTAAGACATTGAAAAATTTAGTTCTAGTTAAAACTGAAAATTGGTTCAATCAGTCCACTTAATAAAAAGAGGAACTGATCTGTTATAAAAGGATGGCAGTTTTAATATTTTGAGTAGTAGGTGGTTTAGAAGAGATAGCTTTCATATTCCATAGAGGTGACACATTTTATACTTTAGCCCAGTTATAACCTAATATTGAGTTGATAAGGGAATACAATTTTACAAATCTTTGTAACAAGGTTAGCCTCCAAGATCCACTTGAATTCTTCATATTTTAGACATTTATTTAAATTTAAATAATGAACAATACATTCACTGTAAAAAATAACATTTTAGGTGTAAAAATTAAATTGATAATAAATTATTAATTAGTTTAATACACGATTTATTCCACAATCTAGAGACAACTTGATTATTTATTTGTTCAAAAATATTTATAAAAGTACTTAAAATAATAAAATCTCACAAAAAAACACCTAATTTGTATTTTCTTTTTTTTTTTTAACTAAGAATAATAAACTCCATTTAACATCACATACAGAAATGAACTAGCTACAAGAAAGATATTTTATTTTTAAAGTTCAATAAATTGGTTTCCTTTCATCGAAAATAAATCACCTTTAAAACTATTCCGTCACAACCGATTCTCTGATAGAATAAAAAAATCAACAAAAAATAACTGTTTTTAGGGTTTCATTCACGGATTTTAGGCCCTTGCACCTCATTCTTGTTCAGTTTGGATAAGTGATTTATAAAAAGGTTTGTGACAATATAGATCATAAGCCTAGGAGTTTCCTAGGCTAATCATTACTTAGAGATCAAAAGGTATTTGGGTTTGGAAGGGAAATAGATAAAAATAATCTGCCCCAAAAAATTATTTAGTTAATATTCAATTTGGAGGTACTTCATTAGATTGCTACTCCCCTATGATTTTTAGAATATAAGTGACTTTGACTAAATAAATAACTATAAAGACAAAGGGATGTTTAGTCCAATGTACTTTAGGACGAAGGAATATCACACTTCAGTTTTTAAGGGGAGTAACTGTCTAAAGAAGAGCATTCCGTACATCTTCTTTAGATTGGTACACCCCTCTGTTTTTTTATAAAGAGGAGAACAATCTAAAGAAGTGTCAATTTGGAAATTGGATAGTGTCCAAAAAAAGTAAAATAGTCTGGAGTAGGCTATCAAAAGATATTTATAGAAAGAAATTAAAGCAGTAATGAAGCAAACCTTTTGACAATCTTCACAGTCCCAGCCTTGAAGTTGAGCCCTCGCTTTGCCCCTCACTGTTTTCCCTCTGTACTTGTAATTAGGACTNTGACCCGGGCGCCTGAACCCCTAGGGACGGCCCTGAAGCCTGCACACAGTCAATAGTATTGTCAATATACAAAACTATCGTCAATACTACTGAGAGTAGGGACATGACTGACTAAATTAATATTAAGAAAAAGGGATGTTTAGTCCAATTTATTGTCAGACAAAGGGAAATCAAATTCTGTTTACATAAGGGGAGTAACTGTCTAAAGAAGAGCATTCCGTACATCTTCTTTAGATTGGTACACCCCTCTGTTTTTTTATAAAGAGGGGAGTAACAGTCTAAAGAAGAACATTCCATACACCTTCTTTAGATTGCTACTCCCCTCTTTTTTTATAAGGGGAGTAAGTAACAGTCTAAAGAAGAGCATTCCGTACATCTTCTTTAGATTGGTACACCCCTCTGTTTTTTTATAAAGAGGAGAACAATCTAAAGAAGTGTCAATTTGGAAATTGGATAGTGTCCAAAAAAAGTAAAATAGTCTGGAGTAGGCTATCAAAAGATATTTATAGAAAGAAATTAAAGCAGTAATGAAGCAAACCTTTTGACAATCTTCACAGTCCCAGCCTTGAAGTTGAGCCCTCGCTTTGCCCCTCACTGTTTTCCCTCTGTACTTGTAATTAGGACTAGGGGTGGTTTTTTTCTTATCAAGAATACTAAACATTACACAAAAATAGATTAACACATCGAAAAAGAAAACAAGTAGAGTGTCCAGCATGCCTTGTTTATCAAGGTTGACTAAGGTAAGACTGTACGGCCATAGTGCGGACTGACTTCGAATTAGGTTGAGTCCGAAAACACAGTGTAGTTAAAGCAATTGTAAAGGCCTTGGTTACAAACTGAAAACCAACTGGTTGCAAACCCAGAGCTCGGAGTCACAGACTTAACCCAAATGTTTAGATCATTCTTGATTCAGATTCTGACACCTATAAGCGTTTTTTTTTTTTTTTTTTTTTTTTTTTTTTTTTTTTTTTTTTTGTAGTTTTTACTTGTTATGAAACCTTTTTCTTTGGTTATATAAAAATACTCAATGTTTGTTCTTCTCCGTTCCTTTCATTAATAAAGAAACGCTTATCACAAAAGTGTTTGTTATTATTATTTTTTTTTTTTAAATTTAATTAGAATGATTCCAGATCCAATATAAAAATAACAGATGAAACATTCCCTGGTCCCTATAATTTGTTAACTGCTCAAACAAGTGGTGGTATTCCCCATATGCACTACTTAATGTATTAATTTTATGAACTTTACTTTTTAATTTTAAATGAACAATCTCTGTGGCCATAAACAAACTCAATATATCTTCATACAATAAGTCCCTGTGAACTTTACAACTGCCTATTTCTGTCTGCCTCCACTACGCTCATCACCTGCTTTTCTCAAGCTGACACTTTACAAGCCTGTTTCAGATTCTGAACCTGATTCGAAACCAGCCTACCCTAAGAATTTACTCCCCTTTTACTCTCAACAGACTTTATCACAAAGTTGAGCACACATCTAAAAGTACAAAGACACTTGTGCAAAATCACGCTGGGGCCAGTGTGGTAATGTGGTTTAAGTCACTTGCTTTGTTTGTTAGGCCATTAATGAATCGAGTACAGCATGAAGGGTTTGACCCAAGCCATAATAATTTGATTTACATGGCTCATACCACACTCACTTCGGTTATGTGTGAAGATGGTTTAGTAAAAAATCGGTCCGAGACAACTCAGACAAACTTTCTCATATATGTACATTTAATTACTATTAGAAATTTCATCAAAAATATCATAAAAATAACTTCTCCCGGGCGGGGAATCGAACCCGGGCTCTCTCCATCCGCGTTTTAATCTATTTTCTCAGGAACTAGATTTTTCCCGGGAAAACGGCTTATATCATTAGATTCGTATTTAAATTGACTATATTATAGAATTTTTTAATCAAAATCGTCAGAACCGTTTTCGAGAAATAATTTTTTTTCGTGTTTTTTCAGAGTTTTTGGGGGGTACCACCCTCAAATTTAGAGTTAAAATTCATTTCTCGATTTCGCCTCGGGGTATGATTTTTCTGAACAGGTATGCCAAATTTCGTCAAAATCGGCCCAGTAGTTTAGGCTCCAGGCGTCTGCACAGACAGACGACGGACAGACATTTTTTAAAAACCACTTTTTTGGACTCAGGGGACCTCAAAACGTGTAAATCCATCAAAATCTCAAAATCGAATTTTTGCGCCATCACAATACTTTCTCTTTATATGAGAAAGTAAAAAGGGCCTCAACATAGATTTGAACAAGTGGATTGCCCAAAATGTCTGGCACTACTACTAATTTGTACTATTTATAAATGAATTAATTTCGTACTAACACATCGAAGCTGTTATCCAGCTGTCTGTTAGAAGAAGCGGTCACTACTCTTCTTTTAACAGGACTAGGTGTTTTTCTTCTATCTAAGACATTCGACTCAGACTCCACTGGTTTCTGAGTACTGGTAACTGCCGGAGCAAAGGTAATTTCCAAATCTTCATCTGCTTCTTGCACTTCACGGCCCTCCAACTGACTAAAAAATATTAACAAAAAGTAATCAAATCCATCATGAAAAGTGAGTCAGATTATGTGGTATAAAATGGATCAGAAAGATATGCTTCTCATAAATATAAATTTAAATTATATTTTGACACATGTACCTAAAGAGAATAATCATTAATCTAGTAAGGTACAAATCTTAATATTAATTTTAAGGCCCCCCCCCCTCCAACAGCTCATTATTTAAAGCAAATAAATTGAAATAATGAGAAATAAGATGTTCATTACAATGCCTCACAGTAAAAATCATATCACAAAGAACCAAGCCATTAAATAATCCAGCAAACTTACAATTTATCAGGACTTGGATGAATAATATCATCAGGGTCTGATTCCACTTCAGCATTTTGAGTATTTGGTGGTCTCATTTGCAGTGTAAGTTGTTTAAATTTCTTTTTAGGTACTTTCTTTTCAAAAATTCTAAAAAAAAGTAGATTGTTAAATAATTAGTAAAAAATCACAAGAAAATATTATTAAGTGTCACATTTTAATTTTGAACTATAAAGAATGAGTAATTTTTAAATAAAATATACTTTTGGCAGCTCCAGCCAAAGTTATTGAAGTAAATTAAAATTATGGTAAAAAATCCAAACCATTGTTTGCCCAGAATATGTAATTCATGCAAATAACAGAAATTTCCTTTTTGAATCTAATAGGTTCAGTTTTACTTTCTCATATAAGAAGTATATATAAAGAGAAAGTATTGCGATGGTATGAAAATTGTCCCGAGAGTCCAAAAAAGTAGTTTTTCGAAAATGTCTGCCAGTCCTCTGTAGCCTGGGTAAACAAGTGGACCCTAAAGTATTGGGCCAATTTGATGAAATTTAGCATAGTTTAATACACATTTTGAAGCACTAGCAACTCACAGAAGCTCTGAAAATTAATTTCTTAAAATGACAACCATTTTTAAAATGTAGTCCATTTAAATAGCTATCAAATGACATAAATGGTTTTCCCTGGAAAAATCTAGTTTCTAAAAAATAGTTCTGATTGCTATATATTCATGAAAATCAAAAACAAAAGGTAAACAACTACCTGTTGAACTCTTTTCAAATCAATTTTTACAAATAACTATTAGATGATAAGATTTAAATACAGAATCAATACCTACAAAGACTGCCAGGGCCGTCCCTGGGGGGGTCAACCGGGGCAAACTGAATAGGTAAATGGCAATAGGGGAGGGGGGGGGAGGGGCGCCACAGATAACTTTGACCCGGGCGCCTGAACCCCTAGGGACGGCCCTGAAGCCTGCACACAGTCAATAGTATTGTCAATATACAAAACTATCGTCAATACTACTGACAGTGTGCGGAGTTGATATAAAAAACAGTATTGATGAAAATATGTTATTGAATTGCATATTGACAATAGTATTTGCAATGATATTACTGACATTAATATTGATTAATTGTGCAGGAGGCTTAAGAGAACGTTTGTTTCATTTATTGGACCAATTTCTCCACCCCCTCATCATAACTTATTTTATTATATACTTTTCCAAAACATGTGATTTTAATTACAGTCATATAAAGTGAAATAAATAAATATATCCAATAAAACAATGTACTTACAAGTCATAAGAATTGTCTGAATTTTTTTTAACCATTTTATCTGATCTTAAAGTACGGTTAGCTCTTTCATATTTTCCATTCTTAACAGTTTTCTCTGGTTCTTTTGTCTTTGCTTTAGAGGTAGATTGGATATTTTCAATAGCTTGATTGTTCTCTTTATTCTTGTTTTTAGTTCCGACAAAAACATCATCATCTCCAAACCAAAGTTGATCGAGCTGAGAACCGCATCTCTTTGAATATTCAGTAAATGAATCATTCGGTTCTTTAACTATATTTATTTTATCGTCTTGATCATTCGGTAGTTTATTTGATTGACAGTCAGATCTTCGATGTCTTTTAGATGATGAAATACTTTCGAAATCAGCACTCAGATTTCTACGAGGACTATTTTTCATTAAAAGTACACCTTCATACTCAGTACTCCTTGACAGCCCTTTTAGTTTGTTGTTAACCTTAAAAATAAAAAACACAAATTAATTTTTATTAAAAAAAAAGTTACTATTTTATTGCTACTAACCAGACATTGTTTTCAGAAATGATATACTGTAGGGCAAATAAAAACAAGATGCATATCTTGTTTAGGAAGGCTATGAATAAGTATAGTATTTGCCCAATTTAAATTATTTTATGTTTCCAGTATCATTTGCACTTAACATGTAGTAGCAAAACAGGGTGTCAGTATGCAAAGTTTTTGTGATAGTCCAAACTTTAGTAATGAAAAGGTTAATTGAATTTCAAGATTATATAAGGTTTGTTCCAACCACACTTCAAAATGGTTAGGAACTGTCCAACGCATGCGCAACGGACCACAATTGATCGTTTTTCGCTAATGTGCATGTGTCGTACAGTTTGAAACTAGTTTGAAGGGTTTTGGAACAAACCTATAATAAGTAATTAACCCAGCGTCACTTACCCCATGAGCATTTCATTATTTCATTTTTATCTTATTCCAAAAATATAAATATGGGTGAGAGAGGCTCCTCGACCCTTTTATCAAGCTGAGTTTTGTACTTTGTAGTACCTAGAAAGATGTTTGTTAATATCCGATAAGGTTGTGCCTATTATTGTGCTATTTTGTGACACTAAATTACTATCGAAAGCAAGAACACTACTATTATTTATCAATCTTGTCCATTCAACATAACATCAATACTCACAATTTGAAAAATTGAATATGAATTATTTTATTAAAGTTAGTAAAGGAAGGGAGTAGTAATCAATGGAAGGGTGTAAAATACTTTTCTTTAAGAAAAAAACAATATTCAATATAGTTTGACTCGTATGCAGAGCCATTCGCAGTCAAATATATTTCTTGATCATAATTAAGTAGGTATGTACATCTAATCTGACCTCCATAAGGTAATGTCAACGTGTGTAGTTATAAATCAAAAGAACATAAATAAATAATATAAAAAGAAATTTAAATTCCGACTACTTAAAATTTTGATACATGTTATTTGGCTCCCTTTTAAGTGTAAAATTCTTACATGTTTCTTTATCGGTGATCCGGACTTTTTTGGTGAACTGGATTTTTTCGGTAATGGTTTTTGACGTCTTCCATCTTGGTCTTTGTTTCTGTCAGGAGAAGGCGATGAACATCCGACTTCAACTGTTTGGGAACTGACATTAGTGTCAGTATCATCATTATCATCCTATAAAGAAATAATTTTTTTATCATTATTGTCAAGTTTACAACAACACCCATAAGTAGTCTCAAACAAGAATTTGTGAATTTCAATCACTTGGTGAAACTGAATACTTCATCCGGGCATATTACAGAAAGGTTTAGCAACAAAACCATAATCATTGTACTAACAAGTAATGTTAATTAAAATCAAAAGTGGTTGAGATTAGTTATAATTTCATCTACGTTTTTAAATTTTATTTAGAATTCAATATGATTTATGTTTATATCTAAATAAAATACAAAACATTTTTAAAACCATAAACACGGTAATACATCTATGCAGTACCTGCAACTAATTTAAAACTGGTAAAAGACAGACTCTTCAATCAAACAATTAATAACCAAACCAACTAAATAATTATAATAAGAATAATTTTGGAGTTAATTAAAATTATGAATTAAACTGGAGGGCGTTTCTGTAATTTTTTTTATATATATCCACAGTGACGTTATATATCAAGACTCGCTATATATCAAAGTGTTGTTATATAATGTAGTGAATCTGTAAAGAGATGCCAGCGCTGTATATGGCCGTATACTGAACTGCGGATTGACAGCGATCTTTTTATTGGCCATTTTATAGTTATTTCAGTAAATTTTATTCAATGTTTGATGGATTTTAATGGTGTATAAAAGTAAAAATAAAAAACCTTGATTTTTATTTCTTTAATCTTTAAAATCGTTTAATAAAATGATATAATTTAATAAGATAAGATCATTTAATAAAATAAAATGATTTAAAATTTATTTCTTTTATCTATAAACTTTACAATTTAAAGGAGGTGTTTAATTTTAACAACGTTTGTCGAAAAAAAAATTAGTTATTTCAGTCAGAAAACAAGAAAAGTGAATGAAAACATCAATAATGAAGTCACTTTGTTTTGGTTTTTAGCATTTGATATATAACAACATAACATGACGAATTATATCAACAACAATTTCGAGTTGCTATTTATGAATCCTTATATATCAATATCTCCTTATATAACAACATACGAAAGTTACGATTCACTTGACAGGTTGCGCGCACATCTTCATAACAACTTTTTGATATATAACAACATAACATGACGAATTATATCAACAACAATTTCGAGTTGCTATTTATGAATCCTTATATATCAATATCTCCTTATATAACAACATACGAAAGTTACAGATTCACTTGACAGGTTGCGCGCACATCTTCATAACAACTTTTTGATATATATCAACATGAAAAGGGAGGTTTCAAAGTTACAGAATCGCCCTCCTGTTGAAACATATACATATTATACATTTGCCACAAAAAATAAAAGTATGTACCAATATGTATTAGCAAAAAAATAAAACAGTACACTATTCATACCACATAAAAATGCATATGCAAATAGTTATTACCTGGTCTCGAAGACACGCCCTCTTTCTTTTAGGAGATTTAGTGGGAGACTTGGGCTTTTCTGTATCTTCAACAGGATCAGATGAGCGTAGCACTAATATATTAGCTGAAATATCAATTCATGGTCATTTAGTAAACAAAGAATTTTGACACTTAATAGCATAATTCCCTTAATAAAACAAAATTATTCTGGAACCCTTAATTATTATTTTATTTTTCATACGTGGGATATAGGTCAACCCATGCTTTGTGACCTCCTTATCTATATGCTATAATTATCCTTGGTGTCATAAGTGGTAAAGGAGCTATTTATGGCTTGATTGTTCTTTATTTAGAATACACTAATAACTAATGTCTATAATCTATATCTATACCAATAAAACATGGCTTTGAAAAGAACTTATGGTTTATGACCTCTGATAAAGTAGCCAAATGGTAATGAATTTCTTTTTTCTTTAAAGAACCATGTTTTCTTAGCGTTGATAAACAATGTGCAAAGGAATGGATTCAGAACTTTTCACCAAATTCACTGAAATTTTGCATCCATATTTTTTAGTATTTTGTATTTTATGAGAATAAAACCAAACGGAAAGCAGGAGCACTTAATAGCGGCCCATCTACTGTCATTCTTTTTGTAAGGAAAGCCGATTCCGTCAAGAAAGAGTGTTAGTGTATGGGGTTCAAGAGGAAAGAATGGCAGGATTATAATCTTGCAAGATAATCCCGTTGCGCCATCCTCTCATTTTTGTCAACTATAAGTTTCATGTGGATGGGATAGAGATATTCCTTTCATTGTGTTGCATGTTGTGTTGCATTGTGTGTGCATCAAACGAAGGGATTGTATTACACGACAAGCCTACAGGATGGAATGAGCGGATCGTCTCACAGGAAAGAGTGCAGGAAAAGGGGTGGTGTGGATGGTAATGAACATGATTATCAATCACGCCGTGCGTTCCTTCACGATCAAGAAAAAGGAAAGTCTGTCGGGAAAGAACGCCAGTGGATGTGGAGCTTATATCAAGGCAATACTTTGACAAAGTTGCACTCTTTGACAAGTTGCAAACAATAAGTGCACAATTTGACAAGTTGCAAACAATAAGTGGCTTATTGTTACCCATATACTTTATCTACATCTCTTACTAAGGAGAACATTGTTCATTGAACAGAAGCCAACACAAAAAATCATCCTCAAAATCACTCATGGTACTCAAAAAACACAACTGCTCACAATGAAAGCAATCAGGGCAGAAGACATCGGATCGAAAGAAATTCGGATACAAAAGTAGGTGTAGCCTAAGAAGACAAGTTTGCGTCAGTAATGCCAAAGAAAAAAGTTTTCAAGAATAGGTCAAAAGGAAGACTTCACATGCCATATTAGAGGAATTCATATTAGAGTCAATGCCAAAGAACAGTTCTAAAGAGTAGGAGTAAAGGCAGACTTCACATGTCATATTAGAAAATATTAAAACAGAACAGTTAAATAAAAAAATAAACTCATATTAAAAACATCTTACCAATTTGAGAGACTCTAAATTCAGCATCATTAGCTCTCTTCTTTGCAAATGAAAGCTCTTTGGCTAATACTCCACAGTTTTCACAAGGTTTCAGAGTTTCACTAAAAATAATTTCAAATGTTATTTGTAATAAAAAATTATAAAGAAAGTTTTATTTTATAAATTTATAAAAAAAGAAGATTGTAATAACTAATTGAAAGTAAAATTAAAGTAATAGAGAAGTTTTACTAAGGGATTATTGTATCAACTTTACTTTCATTAAGCTAAATTGAGTTACATAAAAACAGTTTAGGCACACCAGAGAAGACTGCGATCTCACAGGATACAAAGCCAAACATTTCTCTCCTGCATATAATTTTCTCAGGTGCCTACTTAAAGTTATATTTACTAAATTAAGATCAATGAAATATTATTAACTAGGCAATCGCATGGCTCTATCATTGAAGCGAGCGAATTACAATAAAATACTGAATATTAAGGAATTTATGAGTCATGATGAATGTAATAGTTGAAGATAAGTGGAAGAGGATAGTGTGGGGTAAAGTGGGGGTACTTGGAACAAAGCTCACGTTCCTAGATAAACCTATATAACTACACTCCTACAAAAATCTTAACTACCCGCAGTATCTTTTAAACTATTATAATAAATGTATCACATCACTACTCAAAAACCTCTGCTTGTACAAAGTTGAAATTTTACATGCCTGTTTCAATTGTACATAAGACAAAGTAAATGAAGTTTTATTAAAATCGTTGTTAAAACGTAAGATACCGGTAAAAACATTGTTTTCTCTAGTTTAAAAGTTTAGGTCCACTGTTGGTTTTACTATAAAATATTATTAAAAAAGTTGTTTGCTAAATTGCAAGCTCATGTTTCCAACATGTATACCAAATTTTAACTAAATCGGTAAATTTTTACTCGAGTTATCATAAACGTTAATGACAGGCAGGAGGCATAGTTTGTTGAATGTAATGAGCTCGCTTAAATTATTTAGTATTAGTGCAAAGTTTAAAGCTGTAGCATGGTCTTCCCAAGTTAGAGTCATATTTATAATCTAAAGCTGCCTGTTTGCGTTTCAAAGGAAGTAAAGGGTAAAATGTTTTAATTTACCTCAAGGGCACATCTTTAAACTGTTACCCCTCTCATAAAAACAGAAGGGAGTAACAACCAGAAGGAGGTGTTCTTCTTTAGACCGTTACCCCCTTATAAAAACATAAGTGTGATATTCCTACGGAGGTGTTCTTCTTTAGACTGTTACCCCCTTATAAAAACACTAGCCGTTATGCCCATGATAACGGGCAGAAAAAAATATGATTTTTAAATGATTTTTTATTATTAAAATTTAAATAGATATTATACTGTTTAAATAGAAAGTTTAAGGCCTGAAGTTTCAATCTGATTTGGTAGCTCATTGGTAGCATTCCCGCTCCATATGCTGGAGGTCACTGGTTCACTCCCAGCTTATGGCTATTCAATTTTTAATGTTATAAATCATTTAGAGGTGAGTCGTTGCCCATCGCCGTCGGGACTCTACTCGATTATATAAAAGATAAGTGTGATATTCCTTTGTCCCAAAGTGCACTGGACTAAACATCCCTTCGTCTAAATAGTTAGTAAGAAAAAGAAATGTATAAATAAAAACAAACAAAAAAATAAAAATAAGGCAGTAACAATCTAAAGAAGTACCCAATTTAGCAAGCTGAGATGTTGTTTAGAGTCAACAGTATAATCCCCCACATGTTATAGATGTTTTGTGTACTGTTTAGTTTATTTGAGAATTAGATTTACTCTATTCTATTAAATATTTTCTATTGTGATCCCTAATCTTCCTAAGAGCTGTAACAATTTTCAGAATAAAGGCTCCAGAATTGGTTCCTGAAGAAAAATCCAAGGAAAAATGTATGAACTCTCAGGAAGGAACTCTCTAAAATTAAAAGCAACCACCAATACAACTGTTAGTTATGAGAGCGTCAATGGAGGACATCTAAAAGGAATAACACAAATTGTCTGTGTGGGGAGTTTTATGTGTTATTTCACCAATAGAACTCGTTTCAGATTAACATTCATTCACATTAATAATCTGTAAGAGAAGTGAAGTAAAGTGGCTTTAATGTGGCATGTAAAGCTAACATATTGTGATTACCAAGAGAAAAAATGTGACTTATAGAAGCTTAGTTGTATGTCCAACCTTCTTGGTTGTAGGGCCGAACATGGACAGAACAGTCTTAAGTGGGCAAGATGAAATAAGTATAATATGACTAAAAATAAGTATAACTTCACAATCTATTTTAACCGAAAAAACCTCAATAAGAATAGTGCTGGTCTTATTTAATGGTTGAAATGGTATAAGCTTGTGGTGAACTTATAACTTTGCATATTTTAAATCCATTTTTAATTTCTTTTCTTATGCAACGGGCTGGATAAAAAAATGTCTCGAGCCATAGCTCGTTAAAGACAATTCAGTTAATAACTACAGGGTTCTGCAGGTAAATTTCAAATAGAAAAAAATAATTAGCAGAAAGTTAAAGACTCAAAAAAAAGTTAGAAACAGTGCAAATATTGGATAATCAAGTTAGAAACTGTGTACCTTAATTTAAGTTAAGGACCTCCAAATAGGAAACCCTTCACTTTTTTATTTTTGGAATTATCAAATCTTTATATCAGTTAAGACTGATAACACTTATACTGCCGTGCTAAGCCTAAAAACCGTATCTGTCGTTTTTTTGGACAAAAAAGTTTTGAGATAATTGACTTTAAAGTTTTCAAAGTTTAAAGGCTCATAACTCCCTTATTATTCGTCCGATTTTTTTATTATTTTATATCAATGAATTAAACATTTTATTCTCTTTAGAGCCACGTTTGTTTTACCTAAATTAAATGAATAAATTTTTGGGGGGATCAAATTTATGAGATAAGGTGTTTTTCTATCTGAATATAACAGGTGTAAACGTAACTGTGGAGTAAGTTGACTGTGATTTTAGAAGCGAAATTACCGTATCTACCGTCAGATACGGTCTTTTTCCTTCTGATTTGTCACTTAAGGCAATTTTGCTTATTAAATTGTCCTTTAATACAAAAACCTTATCTAAAAATCTCTGTTTTCTCGTACTTAGGATGAAGATACGGCTTCGGGACCATCAAAAACGACCCCCAAAAAACCTGAATATGTCAAAACCTTATTTTCGACCAAAATGACAGATATGGTTTTTTGGCTTAGCACGGCAGTATACTAAAGGTATAAAACTCACTCTGGAGTAAAACTTACGAGAAAATATGAATAATAAACTCCCCCCAAAAAATTAAATAAGTGAGCAAATATTATTTTAAATTCAGAAACTTAAAAATAATGCTAGATAACTAGAGCTATCTAGCCTCTATTACTCCTAATAATACTTTTCCCAAGCCACATGTTATTCCATGTTTTATTTTCTCGAGATTATTTTGCTGAATAGCTATAAATAAATAATGTACATATTGTCTATCAATTGACAATATGGTTGTACTAGTCTCAGGAATTAAAAAACAAAACTTGAATATTAAAAATGTTTAATTTAATCACTAAAAATAAGCTAATGCAAGCATTAATATGCTGACCTTGAACTAAGACAATAAAAATTCTGGTAAAAATATCAGATTTTTCATAAATTTCTTACAATTAAAAAAATATTTTAAATTTAAAAACGGTAGGTATATTAAATAGAAGAGTTTTAACTAACAATATGATGCACCGGAAAAAGAGATTAACCTAATCTCCAAGATTAATTAAATTATTTTCAATTTTAAAGTTTTTGGTAGTACAGTACACTCTCGATAATCCGACACACATGGGACCACACAACCGCCGGATTATCAAGAAATTCCGGATTATCGGGAGAAAAAAAAACGAGAATTTTTATACACATTTATATTAAAGATACCATAAAATAGCTATGTACATAAACATTTAAAACAAATATGTATCTTTACTTATTAAAAAAAAGAATAAATTAAAAAAACGACAAATTATCATTACATTACATTACTTTTTTTTTTCTTTTCTTTTTTTTATATATATAACTCTCTAAAATTAAAAGCAACCACCAATACAACTGTTAGTTATGAGAGCGTCAATGGAGGACATCTAAAAGGAATAACACAAATTGTCTGTGCATCAAACGAAGGGATTGTATTATACGACAAGCCTACAGGATGGAATGAGCGGATCGTCTCACAGGAAAGAGTGCAGGAAAGTGGTTGTGTGGATGGTAATGAACATGATTATCAATCACGCCGTGCGTTCCTTCACGATCAAGAAAAAGGAAAGTCTGTCGGGAAAGAACGCCAGTGGATGTGGAGCTTATATCAAGGCAATACTTTGACAAAGTTGCACTCTTTGACAAGTTGCAAACAATAAGTGCACAATTTGACAAGTTGCAAACAATAAGTGGCTTATTGTTACCCATATACTTTATCTACATCTCTTACTAAGGAGAACATTGTTCATTGAACAGAAGCCAACACAAAAAATCATCCTCAAAATCACTCATGGTACTCAAAAAACACAACTGCTCACAATGAAAGCAATCAGGGCAGAAGACATCGGATCGAAAGAAATTCGGATACAAAAGTAGGTGTAGCCTAAGAAGACAAGTTTGCGTCAGTAATGCCAAAGAAAAAAGTTTTCAAGAATAGGTCAAAAGGTAGACTTCACATGCCATATTAGAGGAATTCATATTAGAGTCAATGCCAAAGAACAGTTCTAAAGAGTAGGAGTAAAGGCAGACTTCACATGTCATATTAGAAAATATTAAAACAGAACAGTTAAATAAAAAAATAAACTCATATTAAAAACATCTTACCAATTTGAGAGACTCTAAATTCAGCATCATTAGCTCTCTTCTTTGCAAATGAAAGCTCTTTGGCTAATACTCCACAGTTTTCACAAGGTTTCAGAGTTTCACTAAAAATAATTTCAAATGTTATTTGTAATAAAAAATTATAAAGAAAGTTTTATTTTATAAATTTATAAAAAAAGAAGATTGTAATAACTAATTGAAAGTAAAATTAAAGTAATAGAGAAGTTTTACCAAGGGATTATTGTATC
>KZ651348.1:460003-479727 GCA_001010745.2 Gerris buenoi
TTATGTCATGCCGGGCGAGGTGAAAAAATGACGTCAGAGTGAAACGTAAACAATAACCAATGGCAGGGTTTGTTTTCTTGATGTTTGTGAGCGGGCTTTGAATAGTTACTAAAGCATGGCCAACCTTCTCCAGTTTAAATGAAAAAAAATGAGTGTTGTTATGTTGGCAAACTTAGTTATAGACGCAACCTCTCGGCAAAAGTTGGCTTCAGTCTCTTATCAGTAATTGCTTAGGATTCCGATTCTATGCTCCTTCTATATATAGTATTATTCTAAGGCTGGAACTGTTTACCTATTTCAAGGGATTTTAAAAAGAGAAAATGAACTCATCAAAGGGGCTAAAACTATAGCTAAGGTACCCCTTCTGATCACACGTCACCCTAAGTTTCATTCCTATGTACTAAAGTTATTTGGACAAAGGTATTTTATCTCTCAAGTGTTTAGAAGTAATAATATCTCTTAGGCTAATAATAGATATCGGATAGGGGAACTGTATTCTTTAGTTTTAATATTATAGGGTATATCAAAAGAAATAACCTAAGTTTAACATGTGAAATGGAAAGTAAGGATTCATGTCAAGGTCCTGTACAAATCTACTTTTAACAAGATTGTAATAAATGAATACATGTTTTGGAAATGCCTTTGAAAAGTCTATAAAATCCTATCTCGTTGAACTGCAATTATAACCTTACGTTGGAATAAGAATTAACTAATGCCCCTCCATTACACTTCAAGGTGCTTTTTACGTCGTTCTAATTCAGAATTAATTAATAGAAATCGCTAAACACAACTCAAAATAAAGTAAACTTACTTCAATTTCTCTTTTAATATCTTAAGTTCGTTGGTAGCACTATCCAAATCATTTTTTATAACGCAAGCTTCTTGCAGAGTATTAACATAGTTAAGACCTAGCTCTGAAACAAAAACGCCCAAATACATATAGCGTAGTTAAAAATTATGACGTGTAAATCATACCAAAGGTTGTTTAGACTCCGTCGTCACTAATATCTTACCTTTAAAAGCAAGAACAGCTCGTTCAACGAGCATAAAAGGCCCGACAATTTGACTATCAACTCCTTTGACTTTCGCACTGAGCTCGTTTCCATAAAGAGATATCCAGATATCTTTTAACGAATTATCATCCAAACACATTATTAAAACTCATTTGTTTTATGAAAGTTTAAAATAAAATATATTATTAAAACTACGCGAATAAAATCAACTTAAAAATAAAAAGGAAATTCGTACAAAACAAAAAAAACCGCTACGATAACAAAAAGTAGCTAAAACCGTGGCAACACTGGAAGTAAAATTACCCCAACGAAATGAAGGTTAACTTAACTAACTTCTGGATCTTCGTTTAGATATTTTCTTCTTAAATATATACGTATATTTTTTTACTAAAAAATAGCAAGACATTTTAAATAAACTCGTATTTAATTTTTTTAAAAAAATAATACATCTGGAAGCGAAGCATCTTAATTATAATCTATACTGTGAAAACGGTATTAAGGATTAAGCAGGATTAATTGTTTTAATAGTTTATTTTCACATAAATTAATATAAGATAAATACATAATTATATTTACAACATGGGAAAAAAGAAAAGGTAAACATGTGTAATTTATAAATTTACTTCTAACCTACCAAAAATTAAATTCTTCTCTTCTTTAAACTCCGATTCATATAATTATTTTTATTTTTATAGGAACACTTGGGAAGGAGAATGTGACATCATCCAGGGTTCCCTGTCAACAAAACAGATAAACAACTAACATTAAACAAAATCAATTTTAGTATATCAATTTGTACCTTGAGAGAAAAAGGGCCGATGATTGATGATATGCCCAACAGTGTACACATTGGGCTGTTTACTTCTAAATAATATACCTCGGGATGGGGCCCTTTTAATAAACTCTTAGAGGGTGAGGTAGGGGGGGGGGGATAGATCTCATTTAATCTTACCATCACCTCAGATGCTAGGAAAATGAGGAAATTAATTATTCTAAGTCCTATAAAGTTAAAAAAATTACCATAATGAATAAAATCAAAGAGTAAAATAGTAGTAATCAGAAATTTCAACAACTTTTTTTAATCAGTGAACACCAGTCCAAAGAATGTGAGTAGGAAAAATAAACTTTTTATAAAAACAAAATCAGAGGGAAGTATTTATTTTGAGTGAAATTTTGGTGCCAAAAACTTAATACAGTAGTCTTGCTAATCCGGGTTTGACGGGACCGGACCCAGTCCGGATCAAACAGTGTCAATTTTTAAAAATGTCTGTAAAACAAGCTTTAGTAGGGTAAAACTATTAAAATCGATGTTTTTATCGTAAAAATTACTTCTATTATTCTCTAAAACATATGCTTGTACAACGTAGGTATAACACTTAACTGTCCGAATATCAAATAAATTAACATAAAATGACAATCTATTAAGCAGGTGCAGAGATTGAAGGGAGATTGAAGAAACTGAGAAACAGGCTGTGTTCCGATATGAAATTCGAGGAGCGATACTCATTTCACAAAAACTCGAGACATTAGACATTGTCCGCTTGGCGAAATTTCATGGAACTTCGTTGAGCCGCCGCTACATGTTTCTTAAAACCCTCTCCCCATCTCAGTCTTATATCATTTTGTTATTATTTCCTGGAATACTCTACCTTTATACCTTCCGCCCCACATTTCTATGGAACCGAAACAGATTTATCGATGTTCTTACTTAATCCTAATTATTCTAAATCTGTTTATTTTTATCAAAAATACCGGGTATTCCTCGTGTCGGAATGTAGGCATATATACCTGTAAACTAACTAGGAACCATTTAAATAAAAAAAAAAAATATTGACAATTTATTAAGCAGAAACCCTGATAAGATAATCTTAACAATTCATAAATCAGAACAGGCCCTAGGGTTCCAATTAATTGGTACATAGTTTATGGCCCGTCCGGATTACACGGATGTCCGGACTAGCGGGGTCGGGATAAGCGAAACTCTACTGTGCTCATTAAATATAGATTATATAGATCTCTAATCTACTCTAGTTATATAGATTTCTAATCTACTTTAGCTTTTGAAAAATAAAATGTTTGATTTACTGTACATGTAGGCACACAAAATTGGCAATTTACAAAAATGTGTCATTTTCATCGCCCCACCATAAGGTATTAGTGTCCAAGTGAAGAGTTTAAATAGAATTAAATCAAATCTTAATTTATTTAATAATTTACTAACAGAGGATTTACAATATTTCACCACAATTATTTCCCAGAGTGTTGCAAAACGAACCACAAAAAGCACGAGTATTGACTCTCAAATACTCAGCTATGTCATCATCACCAGTTAATGAACATCTAAGGGGGTTCTTTAAGCCTCAAGGTGTCAAATTATGGGCTAGATGTTTCATGACATAAATGTGCAGGCTTTTAGGAGCAAATCCATTATGCTCTGCAGTAATTATCTTTCTTTCTCTTATTAGTCGAACTATTATTAAATTAAAAATAAAAAGGACATCTAAAATGTTTTTTTCGTATTTCACTCGGCCCAAATAAAAATTTAACAAATTAATTATAATCTAATAAAAATATCAATCAGAGCTTTATAGGTGGTTTTCACACCAAAAGACAGGGAACAAGACCTTTGTTCCCTGCGAACCCCATGGGTTCGTAACACTTAAGTGTAAAAAAGATTAGTTTCTAATAATAATATAATGTATTGGTTCAATTAAGAGACGTAACTTCTCTATTCAGTATAAAAGCCTCCATAAAGACCAAATATACACTTACGCCTAGTGACAAGTTAATCCCACCTTATATAGCAAGGATAAGGTAAACATATTAGAAGTACCAATGATTGCAAAAGAAAACATCAATTTTCACAGGTAAACACTTTGGTAGGGTTAATTGTCCCTTATTTACAAATAATTATCAAAAATGGTTTTAGTAATTAAGTGCTAATAGAAAACTTCCTAGGGGCTTGGAAGGTGGTGTCATATTTAAAACAATTGTAATATTACAAAGTATAAACATTATTAAAAGACAACAGTTAAATAGCTAAGAAATTTGCATGTAAAATTAGAATTATTTTTAATTAATTGATTATTATACAGTTTAATTTTATTGGTAAGGGTAAAATACACCAAAAATTTACCACTTATTACATTACGTACAAAAAACAAACATATTTATAGCATGTCCAATATGTAAACTTACAGAGATGAAATTACCATAAAATTTCTGTTATTCTGGTAAAGATACCTTCTTAAAGGACATATTTGGTATTGAGCTTTAAACAATCAAAATATCATGAAAGAGGTGTAGTTCAATAACCAAACAACGTTTTCACACAGAAATTGTAATTTGAACAATTGACGGGTTTCGGCTGTTCTAAAGCAGCCTTCTTCAGATAATCTTGAGGTTACTGGATTGACTTCACGAGTACAAGAAATCCTGTCAATTGTTCAAATTACAATTTTTGTGTGAAGACGTTGTTTGGTTATTGAACTACACCTCTTTCATGGTGAGTCGCTGTCACACACTGGAGAAAAACACAGTCGAGGATCTTAATCAAAATATCTTCACGAGGGTTTAATTAAGTAATGCAATTTAGACTAGAAGCAACATGTATAAATTAAATAGAAAATTTTGTTTTTCTATTAGGGTACTAATAGCGGAAGCTAAATTTCAAACTTGGCATCCAATATGACAAGATCTTCACCAAAAAAAAAATTGTAACAATATTAGTAATTATAGAAATATTTTGTTACTTTTTATAACATTATTTTTTACACAATTCTTATTTTTAATGATTCTACTTATCTTTTCAAGTCATTTAAACAAAAATAAAATTTATTAATAAGGTTTATCCATTACAAAGAAATTAAATTTGTTTCTTTATGCACTTGTTTATATAGCTAGATGATATAAAAGTTGTATATTATCTTCTATGAAGTTAGGTGAATGAAGCATTGTTGAAAGAACATAATAATTCCAGTTGATAGTAGAGGATCTTCGTTTAAACTTCAGATGAGATCTACTCATTTTAAATACAAGAGGTAAGAAATAAATTGAATATGGTTTTTATTGATACATTTGTTCAGACAAGAAAACATAATCATTATACATACAAAAATCAAGTGGAGTACATGCAAAGTGGAGATTGCAGTGAAGAGTAGATTTTGTTGGTTGGTATAACAGTCTTGATGGGTGTGAAGTCTGAAATTTTACTTCCAGTAATGAAAGAACGAATAGAGAATTATCATGGCAAAATTGGTCAAGTTATTGTCTTGAAACAGCTAATATACCGTATTGCTTCAAATATAAGACGCACTTTTTTCCCCATTTTTGCTTCGCGAAAATCGGGTTGCGTCTTATATTCGAGGTGCGTTTATATTCAATGCATTCATTTTTTTTTCCTAGATTTTTTATTCAAAAATCGGGACGCGTCTTACATTCAGGGGCGTCTCATATTCGAAGCAATACGGTATAATATGGACCAACTTCCATCACAGTTAGTTCTCCCATAACCAATAGTTAATATCGGAGCAAGCTCCGCCAGTACCCAATACTTGAAAAGCATTAATTTTCATGCTTTTAGTTCCCACGCAGTTAGTTCCACGCTATTTAAGATGAAGACTGTAGTTTTTATTTATTTAATCTTTTATTAAATAAGCAAAAATCAAAATTGACCTTAAGTCAAACTCAAATTTTGTAGATGGTTTGATAAAGTAAATAGGTGAAAAAAAAAAAAAAAAAAAAAAAGGCGTAGCTTTTCACCACGAGAGATTTTGAACCCATTTAGGGAGTTGCTCACGATGAGAGCAATTTGCAACTGAACCCTCAACATGAGCAACTCCCTTGATAATGATCCCTGTAATAGATTTGAAACATTGGAGTTCACAAAATCTCTGACGTGGTTTCTTCCTAAAAAAAAAAATAAATAAATAAATAAAAATAACAGCCTCCATGGCATGGTCAATATCTGTAATTCCTAGATATACCCATGGGAGTTATCTTCCACAGTGTTCCAAAGATAACTGATAATGTTTTTCCCATTTCTCAGATGATTTGCAAGCTTAAAGGAATCTTTTTCCTTAATTAACCCTTGTCCCACAACACCAAGGCTTTTCCCATTCTAACATCCCTGGCTTTTGAACAAGTTTTAGTGGCGACAGAAATTTTCCCAGGATATATTTTATCCTGGGTAATCAAAACAACAGATGAAAAACTATTGGCTCGGATATCAAGGGACTACTATACTCTCTTTAAAAAAAAAAGTAGTCTTGTACAACTCTGGAAATTCTAATTTGAAACATTATCAGAAGCTTAAATATGCTGTACCTGTGTATGGAAACAACTACTGTCAATTGCTTCAACATAACAAACTAAGTTTACTTATTTGGATAATTAATTTTTGCAGAATTTATTCACAGTAAATAAAAAGCCAAGGAGCCAAATAATGATGATAACATGTTCATCACAATTATTTGAAATAAAAGTTATATAAAGATATTTTGTATGATAGTGGGTAGATTTTCAGCTTTTACCTAAGGGACTTCGGATTTCTGTTTTTTCCTAGTTTTATTATATAAATTGCCCTCCCACTATAAACATTAAGTGAATACCTAGTGATAGTATCAGAATTATTTTGTATTCCCTTAATCGTTGATTTACCAACACCAAACTTGATACCTAATGCCTGACCCGTTTCACCTTTCTTCAGCCACTTAATAATATCCATTTTACCTTTAATGAAAGCACTACTCGTTTCCTTTTTGTCGACATGTAAGTTTTACTTAAAATATCTGACCAAAAACTAATTCAATGTATACCTCACAATGAACGATTTGAAACTGAGAGTATTGACATAAATAAACAACAGAAGGGAAAGGTATTTAGTGGAAAAATGCTGCAAATGATTCCAAAACTTACATACTCGTAGACAAACAAAAGTCCGTTGTAAGTAAACAAATGTTAATGTCTCCCCCGTTAAACTGAATTACAAAATCTGGTATCCCTTTATACAGCTAACACCGCTCTTTCTAGGAATTAATTTAACGGTGGCTTTTGATTTTTTATTTTCCATGAAGCCAGTTCGTATAATTGAACGTTCGGATAACTGACGTTCGGATAATCGACGCTCTACTGTATTTGTTTTAGATCACAGGTATCCAACTTATTTCAATAATGACTGCATTGAAATGTCAGTAGTATCTTGCGGACCATTAAACAGAAAAAATGTGGCAACGGATTTTGTCTCTACTTATGGCACTCACTTTGAATCCTACGCAAGCCCCTATAAAACTAGTCTTGTGGGCCATACATAAGGCTTTAAAGCATCAATAATGATCATCAGGTCCTTAAATGAAAGAACTGTGATAATAAATCCTTAATTAAAAACAATTTTTTAATCAATCCTACTGTAAAAATAGTTATAAATGAATACAGTCTTGTTTCAACCACAATGCCAAAGCAAGTGTTTTGTCTTTAGATCAATTTTTATTTATTTATTTTTTTTATTAATTTTCCTCTTTTAGTTTTTTATTCACTATTAATTAACACCAAAAATGTAATCACCATTAAAATGAACCTGAGAATGTAAAGACTGAAGGTAAACACATTACAAGATTCTCACAGCCAAACAATAGGCGCTAAGTGCGACATATTTTTTTGTAATATACAGTATAAGTGCTGTAATATACNAATAGGCACTAAGTGCGACATATTTTTTGTAATATACTGTGCAAATGCTTAAAACTTATTGACTTTTATTATAATTTCATAAAATTTGTTAATAAAAAAAATTGAGGGGGCCAATAAAGTGCTAAATACTATATTTTTAAAAAAACATGCATCTTATTAAATTTTAACTTGTTGATTATCATATTTGAAGTAATTTTGTTTAGCAATTTCTTAAATAATGGAGCTGCCTGATTAATTTTTTTAAATAATTGGTTGTTTTGAGAGGTACCACTTCAAAATTATGACTAGATTATAATACAAACCGTGATTGTGTATTTTACTACAAAAAATTGTAGTGACAATATTATTGTTTTAATTGCTACCTCACTATGTAGTAACTTAATTGTATGTATTAGATATCCCTGCTTTCTTAATCTACAATATTAATTTAACTTCATATTATATACCTCATATTGGAAGCAAAACTCATTAAGCGCACTTTTCCACCAATACCTACCAATACCATTTATTTTTAAAATTTTATTTAATGCAGGCAATGATATTTGATTTGATAAATGCTCTATCTTCAAAACTGATTTGAATGAGACATACTGAAATTTATATAGAGATAAAAATTTAAGTCAGGAAACATTAAATAACTAATATAGTAGTATTTGACTTAAGGGGCATTTTTTCTCCAATGAAATTTTCCTCTAATACAAAAATTTCTTAGTTTCATAATCACTATGTTCTTGAATATCAAAATAAATTATTTATTTGCCTTTTTTTTTTTCTTTTTTTTTATAAAAATGGCTTACTTATGAAATATTCCGAACCTTCCTTAAGACATTCTCAAATCTACTAAAAGAATAAATGCTCAAACTATAATAATTTAAAATAACTAATTATATCTACAAGCAATTTATTATACTTGAGAACAATCGACTAACAAAGTCATGTGTGTTCATAGATTACGTTTGAATTTGACATTTTAGGATGAACCAACAATAATAATAATTTGAAACTAACTTCTTAAAATACCTTCTAGTTAGATATTTTCAATTTAAATTAAATCTAAATAGTCCAGGAGATAGCGTGCAAAAAAGTGTCTGACTAAAAGCTAGAATTTTGTGTATTAGTTAATCTTTTAGTTCCTTTTAAGGATATGTGGACTGCTAAGTTCGTCTGCAGGACATAGCTTGGCAATAGGCATTTGAAAAAACAAAGCCTGAGTACAAAATTAGTTAGTAAACCACAAATCAAGTTGATGGTACTTTGTCACTGGTAGTTATTAAAATATTACTCCAGATAAAAATGGTCTCCAACAGTTTGTTTTTTTCAAATGTCTTTGCCAAACTATGTCCCGCAGACGAACTTAGCCATCTACATGTTCTTAAAAGGCACCAAAAGATTAAATTATACACAAAATTCTAGCTTGATGTTAGCCAGACCTTTTTGGAACGTTATCTCCTGGACTAAAAGTAATATTTTATATTAAGAAATCATATATTTTATCTAATGTAATATGATAATAATTTGCTTAAAGAGAAGTCGAAATAGAAGCAAAAATGAGCCTACTAATTCCTTTTAAAACTTTAAAAACATGGAATAATAATTCTTAATTTTAATATGAAATTATATAAAATAAAAATAGAAGAAGGCGTAAGGGGGAAAAATTAAAAACAAACTCATTCCAAAAAAAAAAGGAAATAGTAATATATTACATATAAACAAATATAATACAATAAGTTGGTTACTTGCACAAATTATGATTTGTATCGAATTATATTTCATTTAAATAATGAGTTTAAAACCAAAAATTATTAACATACAAAGAAGTGTTAAAGGGTTTTTCTGCAAAATCCAGGCAGCTCCAAATTTATAGTTTTTTGGAAAATAAAAATTACAAAATATATTTAAAAAAAATCAAGTTACAACAAACAAGACAGTGAGTGAGCGCCATCAAATGAGTAATTAAGGAACTAAAGCATTGGAGCTACCTGTCTTTCTTAAATCTAACTAAGACAGCCTCATCCCACCTTGAGTCAGTCTGAGACAGAAATTTATCGTCTCAATTTACCTTGTTTCTTCCTGTGTTACAGCCCAGCCTGATATATTTGGTTTTTAACACTTTCAGCACCGATGACGCAGACGTCTGTGTCATGACGAGACGCTGCGTCATGACGAGACGCGCTGCGCGTGGGTATACCCTCTAATCTATTAAAAAAAAACAAATGGCGCCCGGGAAGCACCTCTTGTTGCACCAGCGGAGCTGAAAGTGTTAACAGGATATAAAATTCTAAACAAATAAAAACTAAATTAAATGTGAGCTCCTATTTTCTTGCAGTAAACCCTTTAATTGACAATATAACTACGTAATTTATCAAGAGTCAAATTCAAAACTTCTGAATTCCTTAGATAGACTTTTCAAGAGAGAAAATAATAATACATTTTTAAACGTCAAAATAGAGATTTAATGTAAATTTATAAGAAAAAAGAAGTAAATTTTTAATTCAATAAGAGAAATCACTCAAAAAATCTAAAAATTTAAGTCCCTTAAAAATCGATAAAAAAGGGATTATTTATTAAAAAGAAGAAAGTACAAAATTAAAACTTTAAAATGAAAAATGTTTTTTTTTTTTTTTAATTTTACATTTATTTAAATATCTGTCATGTTTATTCTTGTTTTACAGTGATTTTTTATTGGACTTATTATTAAATAATTTCTTAATTTTCAGGCATTCCCATTTTGATTTTATAATCACTTGCAGACTACTCAGTTTT
This sequence comes from Gerris buenoi, assembly GCA_001010745.2. Taxonomy (NCBI): domain Eukaryota; kingdom Metazoa; phylum Arthropoda; class Insecta; order Hemiptera; family Gerridae; genus Gerris; species Gerris buenoi. The sequence goes on from KZ651348.1 coordinate 470,467, forward strand.
AGGGCATTTATTTATCTAAGAGAAACCTCTACTGCATGTTTTATTATATTATTTACATTATTTATTTATTTGTTTCAATTTTACTATTATTTAATTTACTTGATTATCATTGTGTTATCAATTTCCAGTCATATTTGACAGAAGTAATTGTACAAAATAATACTCAATATTCTAAACTAAAACACGATAAAATTCATTTTTTAGAATAAATTATAAATAATAGTATACTCATATATACACACACACTTGCGATACCACAGAATTTCATTAAGATACCAACTATGGATTGATATTAACAACATACTCATATTTATGGTCTATATCATAAATATATGGTTAATATCAAGTACCTTCCACATAACACGCACACATGTTAACCGTATCTGTATTGTAGATAACAGTAACAAATAATTTTTTAGTGTGCGATAATTTCTTAAGTAAAAGTGGATTTTTATTTATTTTTTTTTAAATTTCTATACAGGTTCTTATCTCATTGTCTGAGATATATACATAATGGGTCATGTTTTTAAAATTAATAAATTTGCTTTTTTTACACACAATTTATTTTTTTTATCAAATAATTAAAAAAATAATAATTTTTACAGCTGTTAATTTAATATTGTTACAATGAATACAAAAGAAAAAAATAAATAATAAATTGGAAGGCACATTATATTATTACATCATATTACTTTAAATTTAAGCCACACTTTTTATTTAAATTTCAAATGAACCATATAATATTTTACCTGTTTTAATTTTTCCCCCCAATTTTTAAGAGTTAAAATCTAGGTGCGGTTTATTTTTTAACTCTCTTGAGTTCCAAATTAAGATACAGTATAATCCAGATTTGACCAAATTGACGTCACAAATTCAGCATCAATGAAGATTATTGATAATGAAAAGAATGTTAATAAAATAAAAGTTCATAAATTAATGAACAAACACTTGACAATCATATTTATTTTTAAAATAGTTAGCATTATAATTTGGAATTTTAATGTTTTAAGTTAATAAAATATATCTTATTATTCACTAAAAGACTGTTTTAAATAAAAAAAAATCACCATTGGCTTGAAATATCTTCTTAATAAAACATTTTGGTTAATTTTGACCTTCAGCCATAAAAGATCTTAAGCCATAAGTTACCTGCTATAGATGAACTTAAGTGGTCAAACCTGGTACTGTAGGTGCTCTTTAATTTGGCATGTTTGGGACTATGCCCATGCCAGGGTAATACCAAAGAAAAAACACTAGATGAAAATGAAAACAATTAAAACTTGTATTTTATGGGTTCACTCACATTCTGAACCTGTGAATGCAATATAAATGCCCGAAAAAGTACATATTATCTTTCTAGCAACTATGCCAGTAACAGTCAACAAAGCCATATGACTAAGTTTGAATGTAATCAGCACAATTGGTGCCTGATTATAGAATGTGCTGAACTATAGATTGACAGATTAAAAAGCGTCTACCGTAGGACGAAAAAATTTAAGTAAAATTCTGTGGATTGTGGATAATTTTACATTGAACAAAAATTATGCTCTTTGAGCTTAATTTAACATTGCTTCAACCACTATAATAAAGTAGATATGATTAACTTTAAAATTAAAAGGCTTTACATTAAAATCCCTTTATTATTATAAGGACAAAAAAATCTTTCAAAAAAAGTGTCAAGCTTTTTTACAAAATTAAAAAAAAAGAGTATACATAGCGTTTGGGAAAAAAGTCAAAACAAATTGGTAAAATTTAAACTAACAATCAAACCATTCAGTTCTGAAATGTATAAATAAAAAAAAAAAATCCAAAACGGTTTATTGAATACTAACATAAATGTAAGAAGTGTCACTTGTTATAATATTTGACTATTATTAAATAAACATACATACATTGTCTTTTTATACTAAGTGAAAAATATATATTCACAGCCTTATTAATAATAATAATAATCATCATTTTTAAACAATAAGTACTTATAATTTATTTAACAGAATTTAATCATCAATTTCACAATAAAATTCGATAAGGAATAGGATAATATAAATTAATACCAATTTCATAATATTATTAGCAGGCTTAATCTGAAAAAGAGTACCACCAGATTGTTTTTTTACTGATCCATATTTCTAGAGAAACATGTTAGATTATGTTCAGATGTCACTTTGCGTATCTACTCGATATGATCAGTAGAGTAATTTCATCAGTAGAGCAATTTTACACAAAGTTTAAAACATAGTATCAAATCTGACCTCAAACGAGTGGCACCCGTTCTCTTAAGATTTACCTCCAGCTTTGTTTGAATTTAATTAAATAGATATTCTCTTGAGGTTTTTTGACACATTTCCAATGAAATTTACAATTAAACACCATTATAATAAAACAATAACTGTAAAAAAAAATAACGGAGTTACGTTAGATCTTTATTAACAGTTATTTTAATCTTGGAGTTACGCTTTTTACAGATTAAGCCAAGGATATTTGGAACTAAAATAATAATTTTATAAAAATTACTTGTTATTTTGATTTAACAAATTTACAGACACCACCTTAACTTTTACTATGGACTATTTAACTCGCTTGGTACTGTGCTTCAACAGCTATAAACAATGTTCTGTTCAGGCAGTATAAGGATGGCAGCATGCCTTTATTAAAACTATTTAATTTTTCTAGTGCCCTATGTGTTAAAAAAAAGGAAGAGTCAATACACCAAGCTTGTGTCCTAGTCCCAACCTTAGCAGAGAAAGAGTTAAATCTTTAGGTAGTTAATTTATTCGTTAATAATCCTATATGATACAGTTTGCTTCAGTCAGTCCTATTTATCTAATATTTTTTGTAGGTATATATCTCAATTCAATACATCTATAACTTTTTATATTAAGCCTTAATTCTTAAGAACATAATTTCTTGGAACTCAATTCTTATGTATACTATATAATTTTATAAATTATTTTTTTTTAATTTAGGTTTAAAGGAATATTTACTTGTAATTTAATCAAAAACAATTGTTCTTGCAATCGTACTTCTTCAGTCTATCTCCAACATTTTAAAAACAGAGAGGAAACATAATAATAAAAAGTATTAATATTAATTCGAAAAAAAAAAAATTGCATTAAAAATTGAAAAAAAAGAGTTAAAATAAAATCATAGATTAATGATTTTATTTTCATTTATTAAAGCTTTTTAATTCCTTTAATATGATGATTTCACTGAAGGTAAGACAAAATAATATTAGTTTTTTCTCCGTACCTATATGTAGAGAAAAAGTAACAAGTATTAACAAAATTAAAATTATTTGTAGAGTAGAAAACGTTTAAGAAGTTATTGCATTACCCTGGGGAGGCTCTACTGCTAGGCTCGCTGATACAAAGTTATGCCTTAAAAGCAGAACACTAAGGACATTTCTAACACCTTCAGTTGCAAGCCAACATGTGCTATCTTCACCTGCCACAACAGATAAAATAAGTTTATGTTTAAAATTAAAGTATAGTACCTAAATAACATAATTAAATAACATCAAAACAATCAAGGCTTTGAAAGGCAAGACAGTGGTTCAGAACATTAGAAATATCAGTGTGTCGGAGGTAAAGGGCACTATCTCCATTTTTTACGAAATTGAGGCTGGTGGGAAATTGGGAGGTAAAGAGCACTATATGGACATGTAGCTAGCTGTTTACCTCCAGAGAATTAAGAATAAGTTAGCACTATGTCCAGATAGTGTAGTTCTATACCCACTCCACTTAGTACAAAATTTTTTTAAAAAATGTGTAAAAACTCATTAAAATAGCACTCCCGAAAAATTTACAATTTAGCACATAGTGCCCTTTACCTCCGATACAAAGATATATATTATAAAATATAGTAATAAAGGAAGCATAGCCTATCAGTAACATAGTCTTGCCATTTTCTTCAAAACTTTAATTAGAGTCAGAAATAAATAAAGAAAATAACCAAGCTTTCACTAAAGAGACGTTGAAAGTAAATAAGAACAAATATGAAAAATAGAGGAATTGTGAAAAAATTCACCAAAAACCTCAATTAATACATATTAATTTCTCATATAAGTTGGGACAATTAAAAAGCTCAAATAATTAATTTTTAAATCTACATTTATAATGTTGCAATAATTATATTTTGAAATATTTTCTTGATTCAAAATAAATAGATTTTAACTAATTGTAGTTTCCATGATAACATAGAAAAATATATAGGATAATGAGGGCAAAATTAATTAAAACAAATTTGACACAATGTTGTCTCAAAAATTATTTATTATTGAAGACTTAAAAATAAGCTTAATGACTGCAATGATAGTTCTCCTTAAAGATTAAACATTTAAATTAGCTAACTACTACTACCTACTTTAAAATAGTAATTGCACTTTTGATTTTGGTTTCCTCTTGAACAACCTGAAGAGCAAAATCATAGGGGAAGTAATATCTCCATATTTTAAATATTATGGCATGTAGTAAGTGATTCTGACTGAGCAATACTCGCTTGAATAATTCAGAAATTAATGGGAGAAAAAAAATTTGAGGAGAGGTCAATGAGAATGAAAAGATGTAACAATCATAGCACACTTATCATTAGATCTGCTCCAAACCCCCTATTTGTACTGTCCTTTGTATTGTCCCACAGATTGTTCGGGAATTTTTTAAGACAGGTTTTATACTCATGCGCTAACATTGTACTATAATAAAATCATGTCAGGTTGGAATGGGTTTAGGACTAAAATTCGCACTGTATTAAAAACATTCAAGGAAGCCTAACAGTTAGGGAACCTTCCTGTTGTCATTTGTGACTATTGACATAACTGCACTTGTCGTACAAACCAGTACTTGGCATAGTCAGTTGATCGTTTGGACTATGCAGTAAACATTCGGAGATCCCTGAGAATTGGAACAGTTTGGAGGACGGTACGAAACACTGTCAAAAGTTGGGCTACAATGGCTTTAATTTAATGTGCATGCCAGGGACAATCCCGTGGATGGTACACTGCCTGGTTGGAACAAACCTATGATCAATATGGTATTGGTTATGGTATTCATTCTCCAGAACCTCAAATTCCCCCACTCAATTAGCCTTGCCTCCTTAAATTTGGATCTGTAGCTATATTATTATATTTTCTAAACTATAGCCGTCAAAAATTCTTCAGCATAACTGAACGTAAAAGAAGGATTTCAACTTACTAATTATAACTTTAAAAAACAAAAAGATCTGTAAAATTAGTAATAAAATTTAAGAGAATATATAGCTGTCTTACCTTGGTGGAAGGAGACCATCTGAAGAGGCTCCAGTTTAATTTGGTTAGAGCTCCTGGATGCAGCGGATCTAAGCTCTGACCTGAGAGAGTCGATCAGCTGATGCGTCACTCCGTCCATCTAAGTAAAACCCACCCGTTATTAATAACTAACAAGTGATTAAACAACAAAACAAAACCAACCAACAGAAGCCTAAACAAACACTTGATATAATTAACATTAGTAAAGGTGAGATGACTCCTATAATCTGAAATTAAGAACTCAATATCTTCATAACTATCAAATTAAAAATTAAAAAATTCATTTTTTTATCTCTAATTGTTCCTATAATATGCTGTAAATGTCACAACACCTCTGTTTAATAAGTATAACTATAAATAAAAAAAATTAAAGGAAGGATAATATAAACATAAAAAATTTACTTGTTTATCCATGGTGAGAGTCATTAGCATCTGAAGTTTAATAGGCTGTCTGTTAATTATGCAGTGAGATATGGCCTGCAGTTGTTTCTTAATAGGGTGGTCATTAACAGGACTCATGCCCTGGGGATACTCAGGAGGGGTACTAGGGCTTTCATCTGCGTAACCTCCTCTCCGAGAGTTCAGTCCGGCCGCTTCCATTTTCAACAGCTTTGACGAGCTATTCATATCAAATTGCAAATATTATTAAACATGTAAGACGAGTGGATTATGTACATTTTTTGTAACAAATATTAAAAATTCCCTTTTTTAATAATGGATTCATTTAAAAAGAAAGAGATGTGACCACTAGTCCTCTGTTCAGTTAGGTATGGAGTCAAATCTATACACTTATTGATTTTCGGTGGAAAATTATATAAATATTATCATCTGCCAGGCTTAAAAGTCATAAGAGGGCAATTTGATCTTCCTTTAATCCAAGGCGTGTACCAATTTTCTTTTAGATTGTACATTATTGTCCTCATTTATTCGTTCCTCATCAATGCTGGCATTAACTTAGTTATGAAACATCGTTTTATCCATTCTGTCTAAATACCACCGTTAAATTTTTAGTCATTTCTCTTGCCTGAAGCGAGAAACACTAGCCATTGACCTCAAAGACGGGAACTGATTCAGAATTTTAATCTTAAAATATTATTATCATAAGCCATCCACAAATTATTTTTTCTGAACATCTATAAAGTTTGAGTAAGTTCTTAGAGTAAGACTTGTGCAGTTTAAGAAAATTTTATTTTGAGCATGTAAATCTCAAATTTTAATTCCTTGCAGAATTTATAGCATATACATATATATTAATAAATATAAAATTGTACTAGATATGGGAGCATCTACAGAGGTCATCTTAAAAGAATAACACAAACAGTCTCTCTACGAAAATTGAAAAAATAGTATTGCCAAAGCAGCTTTCAGTGTCTAATCATCAGTGCCTATTGAGGGAGAAAAAATCGGGTACGTGGTACCTCGGAACTTTTCCTCACATCAGAGGCCACTAAAGTGGTCTCACTGCTGCTTCGCAGCAGAAAAGAAGCCACTAAGGTGGCTCATGCTGCTTCTCCTGCTTTTTCGCAGCAGGAGGAAGCAGCATTGGTCGTGGTCAGTACTTGGAAAGGTGCCCGTTCTGAACTAACTGATTTATTATCATTCTTTCAGAAAAAACTTATTATTAATACCTATATTTTATTTTAATATTTTAAGTTTGGAGGTATTTTGACAGATGTAAACAAACTTTGACGTCATCAAAATTATTGGAATAATAAATAATTATATTCGCTTATAACTTTTAAACTAATTATTGGAATTTCATCAGGTTTTTTTTTTATTTTTGTCCCTTAATTTTTTCCCGTTCCAACGATATGCTGTAAGTCAAAAACCTATATGTAATTTCAGTAATATTAACCGTAAAGATTAGAAATTCAAAAATTTATAACTTCAAAATGGCGGCCAATATCAAAATGAAATTTGGCGGGCTTCTTTGTAATACAGAGAGGTACATTCATGCCAAATTTCAACTCGATCAGAACTATTTTCAATTTATTACAATTTTTTAAAATTGTATTTTTTAAAATTGTGTTGCAAACTGGTTCAAGATGGCGGAAAAAGTTGATTTTCCGGGCGGCACAACTACAGGTTAGGACTGATATTTTGGTCAAGTTTCAACTCTCTAGGTTAAACACCTTGGGCGCTGCGATGATAACACACATACACACGTCATGCTTAAAACCACTCAGGAGGTCTTAAAAACACCTGAAACGGATAATTCCGTTGAAATCTCGAAAAAAAAATGTTTAGTAAAAACAATACTTTTCCTACTATTAGTAGTGAGGAAAAGTAAAAAAGTTACATTAATAAAAATATTTAGTATGTTGACATAAAGTAGACCCACCACTCACTAAATCATTTTATTAATGTAACTTTTTTTTCTTCCACAGTAGGCACTGATGATGGGCCTTTTGAACGCTGAAAGCTGCTTTGGCAATACAATTTTTTCAATTTACGTGGAGAGAATGTTTGTGTTATTCCTATAAAATTGTGATAATTAGCACATTAAAATTTAGCAAGCACATTAAAAGCGTCAAGATAAACTAAGATACATAAAAAGATTATTTTACTTTGTTCAACATTATCAATTGAAAACAAGAAATATATATATTTTTTTAAATTAACTTTCTTTGCAGTGAAAAATAATTATACAAATTTATAGGCATAGCAAATAATCTATATGTCGAAGATTATATTGATCCTCACTGTCAGGAAGGGAATTAGTAGCTCTATTTCTGAGGCAGCTTAAAAATAAAATATTAAAATATGAACTAGACAGAAATATAACACATACATAAAAAAAATGTTAGATACAATAAAACAGTTAATTATTCCAAATTTAGAATTCGTAGAACCTAGTAATATAGAATCAAACAACAAGAGAAGAATCCATAATGCTTAATGTACAAAGAATTTAATCATATTATATACTAATTATCAGTTATTTTTATACTGCACAATTATCATTCCTATACCATTTTTTTATTTTTGTTTTCTAGTAGTCTTCCATTGTATGTCAAATAACAAGATTTCCTGACCAAGACCCTTCAATCTTTTTGTTTAAAGGGCTGGATCCGGGTAAGATGGTCTATAGTGGGCCAGACGGAGAAAGTTGCACTCAGCCTTAGAACTTCACAATGGAAGGCAATATCCTGATAAGAGCTCAATTTTGGTCAAAAACCTTCAATTAGAATCGTAATTTTTTTTTTTTTTTAAATGTTCAAAATGGCATTTAAGTATGAAGAACTTATAACTTTGCATTATTAAGGTTCATTTGTTAATTTCTTTTGTAGCGAGGCGGGCCAGAAGCGTCGGAGGGATCGTAGTTTGGAATCCCCTAGTCTAGGCCAACAAACATTTACTTTCATGGTTTTGACAACTGATTTAATTCATTTTATCTCCAGTAGGGAAAAAAAAATTTGAATTAGTTAGAGGGGCTAAAGTAAGTCTTTTCATCCATGAATTCAAAAAGTAGGGAGAAAAAGTAAAAGTAGGGCAAAAAAGTAAAGTGGGGGCGAAAAAGTAAAGATTACAACTTAATTATTTTATAAATAGTAGAAAATTAATGGTTAATGAAATGAAGATGTTGAAATCAGGTTGGCATCACTGCTTTTACGACCATGTTTATGTTTTTTTATAACCTGCATCTAAATAACCTTCTATTTAAGTTTAATTCCAATTCTTATTTGTTTTTAATATTGAATCTCTAATATCTGCTATTAAAAGTGGTAATAATAATTGTTATTTATTAAAATAATAAATAAAAACTGTGCAATGGACGAAAATGAGTATTTACTCTCTACTGGAGATAAAATATTGTATGTACCTCGTGAGTAAAATGCCATTATTCCATTCGCGATAATTATCTCCCTCGGCTGCGCTTTGGGAGCTAATTAGCGCTTTTAACACTAATAAGCTAATTTTAGCGTTTTTAGAGCTAATTAGCTCGGGATTTAGGGACCATGGTTCCTTCGGCTTCGCCT
>KZ651348.1:483121-502989 GCA_001010745.2 Gerris buenoi
AAAAAAAAAAAAAAAAAAAAAAAAAAAAAAAAAAAAAAAAAAAAAAAAAAAAAAAAAAAAAAAAAAAAATTGTACATAAGACCAGTTTTCAAAAATGGAATTTTTATATTAATTATTTAAGATTAATAAAAGTGGTTTTCAAAAAAATTATATAAAAATACGACTAAAATCCTGATCAATATCAACCTCATATCAACTATGGCCCCCTTAAACATAAACTGAATGTGATCATCAATTTAAAAAAAATCTCACCTTCCAAGGATTATAGTCAGATGTGTGGCTGAAATAACCACATGGCTATAAAGATATCTTTATTCAAGTTATGGAATGTTAACATATATTGAAGTTAGTATTTATCAGTTAAATAAATATATTGATTCTATTGTGTATCAACATTTTAGCAGATCAAATGCTAAGTTTCTCTAAAGTATGTTTTAACATGTTGCCATAAAACACACTATATTGTTAGAAACATTAGACAAAAGTTTTAGTCCTAAAAATTAAAAAAATTGTCACAATTCCAAGAAATTTTATTAAATACCTATTTTTGTGGTTCCCACAAGACCTCTAATCATATAATACATTCAAAAACTCTTAACCAAATTACTAGTAACATGTAACAAAATGAGTACAAATTCTAAGACATGGTTGTTTCAAAATCATCTATTCATAATAAGACAACCAAAATAATAAAATTTCTACAAGTGTCTCCAGGATTAGGATTAATAAGTGATGTTAAAGTTGTTAAGTATGTTAAAATTATTTAAAAAGGTGATATTTCATCCCTTGTTTGGGATGTAGAAATGTATATAAAATATAAAGGGGAGAGTAAAAAAGAGAAGGAAAAGTGGATAAAATAATCATAACAGAGATTGTACAGTTCCAAAATTTAAATAATAACCAGTCAATATTGTAAACATCTACATAAAAATTCAATGGATTTTTGTACTACAGGATTTTATGGAACTAATAAAACTAATAGAATCATATAATTTTCTGGCATGACTAAATTAATTAATTTTTAATCTCAATCAAAAGAAAAGCCATTGTTTGTCAATATATCTAAAGAATCCTACTTTTGTACATTTAAAAATAAATTCAGTGAAATAAGATTGGTGTTCAGGTAAAATCTAAAAAAAAATTAAAAATGAAATAGGAGTGACATACCCTCCAAGAAGATCGGAAGTATCCAGAGATAAGGCCATCTTCTCAGCAGCTGCCTGCTGTTCTTTCATATGTTTCCTTTGTCTTTTGCTCCACAGCTCGTGGCAATCCTGCCATGTAGGTAACTTAGGTGGAGCCATTCTAAAAAAGAAGTTAAATGTGTTAAATAATATACAATTTTTAAAGCAGTTCTGCAATGGATAAAAATGGGATAAAGATCTTCCTTAAGAAGGAAGGAACCCTCATTTATTCCCTTAAAAAAAAAAAATCCATAGAGCATTTTTTTTTTTTTTTGGAACCATCAATTTCATTGTATGGAGGTACCACTGTATTTATTTTATCTTATAGACCAGTGGTTCTCAACTGGGGAGCCTCGAAAGGTAGTTAGGTACTATATATATTATACGTGGATATTTTAACCCTTTGACTGCGGAGGTATCACCAGGTGATATCTAGTATTTTCAACTGAGTGGCGGGAGGTATCACTTGGTGATACCGGATGGTTTGGAAAGGCTTGCATTATTCGAGAGAGGGAATGAAGGAACTTCTTCGAACGGGTTCTTTAGTTGTGCGGCCACCTCAGAGATAGACCCAACATCATTTCACTTGTTTACTCCTGCTATGCTGGTTCGCAGACCTCTTTTTTTCCAGACCCGCAACACTTCCGCTCCTGGGTAGACCCTATGGGGAAAGGTCCCGCTGTCAAAGGGTTAAGGGGCCATGGTAACCAAAAGGTTAAGAACCACTGTTTTAGACAATGTAAATTGAAGTGTTTGTGCTAGTAAGTTACATATCACAGCACTCATGCCCCGGTTTAACACGTCTATGGTTGGCTTAAGGACTATTTAACTCACTGGCAATGATGTGGTATAAGGGCTGAGGATGAGATAACTATACAGATAGTCAGTGTCAAGAAGGACATAAATGAGGATACTTTTAGCAAGCTTGCATCCTAATTTCAACATTAGCATATCTTTATTATTAGGTTAATCAAATTAATCTAAGAGTATGAACAAATAACTAGTACCAGAAAAAAATATCAAAGGAATATCACACTTTTGTTTTTATAAGAGGAGTAACAGTCTAAAGAAGAACATTCTGTACATCTTCTTTAGGTTTTTTTATAAGGGGAGTAATAGTATAAATAAGTGTCAAAAAAAGATGGTGCTTACTTTTCAGGTACAATATTCTTGAGCCAGTTGGACTTAAGGGCAACATCAGCCGTTATTCTCCTGTTAGGATCTAATTCTAACATCTTGTCGAGGAGATCCAACGCAGATGAGGGCATGAAAGCAAACTCCTCTCTCAGCCTACGCCTGTACGGTTTCTTCTGTTTAACTGCGTTCCACAGAGGCAACTCTATAACACTCGGCCATACAGCTGGCGTTGGAGAACCACACATTCTACTGATCACATCCAGCTGGAGCATTTCATTCCCTTGCTTTATAAACAAACAAATCATTTTTACTGTAGTAAATATTCTAGGTTACATCCAAAACTTTTAACAATGAAATATAAAAATATCGCATAGTAAAATATCCTGCCAATTGGTGTGGCACATGACTTCCTTGCATCCTATTACATACTTTATTGATAATATTATTTTACACGCCATTATTGTCTAATTTGTTCAATTGTTTTCACCTTTTAATCTGTTAAAATTGTTTTGATTTTTTACATTAATTAAAGTATTAATTTAGCCAATGTTAAAGAGCACAGAAGGTTAAAATTAATCTGGGGCTATCTCCGGATTAATTTCAATAAACTAAATCAGATAAGTACTTTTAAAGTTATAGGCTTAAATAAATGTATGTTTGTGTGCACATGGAAGAGAAACAAATGAGCACAGAAGGTTGAAACTTATATGGGACTAACAATGAGCTAATTATGACCTATCATGCAAATGTCATACTTATACTTATGTATACTTTTTAAGATATGTTGGTTCTCAAAAGTTGTCAGGTTCACGGAACCAATATATTTCTAATGTCTGTCTTGGAATTTTTGAAATTGGAGGCCTAAAATATTTTTGTTCTTCAGAACGATCACATAGCTTCCATTATCTTCGGTAAGCTCGGAAGCAAAAGTGCAATATTAAACTAAAATATAATGAATATTTAATTCTTGAAGTATCAAGAGGGGAAAAAATACCTAAAGTAATATAACACTCCTTAATTAGCACTTTTCAGAGTGTAATATGATATTATTTGAGAGCTAATTAAACAATTAAATCAATACCAAGCTTTGATTTGGTTTTAAATAATAGACCAAAGTTTGTACCATGAAGAAAAAAGAGAGCATCTCTACAGAAGAGGCTACTGAATCCGTTGATCCAAAAAAAAAATAAATTCATAGATGTAAGAATACATGAGTTAATCATCAAGTTTTGTATTATCTTCATCATCTTCAAATAAATGTGTCTTATAGTTTTATACTTTACTTATACTTACTTATATTTTACTTTAGTTATGCCTTAATTGCTATAATTATAATTGTTTATTTAATAACACAAATAAGTCTATTTTAAATAGTTACCTGGAAAAGAGGTTTTTTGGAAAATAGTTCACCTAGAATACATCCACAGGACCAGACATCGATAGCTGGACCATACCTCTCCTCACCAAGAAGAAGCTCAGGAGGCCTGTACCACAGAGTGATAACCTAGACAAAAAACCAATCATATTTTTAACAACATATCATGGCAAAGGAGTGTAATCTGAATTCATGCAGAAAATACAGTTAAAGTTCAGAATACATAGCGAGATCTTCTTTAGTAAGAGCAAATCTAGAGATTATGGAAGATAATATCTAACAGATATGGAATAATCAAGTTGCTATTGACACATAACGAACAATTCTCTTGAAAATGGTCCCTAACACTGGGATTAACTTAATCAATATTAGATGTGGTCTACTCTGAAAAAGCTAGATTAATAAATTAATAAATGATTATTATATAAGAGCCGTAAGCCCTTGGCAACAGGCTTAATTTTATATTTAAAAAAAAGTAAATTCATTTTAATATCAATTTAAATAAGTTATTATATCTATTTGAAAACCAAAAAATCACAACTAACATTTATTTATATTGGAACTAGGGGGCTCTGCCCCCTACTCGCTTCGCTCGCCAACCCCCGAAAAGACGTTAAGTGTATAAGAAGGGAAGTAGTACAGTTATGGAATATGTGAAGGGAAGTAGGATAGTGACTGAGGTGTAGTGGGGGTGGCTCAACTACTATCTACTTTTCTTTTCTCGCTGACATTTTAATATTCCTACTCTCTGTTCGGCCTTACAGGCTTTTCTCTTCTCGGACGAATATAATATCACCCTCCCTCTGTCTATACGGTTAGTATTATGTCACTCTCTAGCTCCCTCGGTAATAGTATAAATAAGTGTCAAAAAAAGATGGTGCTTACTTTTCAGGTACGATATTCTTGAGCCAGTTGGACTTAAGGGCAACATCAGCCGTTATTCTCCTGTTAGGATCTAATTCTAACATCTTGTCGAGGAGATCCAACGCAGATGAGGGCATGAAAGCAAACTCCTCTCTCAGCCTACGCCTGTACGGTTTCTTCTGTTTAACTGCGTTCCACAGAGGCAACTCTATAACACTCGGCCATACAGCTGGCGTTGGAGAACNCCGTGTGGATTAAATTACTAACCACATCTGCTCAGCCATCACTGAATCAAGGGCGGTACGAGGTGGTTTTGATGCCTTGCCATGATGCTCAGATTTATATGGCTCACTAATTGTCTCATTATACCCGCTTCGACGGTAAATACAATGTACAGAGGTATGACGTTTGAAGTAGCTGGAACTCTCTACCACGGGGATAGTAAAATGGACCTAAAAGATGGCCTAATAGCTAGGTTCAAACAAGTAGTTTGTCCTACCCGTCTAGTACTAGGACCTTACTACTATTACTACTACTACTTTTTAGAGTTAACTAATTTTTACATTTTTAAATATTGAAGTTGAATTACCTTATTTGTGTAGGGTCGCTGTCGATCTTCAGCATTGTAAAGCCTAGCTAATCCAAAATCAGCAAGCTTCACTTCACCCCTGAAAAGATTAATAAAATTTTAATTTTCTATAATAATGATATTCTTAGCTTATTTTTCAAAATCTCACATTTAATTAGTAAACAATAGAGATTTATGAATCATAACTTGTATTTTTTACTTTTTTTGTTACTACGTAAGAACTACTCAGTAATCTCATCAATTTAAAGAATAATTTAGTGGCCAAAACAATTAAAAATAAAATGTCAGCAAGATACTGACTTTTCTTTTATTTCGTTGCAAATGAAATACTACATGGATTATTCCATTGAACAAAAATGGTACAGTATTGTTCCATCTACCAACAATTACAGTCGGCAGTTGCAGGAAATACATGTGGTATCATTGGCCATCAGTATTACTATTAATTTTTAAACTTAAATTTTCACACTCCATTGTATGTGCAAGCTATTTATTTTTCTCCTTAAAATCATTTAGATGGAAAATAATCCTTAACAATTAAGTAATTGATGTAAACAAGAAAAGTCGGTAAATAAATAACATTATTTCTAGTTAAATTATCAATATATTGTCATAAACCCAAATAAAATAATAAAATACAGACCAATTTTGACAACACAGTTTTTATCAGTGTAATGATCAGTAATGTATTTACCTAATTACAGTAGTCGCCGCTTAATTTGATCACTTTGGGACCAAGGCCTAGTGATCACATAAACCGACTGATAACAATAAGCAAAATCTCATTGGTTAAGCTTTTATTATGTTTTGATCAAAATATAAATATAAATAGATAACAGTGGAAAATTCCGATATTGTAGCCATAGCCGCTGAAGCGGATGGGGGAAATAAAATAAAAATAATAATAAGCAATAGGCACTACTGGAGGGAGTGATACTAAAAAAAAAAAAACAAAAAAAAAACTGTTTACTACGTACACATAAAACACATGCAGTTTTAACATTAGAAATAAACAAATAATTGAAATGACAATAATCATATTTTACATTTCTTTCCTTTCATTCTCCCTACATTCTTTTCTCAGAAACCATTCTTTTAGGGCTCGCTCAACATCTCCTTCTTGTCCTCTCCGTTTTCTGTTGCGAAGGGGTAGGGTGATGGAAAAGAGGGAGAGATAGAAGGAAACATAATTAAATTTATTTAGAATTAAAAGCAAAACCAAAGGGAACCAGGTGGCCGGAAGGACATAATTAGCAGCAGGAAAAATTTAAGAAATCACTTAACAACTTTTTATAACAAATCTAATCAACTTCGGAACTTGTATAAATCTAATGTTAATTTGACTAAAGAGTTCTCAGAAACGATTGAAAGACAAAAACAAATGATCTCTGTATAAGTGAAATGTCGTAAAAATAGGGGGAGAAATGGATGTTTAGACGTTCTATGTCTGTGTATAGTAATATAGAGAAAGGGAAAGGTGGCATGAGGTATACTTTCTGAGAATCCTGGGTGTTTAGACGAAACGCTTCTCGGTTAGCCGCAGCTGTAGTCGTTTCCCCTAAAATTATATCCATAAATTCAACGATTTCGACTTGACTTTGATCACAATAAACAAAATACTGATAACAATAAACGGATAATTTCTAATGCATTGGTATTGGGTGGGCCCGTTCCAAGCTATTTTGATCACACTAAGCGGTTGATAACATTAACCGTGATCACATTAAGCGGTGACTACTGTATTTTATTTATTAATGGTTCATGAAGATATAATTATTAATTGAACTTTCTTTATTAATTGGCATTTCTTATTTACTACTTATAATTGCTTACCTTCGTTACGATGAAAAAATAACAAAAAATGTCAATAAATATTATTAACTGAAGTAAGTAAAAGTTAAGAAAGTAACTAAAACAAAAAAAATAATAATAATAAACAAAAGATAACACTTACTTGTTATTCATAAGGATATTGGAACATTTAATATCACGATGAAGGAAGTTCTTCTTGTGACAGTAGTTAAGTCCTTCGAGAAGTTGCCTCATTATGCTTGCATTGTGACGCTCCTCAAATTCAACCATGCCCGACTCAAGTAAACCCATTAAATCATGGTCCATATACTCAAACACTAGGTAGAACGAACCTTTGTCCTAAAGAAAACAGTAAAATTAAATTAAATTACAAAACAAACCAAATTAATCTTAATTATAATATTAAAGTAATATCTGAAACATTTTCAATATAAAAATGTCACTTTTCAGACAAAAAATCATAAAAGTTTTACTTCCAAATCAAATAAAATGCTTAAAAATAGTCGTTTCCATTTGATCATAAAACTAAACTACTTTTAACTCAAATCCAAATTTTCATTATTATAGCCAATCTTTTAAAACATATTTTGAATGAGAGTTTTTCACTCCCATTATTAGAAGCACATTCTAGGGGAGGATAGATAGATAGTTCGTTCTACAAACACCAAAAT
Source organism: Gerris buenoi (assembly GCA_001010745.2). NCBI lineage: Eukaryota > Metazoa > Arthropoda > Insecta > Hemiptera > Gerridae > Gerris > Gerris buenoi. The sequence continues at coordinate 490,754 of KZ651348.1, forward strand.
AACAAACAACTACGCTTTTCACAACCAATGGAAGGCTTGGGAATTTTTTATTTTGATTTATAAATAAGAGATACAAATTTATGGAGGTAAATCTGTGCTTAGTTTTCTAATAATACATCTTGTCAACAATCTGACTATTTACACATATAGTTTGTATTGTATAAACAATAACTTTAAGCTCTTTTAATTTTTCAGCCAAAAAGGATGTTATTTAGGTTGTTAATAAATATTTTCTCTGATTGAAACCACACAATGTTTTAAGCAACTCTAAAACTGAACAGTTAATTTCATCTCTTAACTTATAAAAATAATTTATTTTAAAGAGTGCCTAAACAGACACTATTTTTACTCTTTGAAGTAATAGTGTGTTTTATAAACTAACTTATAGATTATGACTACCATAATGTATGTGTGTTGTCTAACTTAATGAACTAAAACTTAAGTAACTAAAAACACTTGTTTGTGCTGATTTCCTTTAGGTGGAGTAGCCACTAAAATCAGAGCTGAGATGAATCGAAAAGGTGTTGGCTAATTACACTTAACTATTAAATACCGTCAAGGCCTTCAGTAATTAATACAGATAGGGGCAAGTCATCAGTACTAGTGGGAAGGGGCGGAGAGGGAAGCAAACTGAAGCTGATGCTTTTTTAAAAGTGGTCATTGGAAGCTGAACAACACCATTGGTTACTTCTGGTTGCGTCTCATATTTAAACCTCATTATATAATGATTTGAATAATGTAGCTTAATATATTCCATGGGCAACACTAATAGAGGCTTAAAAGTTATAGTTGCGCAAAAAATAAAATTTTTGAGGGAGAAACTATTCCTATAAATTATTTTGTTTACCTTTCCTGACTTAATTTCTAGTTGAGGATGGTCCTTTCCTTTAATTGCAATACAAACCAAACTCTTTTAATTGGAATGTAATAATACTAATCTTTGGTGCTCAAGCCTGTGAAGGGCTTAGGACATCCAAAGGGTTTATACAATTATAACGAGTGACCCCAGCTATAAACATCATATACGTAGCATATACAACTGGAAGGACAACACTTCACTTAAGAGGCTAACTCATGATATAATTTGAATGTGGTCTTTGATAATGTACAGATGAAGTTTATTATTTGAGACTTTCTAATTGTTATTACAACAAATAATTTATCATATATTGTTATTAAACTAAGAATTTATCATTTCTAAGTCTTAAGATGGTGACCACATCTTGGTAGATACTACATATTAAGTGATGTGGGCTTATCTTCTTAAGGGGAGTGGATGATGTTCTAACGTGTTTCTTCTGTGAACATTATTTACTCCCCTGAAGATGCTCCTAACACGGGTGCGGATCACACGATCACTACCACAGCGAATAGAATTCATTTTAATACCAACCACAGAAGTCTACATAAGAATGGTTGATAAACATATTTAATTTTAATGTAACAAAAAAAGAAGAAGAAAAGCATTAACTAAATTTCAGATTTAACATTCCAATTAAGATATACCAACTAAAGCAAAAAGGATAAAATAATAAAATAACAATCACCAGAAGTGTTAATGTTATTTACACTAGTACACTACAGAAGAAAGTAATTACTATTAAAACTAAAAGAAATGTTACAAATAAAAAAGTAAATAATATGACCCAATATTTATGAATCTCATGCATGCAAAAACTACATTATTTACATAACAATAAATAAATTATAAAAAGATTTTTTATGCCCACCTTCCATACAAGAAAAGCATATAAGCATCTCAGAGGTAATGTATATTGTAATTAAATTTAAAATTAATTGATCTTCATCACATCGGTCCTATAGTTCATATAGTGTCAAAGAAAATGGACAAAATGCAATAAAACAGCTTTCTAAACATTATGGCACTAATACACTTCACCTTTTGAGGTGCTAATATTGAAAATAAAAGAAGACAAAAGTCACGAAGAGAAATTATTTTCTGCTATAAGGAATAATCATAAATTATGATTATCTATTTGGCTTAAAACTATAATAAATATCTACTACACTTAATTCTATTATAAACTATAATTAAAATTATTTTTTTAAAAATAAAGTAGTAATAATTTTATAAATTTGATATCTTTAATCAAGGTGTTATAAAAATGGACTACCTCTTGATTTTTAAATTGTATTCATTTTGGCAGGTTTTTTTTTTTTTTATTGCTTAGTCTAGTAAAGGACAAAAATTGGGTTTACGTTGTCAAAATTCCTAGCTTAAATCTTCTGGAGCATTGTTTCTAGAAAAAAACATTTATTGAAGTAATCTTTATCATTCCAAATCCTCTTGGAATGGAAGGTGAATAGTTATTTTTTAAGAATTAAAAAAATATTTTATTTATTCAATTGTCAAATCCATACAAGCTGAGGAGCAGATACCGTTGATACTAGCTGGATTTGAAAATCTTAACTTCATTCTCACCAAAATAATAAAGAACTTGAAGAGTCTGAGAATGAAGTGGAAGAAGATGCAACAGGTAAGAATATACAGGTCTTTTGGAATAAGAATTAAGAAAACCATGAAAAAATAGAGTTTGTTATATTAATTTGCAGTTTATTTTTCATAAACTTCATTGTGTAGACTCTTTAAGTTGAATAAGTTCTATATTGTTCTGTAATTAGTAGCGTTTAGCTAAAACTGGTCCAGTGTAATTTTTAGATTTAGTGAAGTACCTAAGCTAATTTGGGTTAATAACCCTTTAATTATTTCAATAAAATTATTTATTTATCAAAAAATCAAATCTAAACATACTTATTACATTTTTGAGTTGTTAAATTATAACTGATAAATCTTAAATTTTGAGAAAAGGTGCATACATATTGCAAAATAATTTTAAGATAAGGTATAAGTTAGTCATATTTATTTGGCATATTGGGTATTGGTGGATTTGGGTTGATTTTTTGCTAAACTCAAGTCCCCATATTGTTGGCATATTTAATGTTTCCAACATCTTAATTTTTGTTACATTAATATTTATTTTAAATATTTATTATAATGTTTCGCATTACACAAACCGTGTTTTAATCTAAATAATATAGATTTCTCTCTACTCTTCAAAGAAAGATTCAATATTTAGAAACACACTAAAATAATTTCTCTTTTTAAAAGCATGATAAACCAAATTAAAAATCAAAGAAAAAGAAATCTTCCTACTTTAAAGAATCATGCAAAAATTTAAAAATTGTGATTTAAAGAAAAAAATAAAATAATGTTAAAAATAAGTAGTAATAGTTAAATAAAAAGTAAGTAAAAAAGCTAGTATCGATTTTCTAGATCAGAAATAAAATAAATAAAAAAAACCAGAAGAAAATAAAAATATAAACTAAAAAGGAAATCAAAAATAAAAAGTGTGAACAGTACCTGATCATGGCTGGGCTGCACACATAAACAAAAAAATTAAAAATTAGTACAAAATTTACTTGAATTATTTATATTTTATTGCTTTTCTTGATATATAAGAAGCGAGCGATATGAATAACCCAACAAACAAAACTTAGGTAACTAACAACACTTTTTTGTGCTGATTTCTGTTAAGTGGAGTAGCCACTAAACTAGAGCTTAGATAAATCGCAAAGTGGTGGCTAATGAGAGCTGAATACACTCAACTATTAAATACCGTAAATGCCTTAAGTAATAAATAAAGATAGGGGCAAGTCATCAGTACTAGTGGGAAGGGGCGGAGAGGGAAGCAAACTGAAGCTGATGCTTTTTCAAAAGTAGACATTGGAAGCTGACCAACACTATTGGTTACTTCTGTTTGACTCTGATATTTAAAATAAAGTCCTTTAAATTTTACATCAGAATTTATTTCATTTTTTCAAAATAGTCATGGAGATAGCGTGCAAAAAAGTGTCTGACTAACATCAAGCTAGAATTTTGTATACATGTCAATCTTTTAGCGCCTTTTAAGAATATGTGGTCGGCTAAGTTCGTCTGCGGAACATAGCTTGGCAATAGGCATTTGAAAAAAACAAACCGGTGGCGAGCGGCCATGTCTTGCCAATTATGGTGGATAGTATGATTTTCATGATCCTGAGTACAGAATTAGTTAGTATACCAAAAATCAAGTCGATGTTATTTTCACACTTGATAGGCTAGTTAGTCAAATATCACTAAAAACCAAAGTTGTACCCTGTCAAGGGACAAACTAACATCAACTTGATTTTCGGTCTACTAGCTAATTCTGTACTCAGGACCATAAAAATCATACTGTCCACCATAATTGTTGAGACATGGCCACTCTCCTCCGGTTTGTTTTTTTTCAAACGTCCCGCAGACGAACTTAGCCGACTACACATTCTTAAAAGGCGCTAAAAGATTGACTTGTATACAAAATTCTAGCTTGATCTTAGTCAGACACTTTTTTGCACGCTATCTCCTGGGCTAAAAGATGTGCAATAAAACTATGAACTAGCATGAATTCCCAAATAGTTGTTTTAACTTAGATCTTAGATGTAACTATATACAAATAAAACTTAATACTCAAATAAAAAGTAGTAGCAAAACATATCATAAAGTATGTTTAATTTTTTTTTTTTTTTTCACTATTTAATTCCAAAATGTTATCACAGTAAGACCTACTTATAACAAACTTCTGTACGAAAATCTCTATAATATAATGATTTTTTTGTCTCCATGAATTCTCCATATAAAAATGTTCTACAGTGTTCCTCTACAATGTACAAAATTCAAAAATATAAGGATAAAGATCACATGGAGAAACTTTATGTGAATTTATGTTGGTGGTGTTTTTGCATTCCTCTATTTTCTTAGAACCATTTTTAGGAGTTCTCGCTCTAGCAATCAAATATTTTTTTGTATTCTATCTCAATTAGTTAAAGTGGAATCGGAATAATCTTTGCACAAAATAAAGAAATATCTTAGTCTCAGTTTAGAATTCGTTTCGGACATTTATAAATCTCTTGAATATTTACAGTGTAACTTACTCACAGTACAAATTTCAATTTTAAAAATCATCAACATCTAACAAATGTTGATAAACAAAAACGGGTGTATCTACAAATTTGTAAGTGTACTATTCAATTCATATGAGTCAATTCGAAAGTGGCTATTCCTAAACCTGCAAATTTTGTTAATCTCTTAAGTCTGGTGCTGAATATGTTGTACTTACAAATCTAACATCAAACATTTCACTTTTACTTCTTAAATCAATATTACAATAATTGTTAGAGTTATCAATTTAATTAAATTGAATTAATATATTCAGTAATAATACTTAATATTAAGTATGGAATAATGATATTAAACATTTTAGTAACAATATGAACATATTTAAATAATTATTCATGGTTGAAATACATTCATTATTCATAATAATGTTGGTTTTTTTTTAATTCTAGGCCTTCTGGTGCTACCTGTATCTGTAATGTCCTAACATTTGTCTCCTAAAAGTAGAAGCATATTCAGAAAGTTGACATGTTCAACAAGTGTCTCCTAATACTAGAAGCAAATTAAGTAAGTTGACATGTTTAGCAATTGCCTCCTAATACTGAAGCAAATTAAGAAAGTTGACATGTTCAACAATTGCCTCCTAATACTGANGGTTTTTTTTTTTTTTATTGCTTAGTCTAGTAAAGGACAAAAATTGGGTTTACGTTGTCAAAATTCCTAGCTTAAATCTTCTGGAGCATTGTTTCTAGAAAAAAACATTTATTGAAGTAATCTTTATCATTCCAAATCCTCTTGGAATGGAAGGTGAATAGTTATTTTTTAAGAATTAAAAAAATATTTTATTTATTCAATTGTCAAATCCATACAAGCTGAGGAGCAGATACCGTTGATACTAGCTGGATTTGAAAATCTTAACTTCATTCTCACCAAAATAATAAAGAACTTGAAGAGTCTGAGAATGAAGTGGAAGAAGATGCAACAGGTAAGAATATACAGGTCTTTTGGAATAAGAATTAAGAAAACCATGAAAAAATAGAGTTTGTTATATTAATTTGCAGTTTATTTTTCATAAACTTCATTGTGTAGACTCTTTAAGTTGAATAAGTTCTATATTGTTCTGTAATTAGTAGCGTTTAGCTAAAACTGGTCCAGTGTAATTTTTAGATTTCGTGAAGTACCTAAGCTAATTTGGGTTAATAACCCTTTAATTATTTCAATAAAATTATTTATTTATCAAAAAATCAAATCTAAACATACTTATTACATTTTTGAGTTGTTAAATTATAACTGATAAATCTTAAATTTTGAGAAAAGGTGCATACATATTGCAAAATAATTTTAAGATAAGGTATAAGTTAGTCATATTTATTTGGCATATTGGGTATTGGTGGATTTGGGTTGATTTTTTGCTAAACTCAAGTCCCCATATTGTTGGCATATTTAATGTTTCCAACATCTTAATTTTTGTTACATTAATATTTATTTTAAATATTTATTATAATGTTTCGCATTACACAAACCGTGTTTTAATCTAAATAATATAGATTTCTCTCTACTCTTCAAAGAAAGATTCAATATTTAGAAACACACTAAAATAATTTCTCTTTTTAAAAGCATGATAAACCAAATTAAAAATCAAAGAAAAAGAAATCTTCCTACTTTAAAGAATCATGCAAAAATTTAAAAATTGTGATTTAAAGAAAAAAATAAAATAATGTTAAAAATAAGTAGTAATAGTTAAATAAAAAGTAAGTAAAAAAGCTAGTATCGATTTTCTAGATCAGAAATAAAATAAATAAAAAAAACCAGAAGAAAATAAAAATATAAACTAAAAAGGAAATCAAAAATAAAAAGTGTGAACAGTACCTGATCATGGCTGGGCTGCACACATAAACAAAAAAATTAAAAATTAGTACAAAATTTACTTGAATTATTTATATTTTATTGCTTTTCTTGATATATAAGAAGCGAGCGATATGAATAACCCAACAAACAAAACTTAGGTAACTAACAACACTTTTTTGTGCTGATTTCTGTTAAGTGGAGTAGCCACTAAACTAGAGCTTAGATAAATCGCAAAGTGGTGGCTAATGAGAGCTGAATACACTCAACTATTAAATACCGTAAATGCCTTAAGTAATAAATAAAGATAGGGGCAAGTCATCAGTACTAGTGGGAAGGGGCGGAGAGGGAAGCAAACTGAAGCTGATGCTTTTTCAAAAGTAGACATTGGAAGCTGACCAACACTATTGGTTACTTCTGTTTGACTCTGATATTTAAAATAAAGTCCTTTAAATTTTACATCAGAATTTATTTCATTTTTTCAAAATAGTCATGGAGATAGCGTGCAAAAAAGTGTCTGACTAACATCAAGCTAGAATTTTGTATACATGTCAATCNTTCAACAAGTGTCTCCTACTACTAGAAGTATATTCAGAAAGTTGACATGTTCAACAAGTGTCTCCTACTACTAGAAGTATATTCAGAAAGTTGACATGTTCAACAAGTGTCTCCTACTACTAGAAGTATATTCAGAAAGTTGACATGTTCAACAAGTGTCTCCTACTACTAGAAGTATATTCAGAAAGTTGACATGTTCAACAAGTGTCTCCTACTACTAGAAGTATATTCAGAAAGTTGACATGTTCAACAAGTGTCTCCTACTACTAGAAGTATATTCAGAAAGTTGACATGTTCAACAAGTGTCTCCTACTACTAGAAGTATATTCAGAAAGTTGACATGTTCAACAAGTGTCTCCTACTACTAGAAGTATATTCAGAAAGTTGACATGTTCAACAAGTGTCTCCTACTACTAGAAGTATATTCAGAAAGTTGACATGTTCAACAAGTGTCTCCTACTACTAGAAGTATATTCAGAAAGTTGACATGTTCAACAAGTGTCTCCTACTACTAGAAGTATATTCAGAAAGTTGACATGTTCAACAAGTGTCTCCTACTACTAGAAGTATATTCAGAAAGTTGACATGTTCAACAAGTGTCTCCTACTACTAGAAGTATATTCAGAAAGTTGACATGTTCAACAAGTGTCTCCTACTACTAGAAGTATATTCAGAAAGTTGACATGTTCAACAAGTGTCTCCTACTACTAGAAGTATATTCAGAAAGTTGACATGTTCAACAAGTGTCTCCTACTACTAGAAGTATATTCAGAAAGTTGACATGTTCAACAAGTGTCTCCTACTACTAGAAGTATATTCAGAAAGTTGACATGTTCAACAAGTGTCTCCTACTACTAGAAGTATATTCAGAAAGTTGACATGTTCAACAAGTGTCTCCTACTACTAGAAGTATATTCAGAAAGTTGACATGTTCAACAAGTGTCTCCTACTACTAGAAGTATATTCAGAAAGTTGACATGTTCAACAAGTGTCTCCTACTACTAGAAGTATATTCAGAAAGTTGACATGTTCAACAAGTGTCTCCTACTACTAGAAGTATATTCAGAAAGTTGACATGTTCAACAAGTGTCTCCTACTACTAGAAGTATATTCAGAAAGTTGACATGTTCAACAAGTGTCTCCTACTACTAGAAGTATATTCAGAAAGTTGACATGTTCAACAAGTGTCTCCTACTACTAGAAGTATATTCAGAAAGTTGACATGTTCAACAAGTGTCTCCTACTACTAGAAGTATATTCAGAAAGTTGACATGTTCAACAAGTGTCTCCTACTACTAGAAGTATATTCAGAAAGTTGACATGTTCAACAAGTGTCTCCTACTACTAGAAGTATATTCAGAAAGTTGACATGTTCAACAAGTGTCTCCTACTACTAGAAGTATATTCAGAAAGTTGACATGTTCAACAAGTGTCTCCTACTACTAGAAGTATATTCAGAAAGTTGACATGTTCAACAAGTGTCTCCTACTACTAGAAGTATATTCAGAAAGTTGACATGTTCAACAAGTGTCTCCTACTACTAGAAGTATATTCAGAAAGTTGACATGTTCAACAAGTGTCTCCTACTACTAGAAGTATATTCAGAAAGTTGACATGTTCAACAAGTGTCTCCTACTACTAGAAGTATATTCAGAAAGTTGACATGTTCAACAAGTGTCTCCTACTACTAGAAGTATATTCAGAAAGTTGACATGTTCAACAAGTGTCTCCTACTACTAGAAGTATATTCAGAAAGTTGACATGTTCAACAAGTGTCTCCTACTACTAGAAGTATATTCAGAAAGTTGACATGTTCAACAAGTGTCTCCTACTACTAGAAGTATATTCAGAAAGTTGACATGTTCAACAAGTGTCTCCTACTACTAGAAGTATATTCAGAAAGTTGACATGTTCAACAAGTGTCTCCTACTACTAGAAGTATATTCAGAAAGTTGACATGTTCAACAAGTGTCTCCTACTACTAGAAGTATATTCAGAAAGTTGACATGTTCAAATGTGTCTCCAAATACTAGATGCATAATCACAACATTGACATGTTTAACAATTGCCTCCTAACACTAGAAGCAAAATATCAATCCAAGCTGAACCAAAAACACTCCTGAATATACTTCTAGCAGGGTAGCAGCATGTCAGATGCTACAACCACAGAGATCTGACCACTATCTGAAACACCTGAATCTTAATGATACTCCAAAAACAGAAGTCTAAAATGATCAAACAGAAATATATTTAGAATGATAAACCTAATTGTTAATTCAAAACCTATTATCCCTAAATATGGTTTCAATAGAGAAATTGAAATGTTAGCTTTACCAATTATGTTACATTTCTGAAAGATATAAAAAGAAACCATAAATATTGGGCCAAATATGTTTTTGTCTTAGCATGGTCACGTACTCAAAACATGAAATATAAAATTAGGCAGCACACAAACCAACATAGACCAAACATAAAACAATTATTAAAATTTGTGGATTAAACAAAATGGAATGAAGTGATACAAAGTATGAACCATATGATATAGTTGATTTCAAAGAAGAGAATGATTTCAGTATGTAGAGGGTGTTTATGAATGAAGAAGAAATGAATGGCATTTAAATGAGGAGTATTTTGTACAACTACTTTTTTTTGCCCAAAGTCACAAGCAATTTTTAATTAAGTTATCAATCAATGTTCAGTAGATAATGTAAAAGCCATAAATGACTGAAAATAGTGATTCAACGAGTGTCATATAAATATAATAGAATTATAAGAGGTCAGATAAAACCAATCATTTTAAACCCACTCTAAGGAGTGTTCCCAAAAAGTAATGCTGTCAGGCAATAGATGTAGGACAATAGACAGATCTGCAGATTTTAAGAAATTGATCTATATCTGTAAAACTCAGGTTTTCCAAACGTAGGCTTGGTTGTTGAATATACAACACTTATAATCTTAAAGAGACTTCTTCAAATATCAATATTATTGGCTATTAGTGGAGAAGGGTTTTATTTTGTCTTATTACTATTATAATTCCACTTCCACCCTTATTCTACCTTACTGTGAGAATAAGGAGTCAATTGTGGGTCAATGAGATGTACCCTTTTTGAATAAAATGTACCCTTTTTTGGATAAAAGGGTAAATTTTAAGTAACATGTTTCAAAGTAAAAATTTCACTTCCTTACAATATTTACAATGAGTTGTTAGGGATTTTTATACAAATAATTTATTGACATAAAACCACCATTGCTAGACTTTTAATATAGACTAGTTTTGACCAATTTAATTGATTAACAAAACTGGTCTCAAATAAGCAATAGCAGCTATATTGTGGTGGTTTTGAAATTTCATTTATTTTGTAAACCACTAATACGTTTTCTAAATCACATACCCGCTGTTAGTTTTTCTAATGAACATTGATTGAGTTACAATCACATTTTAATATTCACACATTCATATTAAGAAATATAAAGAATATTAAACAAAAAAAATGTACAGCACATTAATAAAAAAAAAAGAAGTAATTCCTCCACTATTGAAACCCAAATCAAAATAAAGCAACATCAACATTCAAGAAACACCTACAGAACACAAATACACATAATATACTTTCAAATAATGTTCGAGGAGAAATATTGTGATACAAACCTTTCTGAAATCGAGTGCGTCTTGTTTGTCAGTCACAATTTCTCGGAGGTTCACTATGTTTTTATGGTTGAGCTGTCGAAGAATTTTAATTTCTCTTACTGCAGTTATAGGGAAGCCTTCTTTCTCGTTTTCTAATCGGACTTTCTTAAGCGCTACTAAATCACCTAGATAACAAAATAAAATACACATTACTAATGGTTTTAGGTTTCTGTACAAAGTACAAAAAGAAACCTAATATAACGGCTCTGTCTGTCTGTTGGTGTCGTCTGTCCGTTGGTTTGTTTCAATTCATAATCTACTATAGCAATAAACATAAAATTTGGCACACAGGTGCATCTCGGTGTTTGATGCAACTGGACACATTTTGGAGTTTCTACACTTAATATTTCCAAGATGGCTGCCCGGACAATATGGCGGGTGACTAAAAAAGAGTTTTTAGTTACCATGGCATNACTTTAAAGAATCATGCAAAAATTTAAAAATTGTGATTTAAAGAAAAAAATAAAATAATGTTAAAAATAAGTAGTAATAGTTAAATAAAAAGTAAGTAAAAAAGCTAGTATCGATTTTCTAGATCAGAAATAAAATAAATAAAAAAAACCAGAAGAAAATAAAAATATAAACTAAAAAGGAAATCAAAAATAAAAAGTGTGAACAGTACCTGATCATGGCTGGGCTGCACACATAAACAAAAAAATTAAAAATTAGTACAAAATTTACTTGAATTATTTATATTTTATTGCTTTTCTTGATATATAAGAAGCGAGCGATATGAATAACCCAACAAACAAAACTTAGGTAACTAACAACACTTTTTTGTGCTGATTTCTGTTAAGTGGAGTAGCCACTAAACTAGAGCTTAGATAAATCGCAAAGTGGTGGCTAATGAGAGCTGAATACACTCAACTATTAAATACCGTAAATGCCTTAAGTAATAAATAAAGATAGGGGCAAGTCATCAGTACTAGTGGGAAGGGGCGGAGAGGGAAGCAAACTGAAGCTGATGCTTTTTCAAAAGTAGACATTGGAAGCTGACCAACACTATTGGTTACTTCTGTTTGACTCTGATATTTAAAATAAAGTCCTTTAAATTTTACATCAGAATTTATTTCATTTTTTCAAAATAGTCATGGAGATAGCGTGCAAAAAAGTGTCTGACTAACATCAAGCTAGAATTTTGTATACATGTCAATCTTTTAGCGCCTTTTAAGAATATGTGGTCGGCTAAGTTCGTCTGCGGGACATAGCTTGGCA